>OX578233.1:8442273-9042273 GCA_951216915.1 Tetheella fluctuosa | reverse complement strand
ATCACCTTATGCCAAGGTTTTCACGATGGTAGGGTACTTTTTAGTACCCGACTGGCTGGCTACCACCCACAAGTTGGAAATCTGTCGCGAAGCAACTACTGGTGCGTTTCGGCAGCTGCATTTAAGAGCCAGTTATTTCTAGGCTTTGTGTGCGTACTACCTTCGGCCACATCACACAAAGGCCTTACGTAGTAAAAAAATAAGTGCAAACTTATGACACACACGACAGATAGCTTAACGTTTTCGGATGACGTTCATGGATAAAATAAATCTGCTTTACCACACGAGGTATTTATTATCCTGATTCCTCTCGGGCAGGAGCTAAGTAGTCACAATGTGAACTGTTCCTTCAAATCAACCAACATTTACCCTTTAATTAAATCCCGCCCTATATACGTCTGAAACTAAACGTCAAAGTTGCCTTTAATTGTTACTTTGTAACAGTAAATGAGAGAACTCTTTGTATCCAGCCAGGGCTGGATCTTAAGAGCGGGCATAAACTCAAATTGAACCCTCTAACCCTTTGTAATTAAAGCGTTTGCTGCTTTATTTAGCTTCAAATCGACGTTAAAGTTGCAGGACAATAAAATTTAGGATTTAGAAATGAATTTAGGAGTTTTAGAGTTGCACTGCTAGTAAACTTTAACACCGGCACCAAATTGTACGATTGTAGTTTTTTGCAGCTTTCAGTCATTCAATCACAAAGAGTAATAATTGTCAACGACGATGGGTTAATGCTTACTTTTTAATAATACAAGAAAAAATTTACTTCTTAAATCACTGCTTACTACTGGGACCCGTTTTATATATCAACTCTAGTTACCTACCAGTTAACAGACAACAAGTAAACAGGAATGGGAAACTCAACTATTTTTGGCGCCTGTCTTGGTTTGGTCCGGATGCGTCATTTGGAGTCATAAATAAATACGACTCTGCCAAACAAAATATGTATCTGCAATGGATGATATATGTATAGAGATATTTCGTTCGGTATTTGTTTTTTTAAGAAGTTTCACCATAGCTGTCCTTAGTATTTCTGAAGGTAATTGTTTACACATTTTCAGTAAATTCCTTAAGTACCTTCATATTAAGTGGCTTTGAATTTGACTTTGAAGAGTTGTTAAAGGGGCTTTTTTCCAAGAGCCCATATAGGCCGATCCATAGATACCATTTTTTTTCACCCGAGTTCTAGCTAACTCAATTTGTCCAACCACTTCCCGAGTATATTTTCTTTGAATCCTCTTTTTCAATTAAAAGTCACGTTATCGATTTTCATTCTTCGCTCAAATACTACTTATAACTTATTTTACTTCTAAAATGTTTTTTTAATAAAACAATTGATGTGAAGTGGAGTGCGTGTCAAATCATACTTGAGCAGCGGATATCGTACCGTACTCAACATTACAGGTTAATGTATCTAGTCAGCCATGCAACTACATATTTGTAAAACAACGCAATATCTTATTTAAATAGTGATAGAGACAATTGAACTCAAACAGTTGGCTTCATACAATATGTTGCCGCAAACAAAACAATGAGAATATACTCCGCAATGCGTTGAGATAAGGAAACAGCCATTGTGTGGCTCGTAGGGTTACTAGCTTCGTCAGATTGTTTCACATAAGTACTTGGATGGTTCCACCAAATTATAGAACAAAGGTTTATGAAAAAAAAAAGAAAATCTCTTTGGCGCCTAGTTGGTTCGTTATTGTCAGCTAAAACATAAAAATATTTTTGGCGCCAGTCTAGTGACATGTTTTATTTTTAAACACAAGCACTTTCGCTCATTTATCTCTTGGCATCATTTTATGTTTCAATCGAGTAAAATTCATCATAAATCTTTATACCTTCGTCCAAGAGTTTATGGCACCTCTTGAGTTTCGTTGTTTATATGGACCAAAGTCATGACTATACAGAGTCTATAAAAATGTATAATACCGAATTATTACCCCTGACAACCCTATTGTCCGACAATCCGTGTCACGGGAGATATAATACAGTAATGACAATACCCACCATGGGAAACATTTATTACGTTTTTGCAAAATATAATTCTAAGTTTTCATTGTGTCGTGAGACACGACAATGAGCTATAACACCTGAATATTATGATTCTTTTCATTTTTAACTCGGAGTTATCAGACAAGATTTCACCGTGTGAACTTTATAATGACTGGGTTCATTATTTTGTAATAAAACTGTTTTCTACTATATGATAATCATTGGCATCCTGTAAATTTCAAAAGTTATTCGAGACTGTAGAGTAATAATTATAATTAGTTTATGACTCAACTTGTTACGCTTGGAAGAATCTATGCTACGTCTCCTCATTTTTAATCGATATTTTTTTTTAATGCGTTTATATTGTGTAGTCACAGACCAAATCCATGGGTGCCGAAGTACAGAAGAAACCGTTTTATCCCATGAATTTCTTTGTTACATTTTCACTTTTAATCATTGTTATGTAAAAAGCAAAAAGACTAGGTATACCATTAGGAATCGAAATAGATCGTAATGCTGACAAAGAAAGAATTAAATAACGATTTCGCGCTAAAATTACAGGACATGCCATGAACAGAAGTGCCATTTGGACTCATTGTTATGTCGGTTAACAATAAAAAAACTATTGTAGGCGACGCTAAGACACGACACCCGAAGACTTTGAATGACTTCATTTAAATAAATGCCGATTCTTTGTCTTTTTTTTTCTACATTTTGTGTGCCAAAGCAGACGCTATGAGGATGCGTAAGATGGTTTATACATTAGTTTAATATTATGTATAGCGCGGTGTGTTTTACGATTTCCTTTGCTTTTTTCCTCCATTTGTTTTGAGTTCGAAATCGAGTAAGGTGCAATGAACTGCCTGAGACGTATTGCTTCATTTACTTCCAATAAGAACTAAAAATTATTGTATTGATAAAAAGTTAAGTGCATGTCAAGTCATTGCCCTTCATAGGGTTCCGTCCGAACCGGAATACCTGTAGGGGATTGATAAAGCTTAAATATGAAGATACGGTTTGGATTCTCGATTGTGGACCGCTATTGAACACAATTTAATATCGCTTGTTCGTGAAACATTCTGACTGAGTACTTGTTGCTATCTCTGTGACGTGTCAATTATGCCTAAATTGGGTCCAGCTTGTCAATTACGCGATTACATTTCCCTTTTTTATTTAATTTAAGTTATACTTATATAGTATTTTTAGTGGTATTGAATTTCATTTCATATCAACGCACAGCATACTGGACGGATCGGGCTAAAATTTGACATACAGATACATATTATGACGTAGGCATCCGCTAAGAATGGATTTTTGAAAATTCCACCTCTAAGGGGGTAAAATAGGGGTTCGCGGGTGAAACCGCGGGGCGGAAAGCTAGTTTTATACATAGTAGTTTTGACTATAATGTCTCTTCGAAAGGGCAATTCAACCATCACAACTCCTGCCATTATTCATGTCATCAAATTGCCATTCATTTATCATTGCATTACTTCTCAATCAGTAAATCACGATAGTTCTTACTTAATAAAACTATTAAGACTATATATAGACAGAAACGACTGATCAGACACTTCCATGGAAATTAATGGAGTTAAAGGTTCAGAGACAAAATAATTATTGATATTCCTTTAGCAAAATTGTTTGTACCAAAAAAATCCATAGTGTGAAAGAAAAGAGTATGTTGACAGAACCATTTGTGAGCCATTTAAACAATGAGAACAAAAATATGTAGGCTTAATGTCTACGAAACGTCCAATTCTAAGTGCTTACAATAAAAATATTGTTTTATTTCGGAACAAAACACACTTTTCATTTGACGATCACGTTTGCGTCATTCGAGGACGCCCACGGACTGTCCTGCCAACGACATGGTGTGAAGCTAGCGTAATGCCAGTGAAAGTTTCGTTTGATTAATTACCTTATTCCTGTTGCCTCTGACGATTGGGACATGGATAAATCTGCCTTTTACGTACCAGAACGTATGTGTCTGGATTTTGGATCTCCATGTGCTTAAATAAGTACATACATTCTAAAGAATGATCTACAAAAAAAAATAACTTGCTGAGTTTCTTCTCAGTTTAAGTGTTACGAACTGATGGTAGGGTTAATTGTAACGTTCATTTGTCTTATCAGGGTCTAATCTGAATAAATGACTTCACCAGACACCATCTTGTAGATTGTTTCATGTTGTTACTGTAAGCATCGGCTTAGCTTTGTTAAAATGATTGGTTTAAATAAAATATTTGTCCCCAGTCCCTATCAAGGACGTGCAAGATCTTTTTGCATTATACTTAATGAAAATCGATTTATGCTCGTTTCGTTAGTCGAGCCGTTTGTATTGACCTCTTCTCGACCCCGTGGTTTGCGTAAAGCATCCTACCTCCTATTGAAATTTACATAAACATTTTGGATAACATCCAACCAGACCAGTTATGAAAGGATCGGCAGAAATAGCGCACTGTACTCGAGGAGTGAGCGTATACATTATCTGCATTCGTTGCAAACGTATATAACTAGTTTATTTTTGGCACACAGGTCTTTTGTAATTTGACATAAATATAGGAATGGAATCTCTTTGGCAGCTACCATTATCGTAAATCAACGCTCCGTAGGTTTACCCGCTTTGTTTCTTATATAAACTCTTACGTAACTTTGGTTTAGTTAGTGGTTTTTATGTTCGTGATAACCTAGACTTAGAGAACTGCGAATAATGTGTTGCAGACCGTGTCAAGAAAAACGTGAGAATAAGCTTTTACCTTCCTCCTGTAGTTTTGTGGTTTTTATAACTAAGATAATCTTTTATAAGTGGATTTATATTATAAATAACATCACGCGATACGGACTTGGCTCGAGCTCAATCACCTCGAGTTAAATAGAGTCATCGCAACTGCATGTGTTATATATAATATACGACTAAACAACCAATAAATGTAAAATAACGCTATCAAATACAAATGTAAATATTGTAGAAAATTAAATTAGTTTTACTACATGGAGGTGACGTACTGTAAAGCGTTGTGCGATAAAGTGAACGCGTCGGGATTTAGTCCGCCACGTTGGCAGCCACGTGGTGTGACAGCGGTGCGAGGACGCGCGCGGAATAATAATTAAAAAAAAAACATTGTGGAGCGGCGCGGTCTTGCCGCTACAGTTAGACGCCCCCCGTCACCCGCGCGCAACCTTGGCCTTTCCCCCGCACACGTCGGCATGTGATCGACCATAGATTATAAAGAAAATAAATTTAAATAGCGACTACTATTATTGAAAGTTCTGATTCAACATTATACAAACAATTTCCTGATTGGCGTAATAGGTAATGCTGCGTTAGGGCGCAAATGTAATTATAGATGGCGATACTATATAAAATCTCTATGTATTACCTTTTTCTATTAATTTACTGACTGATATTTTTATCTGTTTTTTAAAAAATAAAACAATGTGTCATACCAAGTGTCACGTGGACTCGTGAAAATATTTATAACAACGAAGCCAAATAATTTTCAAATATTTTTCAAATGGCAATTTACGAAAAATGTTTTGCAATTACCTCAATTCAAACTGCATTGAATATTGGTAACGCTTTTATTTGTTTTTGACTGAACATATAGCATGGCTAAAAATGCCTGATATCTTGATGGTTCCAGGTTACCCATGGTTTGGTCTAGTACTCCTCCAATTCATAGTTATTAATCTACACCTATCGCTTGACTCCATCAATCCTGATCTTTCTGTCTTTCACTCTTGCAAAATGTCCCATCAAATGATGACTATACCCAAGTTATACCCTAACAAAGCTACTTCAACTTAGATTTACGGCTGGATGGTCTCACATTCAACCTAACCCAGTAAGCTATTGGACATAGCAAAGCAGATGTTTCTAGATTTTTGCTCTCTTTCCGTTACCTTCTTGAGCTTGCAAATCCCACATCCTGAATATTTAGACGTGGTCTACCCTGTACTAGACTTCTAAAGCTACCACTCCACGTGGGACAGACCGACTACGCAAGAAAGTTACATAACTCTTTTTACGTCATAAAAATATTTATTTTTGCTACCTCCTCACGCTCAAGTAAAAGTGTGGTCCCGGAGTAGGAAGAATTTCGTACAATGGCCGTTATTACATTCGCTCGCGCTGTAATAAAACAAATATATTGTTGTCTTTCCACGTTTAAGAAACGGCCAGCCTCACCTGAATAGGTAGGCTTATGTGTGACCACATTACTAAAACAGATCATCTCCTCAAGCAAGCCTATAGTTATTTCCCAAAGCCACTTTTCCACATTCCAGCTGTGGAGCGTCTTAATTTCGTCAACTCTCCTCTGTCCTGGTTATTATCTAATCCTTCGTCACGTTTCAGGGACAACAGCTACGTCCGAGGCGGCGGCGCGGTGGGCGACTACCGAGGTGGAGGCGGCGGCGGGGGCGGGGGCAGTGCACGCATGTCCCTGTTGGCGAACACGTACCTGCCGCCGCCGGCGCCCAGCGTGCACCACCCGCCGCCCGCAGACCCTCCGCCCTTCAAGAAGATCCGCCTCACCGCTGAACGCCCGCCGGTCACGCCGCTGCCGCATCATCAGCAGCTTAGGGTTGATACTAGGGTGAGGAAATACTTCTTAGTTTACCCATTGTCTTCTTCAGCCACCCCTAGCAACTAGGGGAAATGAGGTCGATGATCCAAATAATCCAAATGAGGACCCAACGCGGTGATTAGGATTCTTTAGCATTTAGGTGAAGGGAAACTTCGTGAGGAAACCTTAGTTTAATGCAACTGTTAACGTTTTATGCCACAGCTAACCGATTCCAAACTAAGCAACACTTTATCCTTTGGATGGTAAGGATGCTGTCCTATATCTGCATGCAATAAATGTGGTAGAAAAAAGCCTCATTCTTCCTCTCCCTCATTGTTACGGGAGGCTTGTATAGTGGGCACGACTATTGGTGATGCTGTCGATGATGAAGCAGTAAAAGAACACCTTTGAATCAAGGGCCTTGTTGGACTAGATCCTAAAATGATGTTAACTCTTGACGTTACCTGCTAGGACCTCTCTTGCGATTTTACACAGCCTGAAATAACGCTTTTGTGTCTATGGATGCTAAATCAGAATGTATGGAAAAAAGTGACATAAAAAAAGCAAATCAGTTTAGGTACTGGTATTTTAAATTAACTTTAAAAGTCGAAAGTTTAAACTCTCAAGGTTCTTTGTTATTTTTGTTATGCTATTGATGATACTTTTTTTTATCTTTAATTCGATGGGGATCTAATTATATATATATATATATAATGTTCCAGGAGCCGGTGAACGCGTACAACACGGTGGAGGTTCTCTCCCCGAACCCCCCCTCGGAGTCTACGATCGAGGACCAGAGCTTCCGAACCACCAAGGATGACCTGCTGCAGCAGATATCTAAGGTATAATGGACATCTATTTTTATCAATCATCGTTTTTTTTTTATGTTCATTTACTATTAATTATTAGTTTTGAAGTTTGGGAATAAAATCATGGTAAGAGTCATATTTCATAGCAGGTCGGTTCGGTCACTTCTAGGGCAACAGGGTTCTAGAAACTTGAAATATTTGCACACACGTTCTCTCACCACGTAGGGGTAAAATAGGTAAAATAGCGGGGATAGCGGGATAGTGATAAATAAAGACTAAAAGACCGGCGGGCGCAGGTGGACCGCGAGATGGCGCTGTCGGAGTCGACGCTGTCCAAGCTGAAGAAGAAGCAGGCGGAGCTGGAGCAGGCGGCGTCGCGGCCGGCGCGCGGGCCCGCCGAGCCCGAGCCGCCCGGCGCGCCCGCCGCCGCGCAGCGCCCGCGCAGCCTGCCGCAGTGCGTCTACGCCGACAACAGGAGAAAGGTGACTCAACTCTCTACTCTCTACTCTCTACTCTCCACTCTCCACTCTCCACTCTCCATCTATACAGGGCCCGATCTAACATTTGGGATATGTTCCGATATACACTGCTAGCACTTTAAGGTGTGACGTCAATTTAGTATACTGAGAAGCCGTTCCTTTATAGTTAGCTATACTGGGTACTGTTTAAAACGGAACGCAGTCCAGTATACTCATATACTGTCTGTCGTCCATATACATATCCTACTGTCATTCTGGACGCTGTTGATCACGTGATCGAAACACTGAGAGCACCTTACCTCAAAAACGCCAGTGCTCACAGTACATAAATGGCGGCGTTTATGACGTCACTGCGGCAGTATACTGTCAGTCCATAACGGAACGTATTTTTCTCCAGTAAGAGCACTGAACAGTGCTCCCAGTGTATATCGGAACATACCCTTAGATTTGGGATGGGCTTGACCCAGCTGCGGGTGAAGGGTACTCGGATATTTAATATGGAGCTTCATTTGAGATTTGTCTGGAGGTTGATCGAAATGTCCTACTAAAATCAATATCGGTTGTTTAAAAGGATGGCTTAACAATATCATAGTTTACTTAATACTAACTTCTGACCCCCGGTTTCGCTCGTGTTCCCGTGATAAAAAGTACCCGTTAGTTTTCAAAGACTAATCTTTTGAGCTAATTATCCGACCGGCCGGATGTTAAATTGTATACAATTTATTTTAGCAAAAAAAACTTATCAATACGAATAAAGTAGGTAATACTTTTATCTCGATTTCCGGATGATATCGGTCATTGACCTTGACCTAGTGATATAAAATGAAAACATAATAATACTAACAATTCGACATATATCGGTGTGGAGGGGTACCTTATATTACCTAGTGAGAAAAATAAGCATTAGAAAAAAAAAATGCTCGGCTACCAACCTTAGTTAAGTGTGATTATGCACATGAGAGCTAGTTCCAATGACAACTATTATCTATACTTCTATATCTATACTAATATTATAAAGAGGAAAGATTTGTATTTTTGTATGTAACGAATAAACTCAAAAACTACTGGACCGATTTTTTAAATTATTTCACCATTAGAAAGCTACATTATCCCTGAGTAACATGGGCTATATTTTATCACGGGAACGCGGGTGAAACCGCGCGGAACCTGTATTAGACCATCATCTTACCATAATAAACGGTTATGCGACCGAATGCACAATAGCAAGGAACTCAACAACTATTGCATCTAATTGATATAACACAACATCAGTATAATTAATATCAGTACGTGGTGGTGTCCCGCCAGGCGACGTCGGCCCACGCGATGCTGTCGCACCTCGGGCCGCCCGTGCTGTGCCCGCTCTACAACCAGCCGCAGGACACGGAGGTCTACCACGAGAACATAAGGAAGCACAGGACCTTCAGGAAACGACTGGCTGATCACATACGAAGGCTCAAGTTGGAGGCTGAAAAGGTTTGTTAATATTTTGTATTTAAATTAATGTTGGTTAAGGTTGATTTTCGATTGTGGATGATTTCAGTAACAAATGAAATAACCATTGCAATTTTGTGATAACACCTATATCATAATAGTATTGATTTGAAAATGCTCTGTTCGTTTTTTATTTTTTTTATATCACTTTGTTGGCAAACAAGCATACGGCCCGCCTGTTGGTAAGCGGTTACCGTAGCCTATGAACGCTTGCAACACCAGACGTATCACTCGCGTGTAGCCGACCCTTCCCCCCTCCCCGATGAGCTCTGGCGACCTTACTTACGCAGGAACACAACTATAAGTTATTTGGCTGCGGTATTCTGTAACGTAGCGGTACTTCCCCAGTCGAGCTGCTCTTTGAGCGACATATCGCTATGCTCTACCTCTCTTAAACAAATAATGTTGGTAACAACATGAAATTTCAATCAATATTTTGAGAGAAAATCCCTTTTAAATTGTGTTAAGTTTAAGCTATTGTTGTGCTTGTACTATGGAGACCTAGTCAAAAGTCAAAGTCAAAGCCATTTATTCAGTTTAGGCCCTAAGAGGGCACTTATGAACGTCCAAACTACTGAAGTTACCACCGATTCGGAAGTCTCCTTCAACTGAGAAGAACCGGCAAGAAACTCAGCAAGGTTACATTTTTTATATATTTTCTATCTACCTAAAGATAGATATTCGTTACTATTATGATGCCGTTTTAAAAGGCCCCATTTGACAGTCCATATCTATCAATGTGTCAAATAGAGACAAACATAGTGCGGCAAGCCGAGACAACCTCTTGTCAAAAGTGGCCCTAGTTTACTGTTACCCTCTGAAAATCAGTTAAAACGCCATATTTATCTAATGGCTAATTACCAGTCACTTTTAAGTTCATTAAATGATCTTTATATTTTTTTTCATACCAAAATTGGAGGATGATGTAGGACTTTTTCTTCTCGTATTTAATAAATGATGATTGTTCATTACAGCGGGAAGACTTACTAGCAGAGGCGTACAGTCGCCGCGCGGCCGAGTGGCTGCGGCGGGTGGAGCGGCTCGAGCAGGGACAGAAGCGACGCGCCAAGGACGCCAGGAATAGAGACTTCTTTGAGAAGGTATGTACCATGTCATATAAACCATTGCATACTTATTAATGTCCAAAAATGCTGCAAAGTTCGTGGACTCTAAATTTACAATGAGCTGGAGATTTTGAAGGAACCACCATTTTGACTACCACATTCAAGTTGAAAATCTTCTACCAGTCTGTTCAGTCAGCCGCAATTGAGAGCCATGTCCTTTCTATGATGTCTAGACCTGTAATTGATCACAATAAAAAAAAAACAACAAAATAGTAAGTGATGATGTGGCCGAAGGTGGTAAGCACACAAAGCCTAGAAGGAACTGGCTCTCAAGTGCAACTGTTGGAACACACTGATAGGTGCTTGGTAGATTTGAATCCACGATCTTCGTCGTGGTATAAATTTATCGTCTTAAAGCCTACCACATTCTGCCACATCATCACTAACAATAGTAAGATTGTCGCTTAACAAGTTAACACGTCTTTATATAAAAGTCTTCATATAGTACACGTAGACGGTGCCAAGTTATATATTTATCTATACTAATAAAGAAGCTTGTAATATATATAACTAGCTTCCGCCCCGTGGTTTCATCCGCGTTCCTGGGATAAAAAGTATCCTATATGTTAATTCAGAATATATTTTATCTGTGTATCAAATTTAATCCAAATCCGTTCAGTACTTGTTCGTAAAATTCTACTTTAACGTTTTGACCAATTTTGATAAAATGTTTTATACTTATGGGGTCACCTGCAGGGCCGGATGGAGGCCGTATGGAGGCCTCGGGGCAATAAAGGAGTGGAGGCCCCCTGGCCCCAAATTATTTTCCAAATAAAATGATCAATTTTTTTCAGTCGAGTTTTTCAATAAGTAATTTATTGTGAAGAGTACTTAGATTATTTTAGTATATACAAAACATATATAGATATAATTGGAAACAAGAATTAAATTTTAGCGTTAACGAACGGAACCATCCGAGCTATTTACAAAAGAAAAGTAGTATATGTAGTATATCAGTTACCTGGCTTCCATAGTACAAGCTCTGCTTAGTTTGGGGTCAGATGGCCGTGTGTGAGGAATAATGTCCCAGAATATTTATATATTTTCGCCGAAAAATCGTTGATGATTTCCGAAGTAAATCACTTTCAATGCTGAGATATAGCTTTGATAGACGGTTTTATCCCATAGTGGTTCGAAGCCTGTATTTTATAATTTTCATTTTTGAAAATGAGTGCTCTCTAATGCAATTTGATACCAACAAACCAAATACATTATCAAATTTTAAGGTTTGGAAGGAATGTACTCTGAAATTTTGTTCTTCTAGAATTTGGTAGTAAATTGCAAGTGCTCATGGCCTTGCCATTTGAGATTTTGATATTTTACTGATTGCCTGATTGGGATGAACAAATATGGATCAATGATTTCTGTTAATATTTAAGAACAATATAATCATGTTTGTACAAAGTACTGTAGGTAAGGTAAAACAGCGAAAAAAAATCAAAGGAAAAGTTGTTTACTATTGTTTACTAGTCGGAATTTGAACGTTATTTTTTTCGAAGTCTATTGTGGGGGCCCCTATTTTGTGGAGGCCCCGGGGCTTGCCCTCCCCTAAATCCGGCCCTGGCCACCTCGATGATTCTTAGCTATAGCATATCCTACTATTAATCTAACTAATATTATAATTGTGAATGTTTGTATATTTGTTACTCGATCACGCAAAAACTGCTCAATAGATTTAGATGAAACTTGGCACATAGCACACCCTGGAATAACTGGGTACTTATTATCCTGGAAAAACATTAAATCCCTGGGAAACGCGGGTGACAGAAGCTAGTATACCTATATATATATCCCCCCTCCCCCTCGGCAGGTGTTCCCGGAGCTCCGCAAGCAGCGCGAGGAGCGCGAGCGCTTCAACCGCGTGGGCGCGCGCGTCAAGTCGGAGGCCGAGCTGGAGGAGCTCGCCGACGGGCTGCGCGAGCTGGAGCACGAGGACAACAAGATGCGCGCGCTCACCGTCGTGCCGCCCCTACGCAGGGACCCCGGGGACCCCACGCCCCAATACATCGACACCAACAGTCAGTACACGCTTGTATCACTACCTAACACTTGGCGTGGTTGGTTAGATACTATACCATTCATGACAAAGGTCGTGGCTTCGATTCATACCCATTTGTGTACATGAACTGTCTTGTCCTGAGTCTGGGTGTAATTATCTATGTAAGTATCTAAATAGTTACATGTAATATCTAGATACTTATATAGATATGTACTTATGTAGATTTTTTTCTGGATGTAATGATAAAAAATGAAAAATATGTAGGGTTGGGTACTCATAGTCAGCTGTTAACCGAAGATTGGAGTGCCCGAACAGAAGTACGAAGACAATAAGATAATCTTTCATCTATCTATCCATCACCATCGGCCTTTACATCACCAACTATGGAGAGTTTATAGTTAACTACAGGCCTATAATCTTCTAGCTTACCCTACAGCCCCGCAGTTTCACCTGCGAAACCCTATTTTACCCCCTTAGGGGTGGAATTTTCAAAAATCATTTCTTAACAGATGCCTACATCATAGTAGCTATCTGTATGCCAAATTTAAGCCCGATCTGTCCAGTGGTTTGAATTGTACGTTGATGGATCGGTCAGTCACATTTCATTGTACCAAATTTACTACCTGCCGGAGGTGGTCTCTAGCCGTTGTTGATAGCAGGTTGCTATTTTTTATAACCGTAGGGTCGGTAAGTGGCTACAAAAATCAATTATCAAACACAAATCAATGTATAAAACATTAAATAAAAGGTAGACCTCGATTATTATATTAAATGTATCCATTTTATGATTTTTGATTATCAATCTAACCATAAAGAGTAGAAATTTTGATGCTATACAATTAGACGTCATAATTTAGTATTTTATTCAAAAGTCCATATACATATAAAAACCTGGTTGGTTAAAATCATATTATTATGTTGAAGATCTGTCAGCAAATACCTACTAGTGAGTTACAGCAGCTGCACTTGAGAGCCAGTTTCCTTCTAGGCTTGTGTGCTTACCACCTTCGGTGACATTATCACATATAGCATCACAACATCATTCGAGTTAAAAATAATTACGGCCGCTAGAATCCCATAGATTAAATTGAAATCTATTTGGCTGTTTCAAGTCTTTCCAGGACAGTGACCAGACTTGATCTATGTGATCGCCGCATAAATTAGATTTCACTGCCAATGCAGCTATAATGAACTCGTTCTATTGGAGATCCTATGTCCAGCAGTGGACGTCTTGCGGCTTAGATGATGATGATGATAGTATTCTTGATAGGATTTTATTTCATAGTATAACAACCGTATTTGTTACAGGACGATGTATGGACATGGAATCGGAACATAAGGAGCTGCAAATGCGGAACGTGTGGTCCCAAACAGAGAGGGAGATATTTAGAGAAAAGTACCTTCAACATCCGAAGAATTTTGGACAAATTGCTTCGTTTCTACCTAGGAAGAGTGTTAGGGATTGTGTTAGGTGAGTTGCTTGTACAAATAGTGTATTACAAACCGATTGTAGAATTAATTGTAACGTTCATATGTCTTAAAATCAAATGTATGAACTTATTAAGGTGAACACAGCTTGCATAAATAATACAATTGCAAATTAATTTATTGGCATAACACATTTTACAGCTTATTTTTTAATTCATAGGCTCCCAAACTATTTACAAAAAGTTGAAACAGAGTTCAAGTCATATCATTGCAAAGATTTCATCTTTTTGTTAAAAGTAACTAAAAACATGACGAGCCGGTTGGCGTGGTTGGTAAGATACCCTATCTATCACGTCGTGGGTTCGATTCCCACTCAGGACAAACATTTGTGTGCATGAACATGTCTGTTTGTCCTGTGTCTGGGTGTAATTATCTATACAGGGTGATTTTGTTATCACTGGCAATACTTGCAGGGGTGGAAGTACTCATCAATGTGAACAACTTTTATTATAGGGCTATCTCTGATATCGCGTAAAATAATACGGTTGCTTCATACATTTTGATCGAGTCGGTATTGAACTTTTGTATGGAACAGCTGATAATTTTTTCATGATTTCACAGTTAGTCCTATAACAAAACTTGTTCACATTGATGAGTACTTCCACCCCTGCAAGTATTGCCAGTGATAACAAAATCACCCAGTATATGTATGTATTTACAAAAGAAAAGTAGTATATGTAGTATATCAGTTATCTGGCTTCCATAGTACAAGCTCTGCTTAGTTTGGGGTGAGATGGCGGTGTGTGAGGAATGTCCCAGAATATTTATTATTTATTTTATTATTACATAGAAAAGTTTTTCTTTTTTACATTTTTTTTAGAACAAAACAAAGTTATAAAAGTGTCTAACTAAAAAGTTGGTATACAGAAGTTTCTTTTTTACAATAGGCAGTTATACACAACGGCATAGAATTTAGGCCAAGCACGAAACTTCATACAATAGAGTTGTTTTCACAAAAGATTTTCTCTTCTTTGTTATTGTACTGTGTTTTAAAACGTTCAAAAGTTCTAAAAGTCAGCTTGCTACGGTGTTTTTATTTCAAATGTACCAATTTTCACTTTTGCCACGTGAGGTGTTAAGTTATCTAATTTCATACACAAATTTATAAATTTTGTGTTGTTCGTTGTTATAAACATTTATTGCGTATACGACGAATGGCATAATAAATTTACTGACTTTTATCTTTTAACGGTAGCAAACATAATGCATTAAGTTAACATTTAATGAAGAGAGAATAATTTTTGAAAACAATTTTCATTTGGTATGAAATTTCTGGTAGCATGTACGTTTTGGGCGTTTTCTTTCCTCAAAGGGATTTATGGAAGGAAATTCTTTTTGGGGTTAAGATCGCCTTTGTACATAAAATATGTATTTTTGCATAATGTACTTTACTATATAGTTAATGATGTGTTCACTAAAGAATTTTAAAAAACATGCTTAGTCTAGGTTCTATACCGCCGTGTGTAGTATTTTTTTAAATATATAAAGAGACTGGCAAACAGTCAGGCAAGTGGCTTCCGTTGTCTATAGACATTAGCAA
The DNA here is from genome assembly GCA_951216915.1 of Tetheella fluctuosa. Lineage (NCBI taxonomy): Eukaryota > Metazoa > Arthropoda > Insecta > Lepidoptera > Drepanidae > Tetheella > Tetheella fluctuosa. The sequence goes on along the minus strand of OX578233.1, from coordinate 9,026,768 downwards.
TACCAAGGGGATTGAAGTAACAAATATGTTTTAGGTTCTACTATTTATCGAAAAAGGCTGAAAATTACAAGCAGGTGCTACGGAAACCTCGACAGCGACGCTCGGCCCGGAACCCGCCCAGGGCGGCGCCCGAGCCGGACCTGCCGCCCGGGGTCACCACGAGGCTGCAGAGATCTCAGGGTACGTTAACGACTACCCTATACCCTATACCCTTCGACTCTACCCCTAACTACTGATCTACTTGAACAAACTTATTTTAGATTCACGGCAGTGCGTTAGGCAAAGTTCGAAAAAATATTACACTATTATATACCTAATATATTAGAGTATAGATCATGTACATTTTACTAGTTTGTCATTAATGTTAATAGATGCAGTATTACCGAAGTTATCACTGCGAGAAGTTGCAACAATTTCTTAAATCCACAATTGACAACGTCCACAACGACAAATATGATATTTCAGAAAAAATAATCATGGTGTTCCTCATTGCCAGTGTATATTAATTTTTATTTTATTTAAATGTGTGATCCCCAAATATGAGCAAAAGTCAAAATTCAAGCATAAATGTCTGTTTTGACATACATTCAGTCATTCAAACCTATAAGGGTATTTTCCGTAGATGAAAGTAAATAGAAAAAAATCACAGGCCATCACTATTACGATGTAAGAGCTTGTTTTGAAATTAAATTAAGACAATAATAATCTAAAACAAATCTTTTATCTTGCAAAAAGTATTGAAATCTCACCAAAACCATGAAAGCAATATTTTAGATTTTATATCTTTCTAAGACATACTTGGCCATATTTCACATTAATGTTTTTGGTGGGATACTTTATTGCATTAATTACAGCTTTATTTGAAGGTTTGATGGACTGACATAATGTGTGGTTTGATCGATGTGACGTCAGGTACGGGTCGGTCGGCGGACGCGAAGGAGGCGAGCCTGGAGGAGGTGGGCATGTCGGGGGACCTGGTCGCCATCCCGGTGCCCTCCGGGCTGCCCATCAGGTATGTTGCACCTATCATCTATTTTATCTATATACTAGCTATTACCTGCGGTTTCACCCGCGTTCCCGAAAAAAAAGTGGCCTTTTTCATCGCGATCGATTTACGCGTGAAAAGGTAACAGACAGAGTTACTTTCGCTTTGATAATATTAGTCTGTAATTCTGTATATAAAAGGAATATGGAAGGATATAAAATAATTGATCCTGTCTGACTCATTAATTGACTGAAAGTGGTTTATTGACCCTAATCTACTTGTTGTAGAACCATCAAATTGGAGGATTTATTCCTTTTGTAACAGGAATTGCGAGTAGTTTGTAAAACAAAAAAGTGTAGACTATAAAATTAAAATAACCTCTTTGCATGTTACTCTTCCTACTTCACCCACACTACATTTTCGGTTCGGCAGATTTATTATGTGTATAGGAAATACAAACAATAAATAGGAAAATCGGAGCTAGATCAACCAACAAACATTTGAACAAACCTCAGTAAGTTACCCATAGATGGTGTTCCAATTAGTATCACAATTCCCCCATTAACACAAGTGGCGCTTCGAGCGGATTGGTTTGGCAACCGACTTTGAACTGTCGTAGTTCATATGTTTCGTTACTAGATGGCGGGTATGGCATTGGAATTTCGATGCCATCTCACGAAATCCGGTAGAATCTAAAAGCTAATATTAGTCCATAAATGCATTGAGATGACTCCTCTCTGACCAAAGATGGCGTACGAATAATGTGTAGAATTATTTACGCGTTTATAAAGAATTTGAGACATCCTTAGGCTCAGAAACTTCTGTTTTAAGAAACTTGAATATTTCCGATTAAATCCATATATCTGTCACTGTCAATGAAATATAAAATTAAAAAAGATAGCGATAGTTCTGTTATTTTATCTGGCGGTAAATCATTTTGCTTCTAGCTGCTCTCGTGCTATCTTCATGCCAGTTCGTCAAACAAGTACAAAAGTGAGAGTGAGCCTGTCTGTCTGTAACTGCTAAACAAATAAACCATTATTGATGAAGATTAAGTATATAGACAGGTGACTGACATAGACCGCAGAAGACTGGTAGTCACAAATAAAACTGTATAAAATCTAACATATTCCTACACCACTGGAGGCAAAAATTCAACAGTAATTTTTCCGCAATATCAATACAGAATGCAAAGATCCCGTACGATTGGAGCGAGTCGGGCTTTTTAATTACACAATGTCAACAGGCAACCGCTCCCGGACTATGAATTATTCACCTTTAGTGAAGGAGGGGGAGAAAGGTCCTTTTTTAAACCCCCCCCCCCCATCTTGACTGCGACTTTTGGCCGTCTTTGTATATGGCATGATTTAATAATGCGTTCTTAATTAAGTGGATGTCGTTGATTTTGAAGTTTTATATAATGTTGCACTTGAGGGCCATTTGCCTTCTAGGCTTTATATAAATTTAATATTATTATTTAGATAAATGTTCGCAACACCATATAATTTCAATCAATACTTTAAGAGAAAATCACTTTCGTATATTACTATGTAAAACAGTGGTTATACAAAACAACTAATTAAGCAATCCATCTGCGACATATATATATTTACTAGCTTACGCCCCGCGTTTCTGATGAATCCTATGTATTCTCGGAAATAAAGCCTATGTGCTATTCCAGACTATAGTCTATCTATGTGCTAAATTTCAACTAGATTCGTTCAGGCGTGGCGTGATTGAGTAACAAATATCCATCCATCCATCCATCCATCCAAACTTTCGCATTTATAATATTAGTAGAATGCTCGTGATAGTACGTTATCTGTTTAGTTTTGTCATTAATATTTAAATTATTGTGATCGATATGAATTTTATAAATCTAATAGCTATAAATTTTATGCAAATGTTTTAAATCTAATTTTTATAAAACGATCCAAAAAGAATTAGTTTTTATCAGCGGCAAACGTTCGGTTATCATGAGATGGATTCGGGCATCAAATGGTTAAATACTAACCTGGTACATTCATCACACACTGCCATTTTATCTCAAACTAAGCAGAGCTTCACGAATTTTTGTCCTGGGTGAGAAGAGAACCCACGACTTGTGGCGTGGGCGTATCTAAGGGTATCTAACCCCCACGCCAAGTAGTCAGTATAATTTTATTTTTACAAGGTTTTATTTAACTTGTTAGTGTGGGTAGAATCTTGCTAACTGACTTTTAAACCAGTTTTACCGATTGAGCTGCTTTTGCACACACTTTTGGTGCTGGTGATGATATAAGCTATAGTGCGCCCGCCGAGAGATTGCGTTTTAGACACCTGTTAATAATGATCAAATCAAATCATGGAAACTGCTAATACGATTTCGATTGGACTTTCACAGAAGACATCACATTTCTGTCTTTCTTCTATATTTTTATAGGTATAGTTTAGTAAATGTCACATCTGAATCAGATGAGCCCTTTGATTAATTCATTTTACAGGTGTTACAAACGCATTCTCTCGGCGGCTGAACTTACTCAAAAAAGTTAACTTTCTCTAAGACTAATGTCTCATTCACCAACAAAAGTATATCTAATTGTTCAACACCAACCCAAGTCCGTCCCTCCCTCGGCAATATTTGCGCCGCCACTCACTATTATGAGCTTCAGACAACGAGAATAACTCAATTTTTCATCTTCCGATTAATCGTTTAAAATTCATATAATTCCTCTTTTTTTCTTCAAACGTTCGTCTTCAGACTGTGCTTCCGGAACTTGTTCTTTTAAATTATCAACTTAAATGAACAATTTGCCTTTTCTTTCTTGCCGTTTAATTTTCTCGGTTTTCACTCACAAATTGAGCGTGTGTGGTTTTTTATGTTTCTTTTATCTGTGTGGTATACGCGTTGTCGTCTGATTATAAAAAAAAATCTTTAATTACATTGTCATAAGTTCTCAATCACGTGTACACTCCCACAGGATGTGGGAGGGGGGAGAATTCCATAAAGAAAATACAGAATAATAATGTCGGTACATTCGTGTGTGTTGACAATCACTCCAGTGATTATTTGAAGAAGATTCCCGCGGGAGTCATGCCCGTATTCAATCAGCATATGTGATGCGCCCCAATTGTATCGATACAATTACTTTACGATAAATAAATATTAAGTTATGTACAATTTATTATATATATTTCTTTCAGTAACATTTTTCCTAGCTATGCCCTCGGCTATACCCGTATGGTTAGTCTTAGCCCAATGATACATACCCTACTACGTACCTAAAACTTTCCTCAAAGAACTTCTTATAAACAGTAAAAATGGCATTCAAATCCTTGCTCTCCAATGCACTTTAGTATCGATTTAAATATCTGTATCAGTTTGTAATTTATTCATTTTCTTTCAGTAAACGTAACTAGACAATAATAGACTAAAATAAATTGACGTATCAGTTTTATCGACGTTGATAATCGATCACTTCATCGAAAAGCCACACATCACTCACAGCACGGTTCTCCCGACGTGGCTTGTTTAGATTTTTACGCAAACACCGCGCTTTTCCATCTTTCTAATTGCCTTAATTAAAAACCGCTACCAATCGAGAAAGCGGAATATACACAGCCAAAGGGAGAGCATGAAATTTTTTTTTTCGGCAATATCGCTTTATTTGGATCTTGGTTTGTTATTTCGTAAGTCAGTTTCTTTTATCGATATTTAAGTGATTGAAACTAAATTAGATTATATTTATTTACATCAATCGAGAGTATTGCTTCTATAAAAAAAAAACTCCGTTCAAAGTCAATAGTCCTAATTCATCAAACTAATAAACTAACATGAAAATCTATTTTCAATAAAAAATTAAACGTGTTAAAATCGCCACACGGATTCCGCATGAGATTAATTTGATTATCGGCCTTACCCGCGCCGACCCCTTGTTTGTCGTAGACTCCCCACCCCCTTCCCACCCTGGCCGCACAGTTTGCCCACACCTAATTACCACCCTGCCGCGTATTAATTGGGCAAATTTTAATGATGTTCAAATATCAACGAACCGTGGTCGTCTAACGAGAGCCGAGATATGAATGTTTTAAATAACTAGGTATTAGAAGAGTTAGTTCGACTTTTATTAAGTATTTTGTAATTAGTACCCGAGAAAGTTTCGAAGTATAAGCCTCTTCATATTCTTCTATTCTATTCTTATTTATATGATTTATTTAACTTAAATACTGTTTAAATCGTCACGTAAATAACCTCACATTGTTTGAAAATGTTATGAAAGTTGTCGATAAATACATGACCACTATAACATAACGTGTCGATAAATACATGACCACTATAACGTGTTTAGAAAAAGCGTTTTTATTTACTAAAGATAATGACCAGCCCGTTTGACGATTATAAGACAGTTCATGATATATGTACTTCTGTTTCGAAAACAAAACTGCATCCAACAGCTGCGTTCTTAAAAAATAAACTATTTTCATCTAAAATTCCACTACCCCTAACAGATTAACAATGAACGATGTGTACCTTATGTCACCCCACCCCTTTGCAGCGGCGGGTACCCGCTGTAAAACGTAATTAAAAGAGAGCCGAATCCAGCTAATTATGTTTGCTATACCTCCCCTCCCCTCCCCTATCCTCCCGCTCACCCCCGCGCCAGCTTGATTATGTTTTGGTTTTATAATCAGCGCTTTACTAATTTTTAATGTGGTTATTATAACGCACTTTTTGTAATTAATTTACTTTTCGAATCTTTATTATTTAACCTTAGACCCTTCGCTGCCTTCTTGCAACGACATTCGTCGGTTCGGTAATACGAGACGCAGTGACCAATGCACTTGTCACTGAGAGATAACAATTTCGTGCGGGATAGGGTTGCTTTGCAGCGGTCAATGTGCCGAAACGATCGCGACCCTGCGGTTGTCACGTTACCTGATATTTGAAATATTTAAAAACGATGATCGAACGACCAACCATCGTGTATTGTTTTTCGGAGTCGAACCTCTGCCGCTTCGCGTGCTGCACCAAAAAGGTAGTGGTCATTCCGATGTCGTACCGACAAGTCAGTAAGGCACCCAACTTCAAGACTCTTTGCCATCAGTTTATCTAGGTCAAGATGACGAGGGCTCATATAAAAGGTTTGTCCCCAGCGTGGAGTTAATACGAACGCCGCCCCTGCCGCCGTCCCCACCGCCGGCGTCGTCGGCGCCGCTAGCGCCGGTGACGGTGTCGGCGTCGAGCGGCGGCGCGGGAAGCCCGGCGCCCGCCCCGCTGCCCGCGCCCGGCGCGCCCACCCCACCCGCCGCCGCCGCCCCCGCCGCCGCCGCCGCCCTCAGCGACGCCGACCTCGCTGCCATCACCGATGTAACTGTCACTATCGCTGTTGTTGCTGTAAGTCTGGTTTTCTTTACTGTTTAACTTATGTCTATCTATATTATTGACCTAGGTTCACTCCTCTGCTGAAAGATTCTAACATCTATTGACTGTCAAAATTTTAGTCTGACGACTTGAGTTACTTTCAAGCCGTTTTGTAAGATTCACTTTTTTGTAGTTTTTACATCTATAAAAATTTTATAATATCAAATAAAAAATGTTTATATGATTGCTTATGTTTTTGACTAACGTGTCCAATGTTATATCATGTTGGAATTAGCTGACTTTTACTTTCCCCCAACAGTCATCCCCGACATCGTCCTCCCCGACGCCGACGCCGTCGCAGTCAGGGTCGTGTGTGATGTCGTCGACGACGCTGACCGTGACGTCGGTGCCGGCGCCGTCGACGACGGGAAGCAAGCCGCCGACGCCGCAGCCGGCGCAGCCGCCCACGCCCACGCCCACGCCCACGCAGCCACCGCCCACGCCTGAGGCTGGTCAGTACCCCACTTAATTATCTACCCTCTTGTTTTTAGGAATTCAATCATTCTTATTATCAGACTCCAAAAAGAGACAGGTCTATAGATAATAAAAAAATATATTTAATAATACAGACACTAGAAAGTAAACCATCAATATAAATATCAACGTTAAAGTTACATACTTTAACGAAAAAACAAAAGACTATGAAAAGATCTTCCCCAATTCTTATTACAATTTACAACATAGGAATTAGTTAGTATGTATGTGCCTTAGCTTATAGACATGTGTTGCGAATTAAAGATAAGAGTGAACAGCTAACGCTTAAAATTAATGATAGATTTTTGTCAGATAAATTGGAAGTAGCCACTGCTTTTGAGCACTTTTTCTCCAGTATACCGGGGGAGACTACTCAATGTCTTAAATCTTGTCCTAAAGTAGCGGAATCATTACTAAAGCTTCATATCAATAAATCATTTCCTAGTTTTAAATTTAGTTATATTAATGCTAACGATGTTTTAAAAACTTTTAATTCCCTTAAGGCTCCAGTCTCCCTAAAATCAGTGTTCTTGCGGAATTTATCAGAAAAGAAACATTTTTTTTTACTAATCAGAAAAGCAATAAATGAAATATATTTTACGTTATTTTAAAGTGTGAGATTTGAAATTTCCAATACATATTTTATTTTTTAATTTGACGCCACTTTTATTAGCTTTGTGAGGCTTTAAACATACTTCTATTTACGTTCCACGCGTAGAGGGTCTCATTCATGCACACGCCACGAAAAATATATAACAAAAACAAGAAATGTATTCAGATTACATTTGTCGGCAAATCCTCTACAACAATCTTATCTAGTTACTTTTTTTCAAAATTGTCTCAATTTCTCATTTAAACTGCTTTAAAAAGTTTTAAATTTCTGAATTTGACGCTTGCAACATATATTTTTTTCTATTACAAAGTAATGGTTTAGAGAAATCACACTTTAACCACTCCGAAAGCAACTACTTATCTGTCGAATAAAAAATATAAACATTCAAAAAATCATTTGAAATAAATTTACCGAAACTCATATAGATTCTTTGGCAGGTAAATTAAGTTCTGCTGCATTTGCTGTAAGAAAAATTAAACAATTGACGAATGTCGAGACGGCTAAACTAGTCTATTTTGCTTACTTTCACAGACTTTTATCATACGGTATTTTATTATGGGGAGCAGCAGCCGATATCGAAACTATTTTTATACTACAAAAAAGGGCAATTCGTGCAATTTATAGTATGGGTCCTCAATTTATAGTATGGGTCCTCGGGACTCATTAAAGCATTTATTTAAAGAAATAAATATAATGACTTTGCCTTCACTTTACATTTATGAAAATATAATGTTCATACGTAGAAATATAGGAATGTTTAAAACAAAAGTAGATGTCCATAATATAAATACAAGGCAAAGAGAGAAATTAGTTGTTCCATATTTTAGGCTAGCCAAAGTTAGCAAGTCATTCCTTGGTAATTGCGTTCGTTTTTATAATAAAATACCTAACTCGGTAACCAAGATGACCGATTTTAAATTCAAATTTTACGTAAAGAAAGTTTTGAAGGAAAAGGCTTATTACAAGGTAGCTCATTATATTGAAGATAGGGATGTTTGGAAATAGTTTCACTCTGCACAGGTGCACTTCGCATATTGTTTTTTTTATTTTATTTTTTTAGTTTTAGCCATTATGTAACGTATTCGCTATTATTTAATAAGAACTTGTTTGCGTTACATTTTATTTTGGTATTTTTCTTTTTGATTTAATTGTATATTGTATTGTACATTTTGCTGTTATTGAAAAAATATAGCCAATAGTCAGATTATAAAAAAAAAGAAAAATATATATAAAAAATGTAACCTTGCTGAGTTTCTTGCCGGTTCTTCTCAGTTGAAGGCTGATTTCCGAATCGGTGGTAGCTTCAGTAAATTCGACCTTTATAAGTGCCCTCCTAGGGCCTAAACTGAATAAATGGCTTTGACTTTGACTTTGACTTTATGGGTCAATATTTTTTTTTCTTAAAAACATTTAATTCTCCAAAGAAATTGTTTAGCAATATTAGGTAAAGGTAATGACTTAAATCAAAACAAAGAAACTAAGATGAGGAATGAATTTTCGTATGTGAATTTATAGTCGATGATGTCGAGTTCAAATAAATCTAGATAAAATGATATGGGACATATTTCCTATATTTGCACACTATTTGATATGCTTTCAACTTTTACTATGATTTATTTACGTTCAATGAAATACCAACAGATTATACATATTAATTAAACATTTATTAATAACGATTAAAACTAAAAAATAAACTTTTAACCTACAATATTTATAAGCTCGGTTGAGATCACACGAACAATACTGATATGTACCAATTCACTACGACGTAACATTGACACGACGTTAAATTCAAGTTAATTCACTTGCGATGTCGACGTCGACGGCTCCGGCTCATCTGGCAAGGTCACCGCGCTCGGCTCGTCCGCGTGACACCTCTTCCTATGTTTATGCACGAAGTAGTACGATGGGAATTTAGATCCGCATGTTTTACAAGGATAGTAGTGGATGGTCGCTCGTGGAGTCTTTCTGTGTCGACACGGCCATTTGTCCGGGGTGTTTTCCTGCCAAGCGGTGTTCAGCACTCGACTGAATCTGACAGGGCCGTCGCAGGAAGCTATATCCAACACCGCATTAGTAGTTCTCTGCGCTCGATCCGTCTCCGGTGCTTCTATACGTTCGACATCCAGCTCACTGGACGTAGTGGAGGATGGCGAAGGCGGCGGCGGGGAGACAGGAGGCGACGGCACGCGCGCCCGGCGGGGCACGGGCCGGTGGGCCCCCGGGGGCGGCGCGGGGCGCGCCACGCACGGACTGGGCCCCAGCCACGCGCGGTACAGGGACAACATGTTGGCGGGACGGTTGCCAGGAGACTGCGAGCCGCGCGATCTCTCCTCTAATTTATATAGACGGATGCTGTGCGGATGTTAGGGATCAATTTTAGAGGGGTCGGATTAGGGAGTGTGGAATAAGGATTTAGCTATTATAATTTCTCTTGAAAATAGGATTGTTATGTTTGTATGTCGAGGAAGCTAATTAGTAGAAAAGCAGGTTGAAAACACAAGAAAAAATATATTACTGGTATATATAATTTTTCATTCAAAATAAATAAATATTCTGGGACATTCCTCACACACGGCCATCTGACCCCAAACTAAGCAGAGCTTGTACTATGGAAGCCAGATAACTGATATACTACATATACTACTTTTCTTTTGTAAATACATACATATATAGATAATTACACCCAGACACAGGACAAACAGACATGTTCATGCACACAAATGTTTGTCCTGAGTGGGAATCGAACCCACGACCTGCGGCTTGATAGATAGGGTCTCGGATCTTATCAACCACGCCAACCGGCTCGTCAAAATGTTTTCGTTAACCATATAAATTCATATTTCGATGCGACATTAATAGGTATAAGAGTATACTTTATTTTTTCACCATAAACACTGAAAGACTACGCATAATGTATTCGCTCCCATGGCAATTGCATACATTCAGTGTCTGTGACTTGGCAAACACTTAATTTACTTAGAGAGGTCCCATGACATACCCCTACACAATCTTTTTTCTTTTGGAGTTGAAAAATTACCTGTAATTTTAACTGTGACTTAAGTATTTTAAGATGACATCGATACTGTTTAGATTACATATTAGAATTATGAAAGGATGACTTAAAGAATGATAGGAAAATTTTGATGTTACGAATAGTTTTTTTTTTGTTAAATCAAATAGAAAAGTGTTGGTTAGGAACTGTCTTGAGAAATATTCAAAATGGGTACCATCCACATTAAGTGAACTATATCTTCGTAACCTTTACTTTCAATACTGTTCACCTTAATACCATTACTTACAAAGTAACACGGATTCTACAGGTGATACTGAGCAAACTAATTTATGAAATACTAGCTGTTCCCCGCAGTTTGACCCTCGTTCCTGGTATATAAAAAAAAAACCGTTTTTTAATACGGCGAAGACAAATCAATGATCATAAAAATCGGTTCAGCCGCTCTTGAGTTATAAACGGTGTAACTAACCAGACTTTGTTTTTTATATATAGGCTAGCTGTTCCCCATGGTTTCACCCGCGTTCCCTGTATAAAAAAAAGAAAATAATTGGGATAAAAATTATCCTATCATTTAAGTTGGAACAAATCACACATTTTGAAAAAAATCGTCGCGGACCATGATCGTGACACGGGAATTTTGTATATTAAGATGGTATACATTGAAAAAAGTGTTTTTTTTTTTAATAAATGTTCTCATCTACAACATCTAAGCTAATTAAGATTACAATATCTTTGGTTGCAGGTGAAATTATTCTATTTTTAAATATAATAATTGTTTATGTAAATTCAACATGTTTTCAAATTCGTCTTGTCACTTCAGAAGGGGAATGTCGTTTAAGTACAAGTGAAAAACGCGTAGGCAAAGCACAATCCCCAGAGAATTCTGCCGGTGACTCTCCTCCGACATATAATAAAAATGGCTCTATGCATTATTGAGACAAACATTTAAAATAAATTAAAAATATAATGGAAACTATGTTTGTTGAAGATTAAAAGATACCTATACTAAATGTAGCTACTTAATTTTAGAATTATACAAAATTTGTTATTTATTATCTACATTGTTGCATTTTTTTGGTCACAAATAAATATCAACCAGAAATCCTTAAGAATAAAATAAAATTGAGTTTAAAAACCTTGTAACTTCATGTATTAAAACCACTCCAGTCCTTACGATGCTTAGTAGACTTAAAGTATCTCATATACATAGATACAAACATATGCGTGAAATACATAACTCTATCTTTGTTGTCGTTTAAAAATAATACATAAACTAACAATCTATAATCATTCAATACTAAAAATATATACGCCAATATAAAGATATTTCATATTCTTTTACTTCTTGCCTCCCTTAAACATCGAGCCGTCCATCGCCACGGGATTTGTACAGTCTGTATTATACAACCGATTCCTCTCCCACATTATAATAACAATCCTCTTTTATAAGTTGTTTGCTTAATAGTCCCTCGATACCGGCTTTGGTTAGGAGAATATTCATTCATAATAGTATTACGTAGTTAAAAATTTATCAAAGGTAAATAGGCAACTTTATATGAAACATGTTGAAAAAATAGTCCTTGAAATCATTTTGCAGTATTCAACTTTATTATACATCCGAAGTACGCCAAAAACTGCTCACCGTGAACTAAGCGTGGATTAACTAAAACCATAAACTGCGTCTCAGAAAAAATATACAATGATCCTCTATAACCCCCAAATGCTCTAACTAAATGCAAAATAAGGCGATGATAGCTCAGTGGTAGTTACGTGGTATGTCGCGGCGAAGGTCGTAGGTTCGTAAAAATGCGCTTGAGCTTTCACTGAAGGAAAACATCGTGAGGAAACCATAGCATGGTGCTAGGGTACTTTGTAGTACCTACCTGGCTAGCTACCACCCTCAAGAAAAAAACAAGCACCTACTGGTGAGTTCTGGCAGTTGCACATGACATCAAAAATAATGCGGATTGTACACGCATAACAAATTAACCTACTCGGTACATTATACCCAGTTAATCCTCGCTCATAACTTGTCACGTGTCATACGTATAGTAATCCTAGTACAGGGTTAACGTTAAACCCTGCGTTCACACACGGAATGTGTAATCATGTGTCGACGGTCGCTGAGACCGCTTTTTAGAGAATTAGCTAATTGTCCCATGCGTCTTGCTTGTTAATCGTTATGTTAATAGGTTGATTGGGTGATGGAGTTGGGATCCAGGATTACTGATGTGAATGAAAATATATCTACTGTACATAAGTACAGTAAATATTTCTGTTATAAATAGTTCTGTTTTTGGCTTACCAACGTCACTGATCATTATGGTCAAATGATATGCCCAAAGTAAAAATACATTGTTCCCGAAAATATTATGATACTTGTAAGTGACCATGTGGCCGAAGGTGGTAAGCACACAAAGCTTAGAAGGAAGTAACTTTCAAGTGCATCTGCAAATTCTCAAATTGATGCGGGAGCTACAAAGTACCCTACCATCGTGCTATGGTTTGCTCACGATGTTTTATTTCACCAAAAGTTCAAGCTCATTAGATTCGAACCAACGATCTTGGACGCGACATCCGACGTTACTACCAGTCATCGCCTTATAATCATAAGTCTGTGGGGTGAACGAACGATCCAATAAACTTACGTAATGGATTCTTCACTGGCTCCTCGATGAAGGAAACATGGAGGGGAAACTATATGCACGAGATCTCAAATTCGAAGACATGTGAAGTTATTCAATCCACTCTGAGCAAGCAAAATTGCCCTCGTTGTTAAACGAGACTCGTGCCTCAATTGTTGATGATGATAATCTGTATATATGTCACCGGAGAATAACAAAAACCGCAAATTTATAAATTTTCTAGGAAATTTATAAACCTTCGTAGGATTGTAAACGAGAGATTAATTGTATTATTTTACGCCCACATTTTCGCAAATTTATCAATTTGCGACGTGTCGTGGTAAATTTATAAACTAACGGATAAAGATTAGGTTAGGTTAGGTATGTCTATAAATTTCCTAGAAAATTCATAAACTCTCGGAGGAACACGTGACTTATTCATCCAATCAGGGCGCACATGGCGTTTGGTTATTGCTTACTTCTTATTTTACGCGTGAGTTCGGTAAGTTTATCAATTTGCGAAAATGTGGGCGTAAAATAATATATTTTATCTCTCGTTTACAATCCTATGAAGGTTTATAAATTTCCTAGAAAATTTATAAATTTGCGGTTCTTGTTATTTTCCGGTAACATATAAAAGGAAAAGGTGACTGACTGACTGATCTATCAACGCACAGCTCAAACCACTGGACGGATCGGGCTAAAATTTGGCATACAGATAGCTATTATTATGTAGGCATCCGCTAAGAAAGGATTTTTGAAAGGATTTAGGGGTTCGCGGGTGAAACCGCGCGGCGGTAAGCTAGTGAATGATAAACTGCTTCTTGCCATTTCCATAGAATCATTTTAATATCAGTTTACAAGAGGAATATTGTAGTGCTTTCGACATCGATGAAAATGGATTATTGTCCGACTGCAAACGATCTCGTATCGGCTTATATGAACGAAACGGAATTGGTTATGAGCCGTCTACGTTATTATCTTCAACGTATATTGTATTTTTAATTGAGGAATGTATTACTTTTTTGTTTTATTACTTACTCATATCACTCTATGCTTAGATCAGTACTGGTATTTTTGGGTTGTAATACTACATTAATAAGTTTTTATAATCTGTAATGTTAATGGACGTAATCATTGCGTCATATTCATGATTAACCTGCATTTTTTAAATTATAATTTCTTTATAAAAAGATATTTTTTTATGCAAAAGAAAATTGTGATACTACTAACTCGCTTTAAAGTTAATGTTTACATTAAAATAGTACCCAATAACAAAATAAAACAAAACGTCTATATATATAAAACATACCATTTAATCTGCAAGATGTCTCCCATATTTGCGGTGCGAGTAAACACGGTATCAGGATAGCCGGGCTCGTTAAATTGTCACGCTCCGCGGCGCACTGGCAAACAGAGGTGACAGGAGTGGGGAGGGGATTGCCCCACAAGTGGGATGTGCGACAGTGTTGGTATATGTTGATCTGTGGAGTGTTTTAATCTTAATTTTTAGGTTATTACTTGGAATTCTATTGAGGATATATGATTTGTTAATTACAAAAAGTAAATAAACTAGATTAGTCCTACGTTGGGCGTCAAAATGTTGAGTACAATAATTATTAATCAAATTAACGACAATTCTTTTTGGATAGTATTTAACTGTAAATAAAACAATCTTCCTTTTGTATTGAAAAATAATCCGAATCCTAATCAAAAATACTGATTGCAAAAAAAAAAAGCTATCTCAAAATATTATAATCTTAGCAACAGTTTATGTTCGTGACGCATTGCTATTTATTTAAAAGTGGAGCTTTTTTATGAACGCATATCTAATAATAACTAGCGCCAAGGGCAATCCAGTTTTTTTTTCTGGGAGCGGCACAAGGGACAGACGGACAAACATAATCAACAATAACTGTTAAAAATAAACATAAAATTATTTGTTTAATGAAGACAGTTTTCTTTTATGTTTCCTGCTAAAGATGTCCAGCACCTCATTAGCATTATTTTATTTATTTTATTTTTACTTTGTATAGGCTTGTGTTTGACCACGATCTCACTATGGTAAGTGATGATGTGGCCGAAGGTGGTAAGCATACAAAGCCTAGAAGGCTCTCAAGTGCAACTGCCGGAACACACCAATAGGTGCTTGGCGACAGATTTTCAACATGAGTGTGGTAGCCAGCCAGTCAGGTAGTACAAAGTACCCTACCACCGTGGTATTGTTTCCTCACGATGTTTTCCTTCACCGAAAGCTCAAGTTCATTGTAAGATTCGAGCCCACGACCTTACCAGCCACGACGTCACTAACACTGAGCTACCAATGCCTTAAAAAAAATTTGTCGCAATGTCTTGATGGATTATGCATTAAAGCCAGTCCATTCAAACGCTCTTATGTCATCCTGCTGCGAAACAACTCTGATAATTTGATTTGCCTATAAGTAGGTACTGTGATGGAAACTCCACAACCGTCTGGGGGGGGGCACGTGCCCCTGTGCCCCACCCTAAATCCGCCCTTGACTAGCGCACAATAAATCTATGGGTAGTATTTAAACGTACAGGAAAAATATGTTTGCGCATCAAAATTTGCACATCTAAATAAATTAAACTCAACGTCTATAATATTTAAAGAAAAAAATAACCACCTAAACCTAAAGTAACCTAAACTTAAAGTATCCGTGACGTTACTGAATAGGAAGAGATTTTAGAAGTTATATTTTAGACTATCGTGTTTCGTTTATTAGATGCGCATTTGTTATTTTTGATGTACAGTTAGTATTTTTGATATGTAATTAATATTTTTGTTGTAGGTACAAGTTTTTATACTCAGTTAATTAGTAGCGCAATCATTTATTTGGTGTACATGTAGATTATTAGGTGTGCGGTTAATAATTCCTCGCCCAGCGTCTGAACTCGGAACATCAACCATCCCATAAACATCACTACTCTGTTAGCTAAAGCAATTACAAGCACAAGTGAATTGAAATTGGTAGTAATTGTCTTTCTATCTATAATACTATTTGTTATAGGTTTTTTAGAGCCCCACGTTGGGCGCCATTTAATTAAAATACGATAACTCATCGCTTCGACGTGGCGTGTTTAAACAACCATTCGAAATGTATAAAGCGTGGAATTGGATCCAATTAATCCTTATTCAAATAACAGTAATTGGAGAGATTAATCGACAGTGGCTGGCGCAGCACGGCTGCAGAATTACTGGAAGCGATGGCGATTTTAAAAGTAGTTTTTTTGCACACACTTATATAAATGAAGCAAGATCTTGGCACGAATAATTAACAAGTATGTGAACAGAAAAAAAACATTAACAGCTTTAGAATTAGGGCTTAGAAGTACAGAGATAAATTTGACAATGTTAGTTTGGAATTTGATTGAATTAAGATCTGTCTGTGTGTGATTAAATAGGATATTCAATTATTACTTATTGTTGCATTACTAACAATACAATAAGCAAAATAACTATTATTTTATTCATTTAGAAATAATTTTAAGTTCATGATTTAGAATTCAAAGTAACTTATGAATCTTCAAGATAAAACGTTAGATATTTTACGCGCGGTTTGCAGACACTAATTAGCGAGGTATACCTTAAATATTTATTTTAAAACTTAATTAATTGCACGGTTTGATCTTTGTATAATTTGATGAATAGCATATTTATCAGGTTTCCTAGAGTAAACGCACCGCGAACTAAAACTTCTAATTGTTCTAATATGCAGTATAACTCAGTCCATTTAACAATTAGAAGCTACTCTAAAGTTGGACAAGTTAATTGCTAGCAGTTTGCACAAATCTCCACCGAATGCATTTCAAATTATAGTTAATAATTTAACATGCTCTTTAGCGTTTGATTCAGATTTCACGGTACGGTGAGCAATGGAGATTCTGTGTAATATTAGTATTTGTTTGAATAATTATTTGATACTTCTGTTATTCATATGTGAGTAATAAAATATATCATATTATTTGTTTATGTGAGAGAATGGTAAATATGGCAATTATTAAGAATCTTTGTTACAAATCAATTGCTTATAATAATCTTATCTCATTGACTCACTTTATATCTCTGACAAAACCACATATTTATTCAACAACGCAAATCAAATAATTGAATTAAATTAATTTTATTCGTAAATAAACAAAGCTGAAGCCGCATAGATAATATATAAACGAACATTTATTTTGTATCCGTACTAAATCCGTCAACTAATCTGCTTTGCGTTGCAAATTGGCGCCCACCGTGGGGCCGCGTTGAATATTGCACGAGTACACGACTGGTGTTTGGCGTTCCACCCAGCACTGATTTACGGATTATACCGCTGTTGTTATTATTCTACATCTATATTGTAATAGGAGAAAAGGACAATGATGTTCATTTTTGTTAAATTTGTATGTTGTAACGGTCATACGTAGTAGACGAGAATATCTTTGAAAAGCTTTGTAATTCATTAATTAAATAATTATGGCCGCTTTTATCGAACGTAGCCTTAACAGCAACACATTGGCTAACCTACTGGTATTGTGAGTGTCCATAGGCGATGGTGATTTCTTATCATTAGGTAGACCGTTTTGACACAAAAAAGTTACATCTTCGAAATAATTAATTGGTCACGTGCATTTTAATAAACCAATCAATTGTCAAATATCTGTATTATCTAAAATGTATTCTTATTTTTCCCAACAGCAGTAATAGAACGTACACCAACACCGTCCTCTACGTCATCAATAATAACGACGACGTCATCGACGTGCGCGGTGTGCAACATGCCAGGTGCGACGAGAACCGTCTCCAGGTCACGGGCTATACATTATGGACTTAAAGGTGAGGGTCATACGATTGAGTTTAGCGTGATGAAGAAAGCAGTGAAACCTTACGTGAGTTTGAAATGAGGTTATGATCCTAGATCGCTAAATTCAGTCGATGTTAGTGTTGAAATCGAAACAGTATTTTGAAATCTGCATTCTTTAAAAAGCGCGTTTTCAAAATTGGTCCCATAGCAAAAGTTGTTCACTAATTCAAACTGACTAATTCCCGCGTTATCGCCCACGTTCCCGGAATAAAAAGCCGAACTAAAAACCTTCACCAATAAACAGGCCTCTAACAAAAGATTTTTTCAAATCGGATCATTAGTTTCAGAGATTACCTCCGATATCCAAACTTTACCTCTTTATAATATTAGTGTAGATACAATGTATAACAAACTTCATCGGTAATTCAGTGATGATTGTTTAATTGTCATAAGCTTTGGTTAATATAATATAACGTTTGTTCGTATGTACATCGTACAGAAGAGTGTGTAGGAGTGCGCGTGTGCGAGCCGTGCCACTGCCGCTGCGTGCGGTCCCGCTACACGCGCTGCCCCGTGCCCACGTGTCCCGGGCCGCGCGTGCGGGCCAAGCGGCTGCGCCACCTGCCGCCCAAGTGGCACGACCTGCCGCAAGACCTCAAGATACCGCTCATGGACGAGTTCCGTTAGTACACTACACTACACTATATACTATACTATATACTGTACTGTACTGTACTGTACTGTACTGTACTGTACTGTACTGTACTGTACTGTACTGTACTGTACTGTACTGTACTGTACTGTACTGTACTGTACTGTACTGTACTGTACTGTACTGTACTGTACTGTACTGTACTGTACTGTACTGTACTGTACTGTACTGTACTGTACTGTACTGTACTGTACTGTACTGTACTGTACTGTACTGCACTGCACTGCACTGCACTGCACTGCACTGCACTGCACTGCACTGCACTGCACTGCACTGCACTGCACTGCACTGCACTGCACTGCACTGCACTGCACTGCACTGTACTGTACTGTACTATACTATAAAATCTAAAGATGTTTGTGAAAGATTTTGTACTTTGTGTAGAAGACAGCAAAACGGGTATTACGAAGTTCTACGTTGCAAATGTGCTTGAAAATGATCCCTTCCGCAACGAACCTATACTCATAATCTCTTTCTCCATCAGAAATCCCTCGAACCCTAAGCAAGTGCTGCCTAGCGTGCCTCAAGCGGATAACCCGGCGGTTGGACTCGTTAGAGGAGAGTTCAGAGCCGGGCGAGGAGGAGGCGGCCCGGTTCAGAGCCTTGTTGCGGGACCACGGGACTGCGTGGGACCGCATCGCAGCGCTATGTGGCCGTCCCGCCGCCAGTCTCAAGGCCTTCTACTTCACTTATAGGTATGTCTATTGACAGTCTTCATTCAAGTAAATCATCGAGAAGAAAGAAGTGGCGACCACGTACCGATACGCACCGAGGAGAATTTTCTGTGTGGACTGACTATTTGGTTTATGTCACCCGGCGAAATATGAGCCGAATGTTGTTAATTTATTTATATAAAACGAATATAAAAAAGTATGGAAATTGTACATCGTATTCTAGAAAATCAACTTCTTATAACAAACACCTTTAACTACCACAGAAAAAAGCTCCAACTGGACGCAGTGGTTGGCGAGCGGTTCGCGCAGCGCTGCAGCTCGAGCGAGGAGTCGTGCGTGAGCTCCGGCGACACGGACACCGCCAGCGCGGGCTCCCCGCGGCCCCCCGCGCCGCCGCCGCCCCCCGCCGCCGGCCCGGGGCAGGGGCAGGGGCAGGGGCCGGCGCCGGGGCAGGGGCAGGGGCAGGGGCCCCGCACCGACGCCGTGGCGCCGCGCCGGACCCGGAGGGATGAATATGATTCATCTGCCACCGAGACTGCCGACGAGGAGAACGACGCGCCTAGTGCCAAGGTATGTCAACTGACGCTCTACGATATAGCGACCTCGTAGCACCTACGTCTATTGTGCCTACGTCGTAGCACTTTACTGTTTTGTCGCACCGTCGTAGCGATTGCAGTGATGTCATATGTTACAGCAGTGACGTCATGATATTTATATCGTAGCACTAAACTACATCTACAATGCTAGGGAAGATTACTTGGTAGCAGAAGTTGATTTTTGTTACCACGCTCTACTACAGTTGTACTACTTTAGATCCATGCTCCATGATCCATTAAGGATTGAAGAAGCACGAAAAGTACACCGCAGCTTCAAAGCAACGTCAACGTTGTGTTTTCCATACCACCGTCTATCATCATTAGCTTTATTCGCAGATTATCAGAAACTTAACTTCCAGATCCTACCACCGACATCGATACCGACCCCGGTATCGTCGTCGGCGCCCACGTGTGGCGTCCCCTCGAGCTCCACCAGCGTGACCACGGTGGGCGCCACCACGGTGACCACACGGAACGGTGCCACCACCACGCCGCTCACCGTTAGAGACGTAGTGCTCAATATGATTGAGATCAGTCTCACTAGAGACTCGCAGCCGGCTAAGCCTCATCATCTCAAGGTCAGTTCAATATAAAACAGTACCGAGACTGACTGACTAACAGCTTAAACCGGTGGACCTAGAGAAAATGGGAGCAAGAATTCCTTGAGTACTATAGGAGTGCAAGGAGGGATTTTTTAAAATTTCATCCCTAAGGGGGTAAAATAGGAGATCCTGGGGCGAATAGCTAGTTGATAAAGTGGATTTTGAACAGTGACATGGAGACATCTTCAAAGATTGTTTTAATTTTGACGGTCACTTACTTCGTATATTATAATTTTCTCATAACTTATTGAGGAAACCTTTGGACGAAAAGATTAAAAATGTCTTGTTTTACTGCTATATGTAGAAATAACGTAATACTTTATACAAGAGTATGGCATACAAATGCAAAGGAAATCAAATATAGTTAAAAAAATGTATTTCCCCAGGTATCCTCATCCCCCGTAAACAGAGAAAACCTAGCAACCCTCAGCGTAGTATCGAGCACCCACAACAGCACCCCGGGCGGGGCATCCCCGCAGCGAGCCGCCACCATCACCCCGCTGGGCCCGTGCGAAGGCAAGGAGGGCGTCGTCGTGTTGCACATAGAGCCGCGCCCCGACCGACTCGACCGACACGACCGACACGACCGACTCGACCGACACGACAGACACGACCGACAAGACCACCGACCGGAGCCGTTGCTAGATCTCAGCTTCAAGCGACCGAGGCACGATGTCCCCGTCTCGCACAATAATAAACTTGTAAGTACCCTAATTATTAAATCAACTAGTAACTTATTGTGTAACTAGTTTACCCCCGCGGTCTCTCGCGTTCCCGGGAAAAAGACTATTCATAAGTGCTTGTGAAGGCCTATTTGAATAAAAAAAAAAACATCTTTCATTTTCAAAAGTATTCTGTTTTATTCCAGGACCTAAAGTACCTTTATACCAAATTTAATTAAAATCCACTCAGCCGTCACGGAGTTGAGTAGTAATAAACAAAAATTCACTTTTTGTTTGTTACTACTCAAGAATTTTTGAAATCGGTCCAGTAGTTTTTGAGTCGAAACAAAAATACAGATCTTTCCTCTTTATAATATTAGTATAGATTAGTAAGATTAGAGAATATGTTGTTAAGGAATCTCGTTATCTTGGTCTTGAGTACTATACGCCCAAAATTAACAAACTGTCCTTCTTTCCAGACATACCCGAACGATTATGCGTACAGACAAGAACGCGAATCACCAAACCCACAATACAATTCAAAACCAAAACCCCAGCCGCAACAAACGCGGCCCACCCTAAAACCCATCTCTAACAAGGGGTCAATAACCCTCGGCACCCCGGTGGAAACCAGGTTCGAACCCAGACGGACACCTGAACCCAAAACCGGGTCAATAACAGCGGGGACACCGGTACATGGGACACATCATTTGACTGATAAGAGGAACTATGACTTCTTCAAGAGGAGAAGTCCAGGAGGAGCCTATTTCGCGACGACGACGCAGCCCAGGCCGCAGTCGCCGTCGTTTTCACCGGTAAGTTTCTATACTGATATTTTTTTTATGCAATCTCTCCTTGGAATCTCGATCTTTTTCCGTATTAAACTAGCTGTCCGCCTGGTTTTATCTGCGGGATAAAAGTACTCTTAAGTAACCGTTACGTACGGAGCTAAGTGATAGGTAACAATCATATCCACACGAACTTTTGCATAACTAGGATAAAAAAATTGCACTCCGGGAGTGCCGACAGAAGTGAAAACTTTTTTTTTTTTGAGAGATTGCGATTGAGATTGAGAAAAGAAACTTAACGTCAAACTGCGTCTCGCTCGTAACGGTGTCGCGAGTCCAGAGGTTTTACCTCATCTAAAAATATGCGTACCGCGCTAAAAGAAGTTTACACTTCAATAATCTGTGTCACCTGAGTAAAAAAGCATTTGAAATTAGTCGTCAAACACCTATTGGTATGTTCCGGTGGTCGCACTTGAGAGCCACATCCTTTTAGTCTTTGTGTGCTTTCCACCTTCGGCCACATCATCACTGTTGTCAAACACAAACCTATACTAATTAAAAAAACATCAAATTATATTTTTTAATTCCAGAACACGTCATCCCCTTACGGTCGAAGCCCGTTCGAACAGCGTCAGATCATAATGGCCGACTTCATCACGTCACAGCAGATGCACGGGGGCGGGCGTCGCAACACCGGCGGGGGCGGTGGGGGCGGCGGCGGGGGTGGTGGGGGCGGCGGGGGCGGCGGGCCGGGGGCGGCGGGCTCGGCGGAGCGGGCCCCCTCGCCGCAGTACTCGCCGCAGGGCCGGCGCGAGCGGGAGCCCGTGTCCGTCATACAGAGGCACACGCCGCACATGTACCCGCACGCGCATCAGCCGCATCCGCAGCATCCGCCACATCCGCCGCCTGGTGAGTCACCACTACTTATACTGGGTGATTTTTTAGTCACTTGTAGGGTCGGAAGTACTCATCAATATGAATAACTTTTACTATGGGTGACTAAAATATCGCCCTGTATGGGATGGATCATTTAAGATGTCTTCTTTGTGGTCATGCCGTGATGAAGGTCGTGGGTTGGAATCCTTCGATGAGCATGAGCTAGGGAAAATATCATGAGGAAACCATAATTCACGGTGGAAGTACCCGCCTGGCTGATTACCAATCTCAAGTCCATCCGAACACTACCGGTGTGTTCCGGCTGCGGCACTTGAGAGCCAGTTTCTTCTAGGCCACGTCGACACTTACCATGATGTATTTGTGGTCAAGCACAAGCCTATACTTGTTAACAAAACAAAAACAAAAAACGTCAACAGCAAATTCAGGCTGTTGTGAATAAAATGAACGAAAAACCCCTTATTATTTATTTTGAGGTAACCAGTTTTATACCCTTAGGTAAATTACCTATTGGGGTATCATTCATCCCTAATGTACTCTACCAATATATTTATGATTATCTAACCTCAAAAAGTCCACTGTACAAATCTCTATACGCCATACAACAAAAGCGTTCATTACACTTCAATAGACTACATTAATAACTCATATTGTCGCAATTATTATGTATTTACTAGCTTCCGCCACGCGGTTTCACCCGATTTCCCAAAGCCTATTTGCTATTCCAGACTATAATCTATCTCTGTGCCAAATTTTATCCAGATCCGTTCGGCTGTTCTGGCGTGATTGAGTAACAAACATCCATCCATCTAGACTTTCACATTTATAATATTTTTAGGATAAAATATCTTTTGAAATAACAAAAATAAAACAATCTTATCGCAAAATTCCGAAATCACCCCTAGAAATATCGCCAAAATGATCACCATATAATATAAATAATAAAATAGTAATTTTATCCTCATTCCGAAATGTATTCAAATAAAATGACCAAAACCTAACTTGACAAAAAACAAACAAAAATACACAGAAACTTTTAAATATATTTATACGGTTATATTACAAATTTTATGTTTTTTATTTACAAATCAAACACTACAGAGTTGCTTCAGATCGTCACAATATAATACATACAAATGTACATATTAACTATATAATTTATAACCTATATGATTTCACACCTAGAAACATCCCAAAATGTCCCCCCATACATAACTCACCCGTAGTGCCACACGATGAGTACCCCATAAACCAACCGAGTAACTTTATAAATAGGTCATGAAGCATTCACGTCTTTAGTGGACGTCGCGTCGGCGGCCACCGCCCTGCCCGTGCCCCGCGGCGCCGCCCCCGCCCCTGCGCCGTCCGCTGCCGCCCAGCCCGCCGGCGTCGGCTCCAGCGTCGGCGTCGGCGTCGGCGTCGGGGGGCCGCCCGACTCCAAGGAGAACAAGCACCATCCGCCTCACCATGATATTGGGTAAGGTTATATTTGGTAACCAGATATATACAAAGGAGATGTTTCAATTCCGGCCAGGACAATGTACACTTGCTTCAAAAACCTAGAAAAATACATAAAAAATTATTAGACGTGTCCTTTTCTGGTTCAAAATTAATTTGTTATCAGTTAATTGCATTGTTAATGGCAACAATATGGCGACTCAAATACATTGTTGTTATCTGTGATTTCCCTTATTTCGGGTAGGCAAAGGGTTCTAGCCCATACAGCCTAGTCATGTAAAGTATTTCTTCTTTGTTTTAAATCAATAATTATGTCTGATATCCAAATATAACATAACATAGGTCGAAGCCAAATCAAGTATACATTTAGTCAAGTCAGTTAGGTTTTAGTAAATTGGTGGCTGTTTTACTAAAACTTTTCGTAGACTATTTGAGACAACGTGAAAAGTCACGATACACTTGATCTTTATTAGACAAAACACCACCAATATCATTCAATAAAACTCAAAATACACCGATTTCATGAAAATAAAACGAAAACGCAACGTCACTTTGCAAGTTCCCGCCAAAAAGCTAATGTCATACATTGATCAATGACAGCTTCCTCCATGTTTTTTTTGTTTTGTGTTGCAATTCTGTGTGTAAATTCTTGTTTTGAACCAAAACAAATAAAGCCATTTAAAAAAAATGTATAGTTAGAAACTGTTTAATATATTTTTGAGTATAGTGTACAAAGACCTGGCAGGGACTCCATACATTTTCGAAACATCTCCTTTATTAATTACTTAATTAATTTTAATGTTACCCCTTATTTATTTTTTTATGCAGTAGTCTTAAATATTTCCAGGATAAAAAGTAGCCTAGATTACCCTTTGAAAAGTCCTCTACAAATCAATGAAAGTCCCGTCAAAATTGATTCAGTCGTTTTGGAGTTTAGCCCGGAAAAACAAATGCGTATTTAGTTTTGGTAACATGCAAATAACCTCATGGAATGATAGTCTTTTTTTCAAAATCACAGACAGACACTTACAAGTTTTTATTTGTATAGATTACCAAAATTTTGACTTTCTGGTTCTTTACCAATCCTAACTGATGCGCTACATATGGCCATTTCTAAACTGATAGATAACGTATAAAACAAATAATTTCAACTCGTAAATTAATACTGACAACCATGAATGTTTCCATGCAGATTACGTGACATGGCGATGGCACACAAATACCATCAACAACAAATAATGCAACAGGTAAGCATTTATTTGAATATATATATTTTTTTTTTTAAATTTAACTTCACTTTTAGTATGTGTGGATCGAATCTTGCAACTGAATTCAAAACCAGTTCCAACCAATTACAATTTAGTATATTCAAAAAGTTTGTTTTTAAAAAAGGTTTCAACAGATTTGTACTTTATTATTACATTTGTAAGTATAGATTGATGTTTTTTTTTTAATTTAATTTTATTTCATCAGCAGGCACTAGAGGCGAACAGGCGAGCGCAACAAGTGCAGTATATAGAAAGAGACAGACAGATGGCCATGCGTCAAATGTAAGTTATACTTTTCTCCTTAATTTTATATTTATATAAAAAAAAAACTACAATAGTTATGTTAGTAATAATGTAAGAATTAAATAAGCAATTTAGAAGTTTAATTTGATTTCTTTTTTTTTAATAGCAGAGAGCGATCCTTCGCCGCAGCGATACAAGAGCGGCACGCGCTTGAACAACACCATCATCAACAGCAACAGCAACACCACCAGCAGCAGCAACAACACCAGCAACAACAGCAACACCATCAGCAACAACAACAGCAACAACAACAACAACATCAGCAACAACAACATCAACAGATGTTGCAAGAGAGAGAACGACAACATCATTTACATGCACAGGTATGGGTTTTCAATTTCAAAGTTTGGTACTAAGAGAACACTTATTAATGGTCAGAATAATCGGCAAGAAAATGACGTATCTTGTGATTGATTTTTGCGATAAAAATACTTTTAAACTGATTTATTCAGGTTTAGCACATAAATGACTCTACCACCGATTCTTAATACACTTATTTAAAATGTATACTGGGTGATTTTGTTATCAATGGCAATACTTGCAAGGGTGAAAGTACTCATCAAAATGAACAACTTTTATAATGGGACTAACTGTGAAATCATGAAAAAATTTCAGCTGGTCCATACAAAAGTTCAATACCTACTCGACCAAAATGTATGAAGCAACCGTATTATTTTACGCGATATCAGAGTTAGCCCTATAATAAAAGTTGTTCACATTGATGAGTACTTCCACCCCAGCAAGTATTGCCAGTGATAACAAAATCACCCTGTATAATTACAATATGATAAACAGACATTTAAATGGCTTATGTTTAATTAACCACCAGATAAAATTACTTTATATTGCCAAAAATAGTAAATGATCACCAAAATATAACAAATGACCACTAGAATGAAATCCCCATTTTAGCGTGAAATTAGAACCCAAAAAATTAAAACGTCTCCGTGCAGTAAATAAAAATAACCACGAACCTAAAGTAACCTAAAGTATCCGGGTCGTTTCTGAATAGTAAGAGATTTATAATGTTTTCACATAATTATGTAAGTAATCGTGATTTGGTGATCATTTACTAAATTTGGGTAATAGAGACTATGGTTACAACATTATTTTTGTTGGTCATTATATTTGTCCCCCATTTCAATATAATATACACTGGTGTTTTTACATTATTTATTTATAATGGTACATTGGCGATTCAAAAAAATATATATAAACAGACAGTCATTGTTCCATTAAAAGAATGTTGCTCTGTGTCATTCTGAAATTGGATTTTTATGTAAATGAAAAAAATAACATAGTTGAAAAAAGTCCATCTTCCTTCGTCTAACTATGGTTCTCTTTTTAGGCACGAAAGAGGCCGAATGTTACCATTCCCTGTATTTTTTTTTACTTTGGAGTCGGCAATCATTCTCACAGAGTTGTTTATGATTTTAAGATATATTAGGGACCATTTTGGCATACGAAATAATTTATACAGCATGCAATAATTAGAATTATTTTTAAGGTTCTCGAAACATATTTGGCACGAAATTCGAAATTTTAAAAAAACAATGCGGAACCCAAAATTTATTAAATTTTACGTTAAATAATGAAAAGTGTATAGGTAAAAATTTTACGCAGTCTGGAAAATTCAACATTGGCGAATAGAATTGTGACTTCCGTAGTAAGCGTTGTGTCACTTCTGTGGAATGTGTGCGTCACTTCTGTAGTACGATTGCCGACTCCAATGAAGGCGCAAAGAAGACGTGTGTAACTTTGTATTGTTACTTTAGCAGGTGAGTGGAGGAGGCCCGTACGGAGGGAAACATCGAGCACTCACGCCGCACCATATCGATAGAAAAGACAAGTATGTAACTTTACTATATTTATATGTTATTACTTAATTTATTAAGAGTATTAATATTGATTTACAAAAAGTATTTTATTTTATTTTATTTGGAAAACATACAGTTAATAATTTCTATATAATAATTTAGTAAACATCTAATCACCATTTAAGAGTTTTCGCATATAGAGGCAGGTATAAAATACAAAATATAATATATAGAAAATTTCCACAAACCTGCCGCCGCTGCCGGTGGGCATGGTTCCCAACTAGCTGGCAGCGTTCCCTCTTTGTATGGCCAAGCTAATGCGTTAGCAAAAAAAGAATAATTTTATTACACTTTTGACGCAACAGAAAACAATTTCATATACTGGATTACTGCTTTGGTCAAGTCAAGTTTGCTTAGTTTGTGGCCACAAAAAACCTAAAAATGTGAGACTTAACACTTACTGTGGCAACCTCTTTATTTTACCATCACTGTATTTACTTACTGTTTAAGTAATAAATTAGATTTATATATTTTTATCGTCGAGTTAATAAAATAAACATTTAACGTTTTTAACATTAGCGAAAAAACAATGGTTGAAGATTTTATTTAAGATTTTTGTTATTATAAGATATTGTTAAAACTTAACAGATTTTCGAATTAACGGTGCATCAACAGCGTTACATTCGGACAGCTTCTAGGCTTATATTATAAAGTGTTCGATGTCCCACAGCCGTGCGCCCCCGCCGACGCAGCCCGCGGCTCCGGGGCCCCCGGGGGCCGATGGGAGGCCCCGAGGGCCCACGGAAGGGACTCTAACGGCCGCTTCGCTTATAGACGCCATCATCACGCATCAGATCAGCCAGGCGACCGACCAGAGGTTCCCGGTAAGTATTATAATCTGTAGTTATGTCTACAGAAATGACGAGGTTCACAGAAATTATCTTTTGATATTTTTTTTCTTTGGGTTCCGTATTATTTTCGATGCAAATTTTTTCGTGTCGTATTTTGATTTATTGCATGTTAGTACTTATATCGAATGCGGAAAGAAATAACGAATACTTCCCGTCTCTATTACGGTTAAATAGAGCTAATTTAGGAAAAAAAAGTTACTATCAGTAGCTAGAAAATGTGAAAATCTTTTAATAATAATATTTAAAAATAATAATTAATGAACATTTCGCTTTTAGACTATAAGAGAATGCGACAACGGCAACCCGCAGCCGCAGGAGCGCGTGGAGCGTGTGGAGCGTGTGGAGCGCATCCCGACGGCGAGCGAGCGAGAGAGGGAGCGCGAGAGGGAGCGAGAGCGCGAGGAGGCGCACACGACGAGCATCAAGCTGGGCGACCTCGCCTCTAACATCATACAGAGGGACTTCAGTAGTCCCACTACCTCCATATTGCTTCATAAGTTAGTGTACTTACTTTATATAGCTTCAGCTTCGCGGAATATCATTGTCATATTTCAGCGATATTACACTAAACCGTTATGAATTATATACCTAAACCTTCCTCAATGAAAACCCCGTCCATTCATGAAAATCTTATAAAAATCCGTTCAGTAGTTTTTAAGTTTATCGCGTTCAGACAGACAAACGCGGTGAGGGGACTTTGTCTATACATATAATAAAAGAGTAGACGTGTGTCTGTACATTGAATAAATGTAATAAAAATAGAAAAGGGATAAATAAAGAAGAGTTTTCATTGTTGTTTTCTGTCTGTCTGTTTGTTCGCGCACATATTCGGAACTAATGAACGGATTTTGATGTAGTTTTCACAGGTAGGCGGAGATTAATTTGGAGCAGAATATTGTTTCATTAAAATCGGATGTTGGAAATAAAAGTTTTCAACATTTAAAGATTTTTGTAATTTACTTTTATGCTATTTGAAAGTAAAGTGGGCGAAAAGTTATTTTTTTTTTAAATAATATATAGTATGCGGGGGGACTTTATTGGAGATATTTTTTCAAAAATTGCAATATTTTAAAACAAACATTCGTATTGCAGCAACAGGTTCGTGTCGTCATCCGATGGGTACAGCAACACATCAGCCGCGGACGAGTGGAAGCGACGCGACGCGCCCAAACACCCCTCCTACCTGGAGCCGGTCTCACCGCCCGATAACCATCATAACAGGTACATTATACACTTACCATAGTGAGATTGTGGTCAAACACAAGCCTATACAAAGTAAAAAAAAAAAAAACCCTTGCTATAAATGTGACGAATAAGTCGATCGAAAGGTACTGGAAAAGGCGACCGGAGAAACTAGTTGATAAAGTCGTTGATAGGAAGTTTCTATATTAAAAATGGATTTACTAGTTGACTGGGATGAGTCATTCCTCAGCTCTTACTCATAGTCAAAGCCATTTATTTAGTTAAGGCCCTAGGAGGGCAATTATCAATGTCGAATTTACAGAAGTTACCACTGGTTCGGAAGTCAGCCTACAAATAAGAAGAACCGACTTAGGATCCTTTTTTCCTCCAGGCAACTGAAAATCGAATCTAAATCAGTATTTATAGTTTTTAATTTACCCGCTTGGCTGGCTACCACCCTCAAGTTGAAAATCTGTCGCCAAACACCAATTGGTGTGTTCCGGCAGCTGCACTTGAAAGCCAGATCCTTCTAGGCTTTGTGTGCTTACCACCTTCGGCCACATCATCACCTACCATAGTGAGATTGTGGTCAAACACAAGCCTATACAAAGTAAAAAAAAAACGAACAAACGGACCATGATGTTTTTTTGTTGTATTATAATATTAATAAATATGTGACGTAAAACAATAAAAAAATTAATTAACTTCTTTTTTCAATCTTCAGAAGTACAACAACAAATCGCCGTTACGTCCCCTCCGGTGGCGGATCTGGCGTTTCAGGCGTCTCTAGCGTTTCGAGCGTGTCAGGCGTCGGCGGCGGCGTGCTGACCGCCTTCGACTACGTCACCACCCGCATAGTGGAGGTGATGAGATCAGACGCTGAGGAACGACCCAAGCCGCAGTCGATATTCCCCACGGCAGCGTATGCGTACCCATATAGTGCGCTTAATGTGTCTACGGGTACTGGTGAAGGTATGTTTATATTATTTTATATAGTTTTGTATGTTTGTCTGCATTGTTCCTGCACTTCCTTTTTAGGCCTATTTATTACTTATACGAATTTACCCCATATTTACCGGTATTAGACTTACTTCCTCGGCTTCTTATAAATTTGTATTATTGTAGAATGGTGATTTCTTGTTAAAATACGTACTAATGTTTGTTGAACTTCAAAAGTCTACATTTAATACTTTTTTTAAATTACACTATTAACACTTCCAGGTGGTGCCCAAACCTCGGCTCCATCAGCCCCAGCCGGTCCCGCTCCCCCGCCGCCACCGGAGCCGGCGCCGCTGATGTCAGCGCAGTACGAGCCGCTCTCCGACGAGGACTGACAGCGCCCGCCACTCACCAAGCTCGCCCTCACTCGCCCATAGCACCATCACCCGCACTATCGGCGCCGCTCCGTCATTTGCCACACGATGCAATGACGAATGACGTCACACTGTGAAAAAAAAACTATGAAAGTGATAAAACAACATTGCATGTGTTTTTATATATATAGAATCGACAGTGTACATAAACAAAAGACACAAATAAGTACTGTGTGAAGTGTGAATATATGTATCGGTTAGGACATGTCGTTATGTGACAGGGTGCATTTTGTGTGATCTCGATCTGTGTGTCACAGCTGTGATTATACCCTGAGCTGATTGATCTATACGTGTATAAAGTTAATGGTACTAAACTCGTATATATAGTAATATTCTTATGTAATAAAGCAGGGAAATACCGTTCATGTGTTGTGGGAAGCTTTAAGTGTCCTGTATAGGCGCATATGTGCACGGTATTAGGTGCACGAGTGTCCGGTATTAGCCACTAGTATGGAGGAATCTGCCCGTTAAACTGTTCAAGTGTAATTAAACGATTTAACTACGACTGATAGACTGGTGAGGCGCATTCTCGCCGCTTTTCTCTAGTTCGAAACTTGATACGCTTAAGAAAATGTAAAAATTCGCTATCGATTTATAGTGAGTCGATTAATAAATATTCAATTGTTATTTATTTAGTTGTTCAAGTTTTTAAAATTATTCTCATCTGATGTCGTAGTGATAAATAAAACTTTGCGGTCGAGATTGAATAACAATATTTTATGAAGCAACACAATCACTAAATAAAGGCTGTCATTATAAATAAAAACAATATTTTTTTTACTCACGTGCTACATATTTCAAAGTGTTATTTAATCTCGAGCCAGCATTTGCGATGGATAATAAATTTAAATGATATATTTAGTAGCACTGCCGCTAAGTGATGCAAAATTACCTCAATAATTTTAAGTGGCAGACAACGCGAACCTTCGTGTAATATTGATGATGAAAAAAAAGTTTTGTGTAATATTTTATCCAGTCTTCCATCGCCACTCCGATACCGGCGTGCCTGCGGCGTGCCACTGCCGGCACGCACGTGGCAGTCGAGTGCCACGCCACAGCCACGCCCTCGAACTAGGATAGGATCTCCGCGTGACTTCGTCCATTATTTAGCTACACTTAGGAACTTGTACATTATGTATAGACTATGACACTTAATTGTGATTTAACACTTGCCCCGGGCGCATGCATTTGCAGATTCCTCGTTAACTTATATAATTGATTAAAACTACTGCGACTGTAATTTATTAACTGTTGCACTTGTGTAGGGAAAAGTTAAAAACTTACATTCGAAGTACTCCATTATTAATTGAATTCAGTGTGGCAATTTCGTCATTGGTGGGTAATACCGTCATGTCGGTATTGCCGTATTGTTTTTTGTCCTCGGTCACCAGATGGCGACGGGACGCGACTCTGTTACGTTATAGTTTAAGTTTGTAATTATTTTATTTGTATAGCTTCGCTTCGGATTTCGCTGTCGTATTATTAATTAAAAAAAACGATAAGGCATATGTGTAGTTCAATTTATCATTTTCTTTCCCCCTTATTTTAATTATTGTTGTAAATAGATCGTTCATATATTTTTTGTTCGTTTGTATGTATAGTTAATGTGGTGCAGCAGCGTCCGAACCGCGCGAGCCTCTGTTGGAGACAGGCATACTCGACTATTTCATTGTAAACGAATAAAATCGAAATGTGCATAACAATTTATTATATATATAGCGTACGGTTAACGGAATTAGTGATTAATTAAAATAAAAAAACGGTAAATTATATATATACTTATATAAAAGTGTATGGTTATTATGTATATGCATTTGTAATTATACAGAATAGCTAAGACTTACTGATAGAGATTTCATTTCTTTTTGTTTCTAGGTAGGTCCCGGCGAACGGCTGGTTATAAATATTGATGGTGTGGATGGTGTGTGAGGTGTAAAAGTGAGCGAGTGTGCGCGAGTGTGTGCGAGTGTGTCGATGTGAGCCTCCGGCGCGCCCCGGGCCGCGGCCGCAAGTCCCATTGCATTTTTCTGCTTTTTTGTAATGATTTTCACTTTATGCCGCTTGCGTTTCGAATATACACCTAAATTTTTTTCCCATTTTTACATGTGTACAGTATTTTGAATGATCAATGTATGTAAAATTGTATGAATGTTTGACTGTTCTTTTGTTCTAATGAATGATTATTTTATGCATGACGAAATTAATATTGTTGTTTTAGAAATATGTAACAATAGAAATTATGAATACTTGTGTAAATTTGGTTCTTGATAGTATACAAAACGCACAGCGGTCGTTTTTTGTTAAAATGTTTTCAAGTAATATGTAAAAAAACGACTGATTAAATTTACTTTGAGCGAGCCGAGGCGAGCGGCGGCGGCCGGCCGGGGCAGAACACATTGTGATTTCTTTATAAACATTGTAATTGTAATATAAGTAGCCGAAAGAAAAGATAATCCTTGTAAGTCCGAACATGAGCGAAAACAAAGTTTTGGGAGGACAAATCAATAAATAAGATGCAAATCTATATTTTCTTGTTTAATTTCCTATTTCCTTTGAGAAGCAGACCTGTGGACGACTCGAACCATTTTACAATCGATTTTCTATGGTATTGCATAACATAATATAATAATATTATATAAGATATGTTATATTAATAGTCTATATAGTAGTGGACGTCTTGCGGCTGAGATGATGATGATGATATCTAGTATTGCATCAATAAGGTTTACCATCAATATTCGTGTCCGTTTCGACTGCTCGGTAATAGTGTCGTTGAAGAAAAACGACTACGTCAACATTTCAAAATAATATTTTTGACAATACGTAATTTAATATTATAGGATAGAGTAGAATCAAAAAAATAAGTTATTGAAATATATTATCTATTCGAACTTTTTAGTATACTACGCCATCTATTGTTGAGTAGATAAAACTCACAATTACCTCTATCGAGCTCATGTGATCCTAGTATGTATGATTACCCTCGGATTAAAATTCCGCCTCTATAATTAGTTGTGATTATGATCGTAATCGTGAACTACACCATCTATTGTTGAGTAGATAATAATCTTAAATACCCCCTTTGATGTCATGATATCCTAGTATCTTTTTTTGATTTCGTACTCAAGGAGGATGATGGATCTACCCTCCCGCATTTGACATAAATTTAATGTTGTTACGATATTTTTTGTCGAATTATGACTCCTTAGAGTTCATGATATCCTAGTATTTATCTACCCGCATCGCTTACAAAATAAGAATTTTAAACATACAAATAAATTGTTAATATTTATTTATTTACATATTTACAATTAAAGTAAAAAATACAAACTATGATATATAGAAAACATCCTCAAAGCCCTCGCTGCTGTCGATAGGCAAGGTTCCCAACAGGCTGGCAGCGTTCCCTTTTTGGATGGCCAAGCTTATGCGTTGGCGGAAAAAGCTCCCAGCCCGTCGGTCTCCCGAAGCCTCGATGAGCTTGGATGATAAAATCCGAGCAAATCGGCGAGCCTCGAACCCCCATGGACCCATGGTTTCAACTGCGAATGGCATGAACGAAAAATTAGAACCAAAAAAAAAAAAAAAAATTGTTATGTATTTTTGTGTTTGTTTGTTTTTTATCCATTTGCATTGAGATGTTCTTCTACACGAATAAATAAATAAGCCTCGCTCGCTCTAGATAGTAATTAATTTTTTTTGAGATGGTAACAATTTCACTAGTTGCCTCCTTAAGCTCATGATTTCCTAGTATCTTTTTCTACCAGCTTGGGCTCGCTACTGCCCCTCTCTCACCCGCAAGCCCCGCATGATTGCTCTGTCTAGACGTGTCCGTTGGCCGACTGTAAGTTACATAGACTGTGACACTACAGTGGGCGAGCGCGAGGCGTGAACTCAGCATGTGTGCGAGTAAACGCCTCTACACTACTACACTATTGGTACGGTACCAGACATTACCAACAGAGTAGTATCAGTAGTAACATTAGTAATTGTTCAGAATATGATCAATAGTAACCAAAAGGCACTCTAAAACATAACCAATGCCATGTTTATATAAATAATGTAAGTTAAAAATACTTACAAAATTTGACTATTTGCCAACTTCACGTGATACATTTCAACATACATTACATAGTTATTTTATAATGGAAAGAAGTGCTAGATTCAGTTACAGCAATCCGAAAACCCGCGCTTGGACTGGAGTGACGGTATTCTCAGTTTATTTGGTGCTTCTAATGGTGGAAATGTATATAGAAATATTTGAAAATAACACGCATTTACGCGTATACGATAACTTGTGCGAATTTCGCGCGCGTTTAATGATTAAAAAATAAAATAGTCAAAAGGTGAATTTATTTTTTTATTACCAACATCAACCATACAATAACATAAAACATATTTACAAACAAACGTTCATTCTTACTATGACATCGTACTTTATTTGGTTGAACTGAAAAATGCTCTATAAAATATTATATATAATAAATAAATAAATAAATAAAACAATTCTAAAACTGTTTTACAACTACTATTGTTACAGGCCAAGACGAAACCAACGAATCGAGCTAAAATGTAGTTCTACTCTACAAAAGTAGATATTGAAGACATTCTAACAACTAAACGTCGTTTTCTTTAACAAGATATAATGTTAATAACATGGCGATATTAAAAACATGTATAGATTATTAATTATTTAGGGCCGTTATTCTCCCAAGTAGTAAAACCTTGACATATAACTGTATATCTTTACTTTTTAAATCACTGAATAGGTAACATTTCGGAATTCACGCCAAAGTATGACTTACGCTTACATACTATATATGCCATATATGTATTTATACAAAACACATTAATGTCGACTTGGCCGCTTCTATTGTACTATTTACTTCTTGACGAACTGTTCACCAGTCTTGATGTTCTTGAGGAGTTCAGGAATGGCTGCCTTGAGGAGTTCCTTCTCGTAAGCGTTGAGGTTGCCGTAGCCGAGGTTCTTCTCCACTCCGTTTTTGCCGAGGAGCACGGGGTTCGCGAAGTATGGGGACTCGGTCACATCAGACTTGATGTAGGCGCACTCCACTACGTTTGATTCGCCCTGCAATGGGAAGAAACAATTGTGAAAGAATGATGATTAATATAAGGTCCTAATAAATGAAGTACGGTCTTTTTGAGGGATGATAGTATAGGTCATAAGTATTTATCATAGTATATTCGGTCGTAATTTTAATGGAAAAAAAAAATATATATATATATTTTTTAATAAATAATTTTACCACTGATTATGCTGTTAATGGTTTAAATTAATGCTTAGTAGTGATGAAGTACAATATCAGGTTTATTTTTTTTTTCATTAAAATTACGACCAAATATACTATGATAAATACTTATGACCTATATGTATACTATCATCCCTCAAAAGGACCGTACTTCATTTATTAGGACCTTATATATTAAAATTCGCAGTAGGGTGTTAAGCAAACAAATACTTAAGACTTTAAAAATTAAAATAATCGTTACAAAGTTATTTTTATAAAATGACTGATCAAACATAAGTATATTGTTTATCGAGTCTCGCTCAATATGTTTTTGAGTTGAAAAAAATTGTCACCCTTCACACAATCCCATTTCGTTACTTTTTAATTTAATATTGCTTTCAATTACATTAACTACTAAAATACTACACAATTATGAAGAAAATGTGCAAGTTATGGACAAACAGGTGGCATGAAAATTGCAAATAACTCTGAAACTAAGTACCAATTCTAAGAACGGTTTTTTGAGACACTAGAAAATCATAACAAAAAGAAAAGAGCCTGCTCATGGGCCTCAGGGTTCTGAGTACTGATATATTATTTAATAAATCCTTACGTTAAGTCCTCTAAGGACGGAGCCGGCGAGTCTCGCGCCTGCGTACGCCATGGAGAGAGTGGCTGAACCGCCACCGGCCTTGGCTTTTACTACCTGTTAAAAAAAATACTGTCAGTTGATAACAATGAACAAAATTTTGTATAAATTTTAATGTTAGATGTTAGTAATTGTCGACATGCTCAGTACACTACGGGTATGTTCCGATATACACTGCTAGCACTTTAAGGTGTGACGTTAATTTAGTATACTGAGAAGCCGTTCCTTTATAGTTAGCTGTACTGGGTACTGTTTAAAACGGAACGCAGTCCAGTATACTCATATACTGTCTGTCGTCCATATACATATCCTACTGTCATACTGGACGCTGGTGATCACGTGATTAAAACACTCACAGTACAAAAATGGCGGCATTTATGACGTCATTATGTTTCCCTAGTATAATGCGGCAGTATACTGTCAGTCCATAACGGAACGTATTTCTCCCCAGTAGAGCACTGAACAGTGCTCCCAGTGTATATCGGAACATACCCTAAATGTTTCAGTGCACAATGGTTTTTTTTATTATTTTACTTTGTATAGGCTTGTGTTTGACCACAATCTCACTATAGTAAGTGATGATGTAGCCGAAGGTGATAAGCACACAAAGCCTAGAAGGATCTGGCTCTCAAGTTTGGCGTCAGATTTTCAACTTGAGGGTGGTAGCCAGCCAGGCGGGTACCACAATACAACTATATACTTTCTCACAAACAGCATACACGCACATACATATACGTTAAGCGTTCGCTGGGAGGTGTAAGATTTTTTCGTTACGAAATTTACGAACGCTTAAAAACGTTTGCGACTCATTTATAACATCCTAGACAAATGAATTAAATTTCGCTCCTATTTCCATAGGCTGTATAAGATCACTTACCTCGGTACCAGCTTCCTGTATCCTCTGCGTGAGGGCGGTGATCTTGGCCTGGTCGGAGAGCTTGACGGCCGGCTGACTCTGGCTGAGGACAGGAATGATGGTCACACCCGAGTGACCACCGATGACAGGGATGGTCACGCTGCGAGGGTCCACGCCGTTGATCTCGCCGATGAACGCGGCCGCACGTACCACGTCCAGGGTCGTGACTCCCAGGATGCGGTTGGGGTCGTATACACCAGCCTGCAATTATATACTCGATGATAATTACGCTCGGCCGAATGACGCCACGTTATCAGCTTAGGGATGATGCCTGTATTTAAATGATATGGCCAGTCTATGCTATTTAGGGATGTAGTAAATGAAAATTAATTGCAATTTAATTATCTTTGAAACTTAATGGCGTATTAAATTGTCTAATTTTCATAGAACTATATCAAATGAACATAAGTATTTAAAATAGTAACGGATAAACAAATTACGATTGTTTTTTTAACTCTTCTCGGTTGTATTAATTTTTAATGTTTGTTATTTAAACATTCAATTTGAGAACCAAGTAGTCAATGTGACGTCACAGTATTTAAAAATTAATTGGTTATTATGCTATCATAAAGTTTTCATGCACCATCAGTGTGCTATCCTTTATACCTTTTGTTATTCTAGAATGTTCTATTGACGAAATATATTTTTTTGGGTTACGAATTATTCGTTATTAAAATTGCAACATACCCAAACATTAACAACATAACATAACAATTACATCACATAAACGACATACGTGTTTACAATGGAAAACATACTTTAGCCTGAACTGCGTGTGGTCTAAGGGTTGCGTATTCAGTACGATGTGGTACAGTTTAGCTCCTACACTCTTATCGGTCGGTGATATATTTATTTTTAAATAATATTATCTATCTGTAATCTAATATTATAAAGCTGAAGAGTTTCTTTGTTTGTCTGAACGCGCTAATCTCAGGAACTGCTGGTTCGATTTGAAAAATTATTTCAGTGTTGGATAGCCCATTTATCGAGAAAGGCTATAGGCTACTTTTTAACGCGGGTGAAAACTAGTACTTAAATATTTTTAGAAACAGAAGTCCAGTTGGTAGTTGGCACGTTGAACTTTAACGAAAATACTAATTTAAAAGTAAAATATTTCGTAGACTTTATATCAAAAAAGTGTAAAATATAATAAAAATATTTAACTCCAATTTACATCAATTCTTTATAGAGGAGGTAGGGTACCTAGTTTGAATACGGAACCCTAAAAGATATTTGTCAGTCTGTTTATAACGGTGCGTCTAAACTACAATAGATATTAAAACGTAGAGATAATTTGAATCACTGAGAAGTATATTATTTTTGTTCAGTCTAGCGAGTACCGCAGGGTGAAAAAGTGTTTTAAAAAATAATTTTCAATGTTTCTAAAATAGGAAAGTATAGTATTATATGACAATATAAAACGCATAAAGTAAGTCGTGCTTAGATAGCGTTTAAAGTAGGTATAAATCATAAACAATTAATTTGTAATAGAAAAAAATATTTTTTGCAAGTGTCGAATTCAGAAATTTATAACTATTTAAAGCACTTTAAATAAGAAATAGGAACTATTTTGAAAAAAAAAGTAACTAGATAAGATTATTGTAGAGGATTTGCCGACAAATGTAATCTGAATACATTTCTTGTTTTTGTTATATTTTTTTCGTGGCGTGTGCATGAATGAGACCCTCTACGCGTGGAACGTAAATAGAGGTATGTTTAAAGACTCACAAAGCTAATAAAAGTAGCGTCAAATTAAAAAATATATATATATTGGAAACTTCAAAAATCACACTTTAAAATAATCTGCTGATGACTAAAAAAAATGATTTATTTTTTGATAAATTCCGCAAGAACACTGATTTTAAGTCATTTTACTACCTAAGTATTTTTAATTATATAGAGCTTCTTACGTAAATTGTTAAGTTCCCCCGCTATTGTTCAGGGTTATCATTTAAATTCAAATTCAAATTCAAAGTAATTTATTGTGGGTCATAGGTTATGACGAGGTACAGATGTTATATACATGTTAAGGATCAACTATGTCCCGCCTCCTAGGCATACAATATTTAAAACATAATTTATTTATAACAATAACAATTATTTATAAAAATTACAAAAAACATATTCGTGACTTAAATAAACAAATAAAATAAAAATTATTTAAAACTATAACATTTTTATTCATGTTTAACCCTCTGTGAGGTACTCATTAATCGAATAATATGCCCTACCTATAAGAAAATTTATAAGAGATTTTGGGGTTATTCAATATAAATAAGGTGTGGTACCTGATCGAGTTTGTTGAGGTACTCGTAGTCAACAGGCCGGAGAAATAAAAGATGGTATTGTCTCACGATTTGTAATGATAGCACACACAGAAGAAAGTTAATAGTTTATAGCTTAGAAGGATTGAAGCACAGACAAGTCACAGCAAGAGTTTAGCACAAGAACAGAGTAGAAATCACATCAACAGAAAACATAAAACAGGAAAGCGCGTAGTGTAGGTAGGCAAAGCGAGTATAGCTACTACAAGCGGCGTGCGTTTAGCGTCGGACATAGATTCTGACTGGTGCGGGTCGCGGCGCGGCAGCTTGCGCTGGAGTTGCTTATCGTGCGATCTATGACGTCACCGGTTAAACAATAGGAGCCGTTGTTGCGAGTGTGAATCCATGCTCGTACGGCAGCCGGCTAATTCGTCACGACAACGGTACGGTAAGTGTATACTCGTAAAATAATATTGTTTATTTATATATTAAAAGTAATATTGTTGTATAAATAATATTTATGTAATGTTTTAGTATATATATTTATTTATGTTAGATTGTGCTAGATTACTTATGTGTGCATGATGATGGATGAATGTATAGAATGTGTGTGAGAGTAGGCCACATCACTCCCCCCCAGAGACCTGGTCAAGGGCGATAAAAATCAGGAAATCGGACATGTCGACCGCTGCGTGTAGTTTTATGTGGGAGATTAGGAGATGGAGTTATAACTGTACTTCCTGTAGGTATACTAGGTGTAGAAGTATGTCCTAGTAAGTCCTCCTCGTCAGTTAGTATGTACGCAGGTTTTAAACGGTCTATGGTGACAGTGACTGAATTTCCTTTGACAAGGAGCTTAAAAAATTTGTCACCTCTTTCTAGAACCTTGTGAGGGCCTGTGTAGGCTGGCTGAAGGGGCGGACGCGAAGCATCATCGCGAAGGAAGACGTGGTCAGTGCTTGCGAGGTCTTTGAATATAAAGACCTTGTGTTTATTGTGGCGAGAGGCGGGAACAGGTTTTAGTTTCTCGGCGAAAGAGCGTACGCGTGCTGTAAAATCTGATACGTCGGTGGTACAGGGTGTGCTCGGATCAAAGAATTCGCCTGGAAGTCTTAACGGCTCGCCGTACATAAGTTCAGCGGAAGATGTTTGTAAGTCCTCCTTAAAAGCACTGCGTATGCCTAGTAGCACAAAAGGCAAGACCTCTGACCAATTTTGGTCATTATGACATGTAATGGATGCTTTCAGCTGTCTGTGGAAACGTTCCACGAGTCCATTGCATGCAGGATGGTATGACGTTGTGCGCTTGTGCTGGAATCCTGTGGTTTTTGCCAGGTATTGGAACAGTGCGGACTCAAATTGTCGGCCGCGATCTGTGACAATATCTGAAGGGCAACCGAATCTAGATATCCAGCCAGAAATAAGTGCCTTAGCCACTGTTTCTGCGGTTATGTCAGGTATTGGCATGACCTCTGGCCACCGAGTAAATCGGTCGATGGCTGTCAGGCAGTATCGATATCCCTGAGAAATAGGGAGAGGGCCTATTAGGTCAATATGGACATGCTTAAAGCGCGCACGGGGAAGATCGAAAGTACCTAGCGGTGCAGACACGTGTCGACTCACCTTTGCGCGTTGACAGGATAAGCACGTCCGAGCCCAGTCACGGCAATCTTTCCTAACTCCGGGCCATACAAACCTCTCGGCTACCAATTTGGCAGACGCAGCGGCACCGGGATGACTAAGGGAGTGGAGAGTTTGAAATACCTGCCTGCGGAAGTCTTTTGTGACAAATGGCCTGGGAGTCGGCGTACTGGTATCACAGTACAAAGGAGTACGACTTCCAGGATATTCCATTTGTTCTAGACGGAGCGATGAACCGTCTGTTAGATAGTGTGCCAGTTCGGGATCACTATTTTGAGCATTGGCAAGGTCTGTAAGACATATTGGACTGTCCAGTTCTTCAACGCGAGATAAGGTATCGGCCACTACGTTATCTTTGCCGGAGATATGCCTTATATCAGTCGTGAACTGGGCGATAAAGTCCAAATGTCGGAACTGTCTAGGCGAACAGTTATGCTTCCTTTCATGGAAGGCGTAACTGATCGGTTTGTGGTCTGTATAGACCGTAAAATGCCTTGCCTCGAGCATATGCCGAAAGTACTTTATGGCCTCGTAGATTGCGAGGAGTTCCCGGTCATAAGGGGAGTACTTTTTCTGACTCGAGCTCAGCTTTCGGGAGAAAAATGCAAGAGGCTCCCACACGTCGTTTTGCAGTTGTTGCAAAACAGCACCAATCGCCGAATCTGACGCATCTGTAACCAATGCCAGCTTAGCTTGGCAATCTGGATGTGCCAGAAGAGCTGCATTGGATAGGCTTTCTTTGGTTTCTGAGAAAGCCTTCAGAGCATCATCGGTGAGGGTAATTGGTGTTGAACCCTTGACTGCCCCTGTAAGAAGAGCGTTAAGAGGAGCTTGTATTTGGGCGGCGTTAGACAAAAATCGTCTGTAAAAATTGGCCATTCCCAAAAAGCGTCTAAGTGTCTTAACGTCCTTAGGAGGGGGAAAGTCTCGTATGGCTTGTACTTTCTCATCCAGTGGCTTGGTTCCGCTCTCCGAAATGCGATAACCTAGAAAGGTTACCTCGGGAGCCCCAAAAACGCATTTGGACAAGTTTACAACCATACCATAGTCTCGGAGCCTGGCGAACACTTGACGAAGGTGATCTTCATGCTCAATCTGATTTCTGCTGAAAATCAAAAAGTCGTCCAAATAACAATATACGAAATCTAGACCACGCATCATTTCGTCAACGAATCGTTGAAATGTTTGACCCGCGTTGCGAAGGCCAAACGTCATGAACGGGAATTCAAACATCCCGAATGGTGTTGTGATCGCCGTCTTGCTTATATCGTCCGCGCAGACAGGTATCTGATTGTAAGCCTT
This sequence comes from Tetheella fluctuosa, assembly GCA_951216915.1. NCBI lineage: Eukaryota > Metazoa > Arthropoda > Insecta > Lepidoptera > Drepanidae > Tetheella > Tetheella fluctuosa. The sequence goes on along the minus strand of OX578233.1, from coordinate 8,983,583 downwards.
CACGAGATCCAAAGTGCTAAAAATATTGCAACCAGCGATATTGTGCGTGAAGTCGTGGATATGACGAATTGGATACCTATCCGGAATAGTACGAGCGTTAAGTTGCCTATAATCGCCGCAAGGACGCCAACCATTATCCTTCTTTAGCGCTAGATGCAAGGGGGATGACCACGGGCTATCGGAAGGCCTAGCTGTGCCATTGGCTAGCATAGCCTCGAACTCCTCTTTTGCTACCTTAAGCTTATCAGGGGCTAAGCGCCTAGGTGTGCACGAAACTGGAGGACCTGGTGTAGTCCTGATGTGGTGTTGTGTGTTGTGGGGTACTGTGCGTTGCGTACCAGCCGGTCGCGTAATTTCGGGGAATTCACGCGATATAATTCTATGGTAACACGAATCACCAGTCGGAACCTTTACAGAAAGGATATCGTTAGCATTAATAGCCAGTGAAGCTGGGGCAGAAAGTGTTGTGGTATTATCAATAAGTTTTTTGTTTTTACAATCAACAATTAAATTATAAAAGCACAAAAAATCTACCCCTATAATAGGCTTCGTAACATCGGCCACTACGAATCGCCATGGATAATTACGACGAAGTCCCAAGTCCAAGTTTAGGTGCGCATAACCGTACGTGTCAATAGTTGTCCCGTTGGCTGCGGTGAGTTTGTAGCTCGTAGGTTCACGACGCTCTCGTATGTGGGTGTGTGGGAAAACACAGAGGTCGCTACCCGTGTCGACCAAAAACTGCGTTCTCGTACTACGATCCGTCACAAAGAGGCGACCTGGTAGGGTGGGGCAATCGTCTGTCGCCATTATCGATTGCCTGTAGCGTTTCCCGACTTGTGGTAATCACATGGCTTTAAACATTTGTTCGCCTTGGACCCGTACTTCGCATGGTACCAGCAAATAGGAAAACGTCGGTAGTTGGAAGCCGATCGTGATCTGCTGTGTGATGATGCACGGCGTTGAGGTCGGGAACGGTCAATGGTGCGTGAAGTGCGAGTGACCTCGTCAAGCTTGGCGGCGAGGTGTTCCACCATCCGTTTTAGTTCAGCGATTTCACTGTACGCGTTGCTGCCTATTCCACTATTAGAAGAGGTCGATGCAACGTTTCTTGGTCCGGATATCTCCTGGATTCTATCCGCCAAGTCGGCCAGCTGTTCCAGGGAGTGGGAGGGTTGAGATGCCAGCACTGTTTGGATACTCTGGGGAAGACGGTTGCACCAGATTGTCCGTAGGAACTCTTCTGGGACATTCGGTCCTGCCAGGTCCTGTAAATGACGAAGAAACTGCGACGCCTTCCTATCTCCGAGTTCTTCATGGGTCAATAATTGCTTGACCTTATTCTCATGGGAAGCACTGAGTCTCTTAATTAGCTCGCTCTTAATCTTCTCATACCGGTTTCTGGTTGGAGGGTTGACTATGACGTCCTTAACCGTTTTGGCATGAGAAATGTCAAGGTTCATGATGACGTTATTAAATTTGACAGCGTCTTCAGTAATGCCAAAATTGTCAAATTGACCTTCTAGTAAGAGGAACCAGATCTCTGGATCATCCGGTGAAAATGCTGGAACCTTCAATTTAAGTTTCCGAGTGTCGGATGACGCATCTCGTCCGTCAGTGGAAACGCACATTTTCTTTGCCCGGCGCATAGTAACACCGGCATTTTGTGATTCAACGGTCTTGTCGGAATCGCTACTGTCACTCATCTTGGTGTTCTTGCGGGGTCACCAATTTGGGGTTATTCAATATAAATAAGGTGTGGTACCTGATCGAGTTTGTTGAGGTACTCGTAGTCAACAGGCCGGAGAAATAAAAGATGGTATTGTCTCACGATTTGTAATGATAGCACACACAGAAGAAAGTTAATAGTTTATAGCTTAGAAGGATTGAAGCACAGACAAGTCACAGCAAGAGTTTAGCACAAGAACAGAGTAGAAATCACATCAACAGAAAACATAAAACAGGAAAGCGCGTAGTGTAGGTAGGCAAAGCGAGTATAGCTACTACAAGCGGCGTGCGTTTAGCGTCGGACATAGATTCTGACTGGTGCGGGTCGCGGCGCGGCAGCTTGCGCTGGAGTTGCTTATCGTGCGATCTATGACGTCACCGGTTAAACAATAGGAGCCGTTGTTGCGAGTGTGAATCCATGCTCGTACGGCAGCCGGCTAATTCGTCACGACAACGGTACGGTAAGTGTATACTCGTAAAATAATATTGTTTATTTATATATTAAAAGTAATATTGTTGTATAAATAATATTTATGTAATGTTTTAGTATATATATTTATTTATGTTAGATTGTGCTAGATTACTTATGTGTGCATGATGATGGATGAATGTATAGAATGTGTGTGAGAGTAGGCCACAAGATGTTTTAAAAGAATTGTAATCATCCTTTATTTTAAGCTTTATTTCTATCGGAAGTTTGTTATATATCTTGGGGGCCATTCCCAAAATATTTTTATCATACAGCGCAGTTTTATGTGGTCGAGTCTGAATCTTATGCCCATGTCGTGTATTTTGGAGGGTTTGGAATAACTGCATATGTTTGCTTACAAATATAGCCATTTCATATATATATAGAGACGGTAACGTCATTAATCGGAGTTCTCTAAAGTATGGTTTGCAACTGTCTATTTTCCGTATTTTACATATCGCCCTGACACATTTATTTGAGCTATGAAAGCAAGATCTTTGTCCGTTGAGTTTCCCCAGTAAATAACACCATAGCGCAGAACAGATGAGACATATGCATGATAAGCTGATACTACCGTTGGTCTATTTACAACTTCTGATAGCTTGTTCAAGGCATATGCGAACTTATTTAGTTTTTTGCAAATCGAAATTATTTGTGCCTTCCAAGTCATATGTTTATCCAGATGTAAACCTAAAAATTTTGTACTATCAGTTTCAACAATAGGTTTGCCTTTATAATTTATATCAAGATTATTTTGTTTCGTTCGTTGATTAAATGTCATAATTTTAGTTTTGTTTAGGTTTATTTTTAAATTATTTGAAACTAGCCAATCAATGATGCTACTAAGTGTATTGTTAATGTCGGATTCATAAGTGTTGGGATTTCTACAATTATATATTATCGTACTATCATCGGCAAATAATACCATTGGATGTTGTGTAGCGTTAGGCATGTCATTAATATAGACCAGGAATAAAAGTGGTCCTAGGACACTGCCTTGGGGAACACCAAATTTTGTAGATCTCGGTTCGGATACAAACGAAATTTCAGTTTTTGTCTTTGGGCAGAATCTGATAATGCTGGTAATTTGTTCTCTTTCGCTCAAATAAGATTTAAGTAGGCTTATAGTGTTTCCTCGTACTCCATATTTTTCTAATTTGTTCAATAATATTGTGTATTTAAAGTTCAATACAGAGGTTACACGTGTTGATTGTTTTTAAACGACTTCAAAAATTCTCAATTCCTCGGAATCTTTACTCGAAGACGCCTGAACCGATTTGGAAAATTATTTTTTTGTTCGAAAGTGGGTACCAAGTCAGGATCTGATGATGGGATCCCAGAAAAATCGAGGGCAAACCCTCAAATTTTCTAGGGACGCAAAGGTAAGCACAAATTCATTCGCTGAATTCAAAACGAGTTTAAACGATGTTAGAACTCGTTTAATCTGTCCCCTGTGCCACCTGATACTCCAAGAACAATCTCCACAACAAAAATCTCTTCTATATCTTTTCTCACTCATTCGTAACTTGAACCAATTTGTTTATCACATAATATTATATTGCTTTATCAAAGATGATAATGCTATCATGGCTGTCAGCTAATCAGTAGTTAGTTAGGATTAATGAACGAGATAAAAACTGGCATGGTTAAAAGATAGAAAAACCTTTTTTAACACTACCTTTTTCCGACTGAATAGTTTTTTTTAAATTTAATACTATTCAGAAATTGAAAAAAAAAAATAACAGTCTAATTCAGTTTTCATGAAAAATTTCATAACTTTCGTGGTAATTCTCTCAATTGTATTATTGAATTAAATTCTTGACGCTTATCGAATCTTAACTGGTAAGGTACAGTGAGAATAATGTGGTAAAAAATGAAGAAGAACCAATTTTGTTATTGGTATAAAGTTTCTGAACCACATGATAAATTCCTTCCGAAGCAAGAGCAAATAGTACTCACCTTCTTCAGAACTTCAGAAGCGATGGGTACCATAGAGTTGACAGGGTTGGTGATGATGGCAACAATAGCCTTGGGAGCGTTTTTGGCAATGCTGGCGGCGATATCGCGGACGATCGAGGCGTTCGTGTTGAACAGGTCGTCGCGGGTCATGCCTGGCTTGCGGGGCACACCTGCTGGGATCACCACTAGGTCTGCGTCTGTAAGTGTACAGGAATTGGATGATATCTTTTATTGATTGGTTTGAGTTTAACAGTTTTCAATCTACTTAGTTTTTTTGTGAAGGGAAATATTGTGAGGACACTTATATGCTCCAAAATTCATCTTGGGGTAGGTAGTAGTCTTAGGGGCAGTTTAGTAATTTTTGGCAATTTATTCTAGTATTGTGCACCATCAAACACAATGAGTCTGGAGCCCGATTTTGATGAAAACTAAAACTGCATTATAGGTTTAAAAAAAAAAACAATATTCCTAGCCAGTTGATTTTGAAATAAAAAACACATACTGCATTATTACACCATCCGAAAGTGTTGCTAATAAGGATCAATTTCTGTGAAGTAATGATATCTGGCAAACTAAAGGAAAATATTTAATTTTAATAAATGGATTCTTATTTTTAAAATTTATAATATTTTTCTTTCCATACATAGGTACATACCTTACAAAATTATGCTTACTTTTTTTCAACACACAATATCATGTTCTAATTTCAAATTTTGACAATGGCCATCATTTTGAATAATTAATCAGTTAAAGGTTTAATAGGTAGGTAATTTAATAAAGTAATAAAATTGTAAGTATTTTGTTAAAAATTAGCTCTTAAAAAAATATCCTTATTAGCAACACTAAATGGACTCGAAACTATTGAGTATTTTTCGCTATTCCTTATAGTTTCAGATTTGGCCATCCACACCCATTTAAAAAATTCAACCTGTATACTTTATAATACTGACACTTTGTCACTATAATTATTTCCTACATATGAAATAGATATTTAATTGGATTCATAAGAAAAAACATGGAATAGAATCTAATAACCTTTTAACATCTAATCTAAAGTTGATATTTTTAACATTCTATCAAAAATAACCCAATTATACAATGCCAAGGTCACCAAAAAGGTTTTAGCCACAAATACCTCATGTGTATTATCAAATTCCTGATTTAATCACAACTCTTCTTATACATAACCTTGAAGTGCTAAAATTGGATACATAATGAACTTGAAAATTACAACCTTGCATTTAGGTTAGTTATGTAATAGTTATGTCAGGCGTTGAGGCACTTTTTAATATGTAAAATAATGATTTTTTACATATCAGTACATACTTTCGATGGCAGCAGAGAGCTCCTCAGGGCCCTTGTGACCAGTGACCTTGGCCGGGGTGTCCATGTGCGAAAGGTCGACAGCAACTCCTGGGGTCACCGGCGCGATATCATACGCCGCTAATCTGGTGACCAGAGGGTTCTGCTTCAGTAGGAGGGCCAATGGCTGGCCGATACCGCCGGAAGCACCGGCCACCACCACTTTGAAGTTATTCTGGAAAAAATATTTTCTTGAGCATACTCATCAAGACTAACAATGAGGCAAATTGGTAAGGAAAAGTATTGATAAAACCTATAAGGGTAAGAAACTGAAGATTACCTGGGATGTGGAGGAGAAGTTCTTTGTGCCATTTTGGATGGCAGCAACTGCAGCGGGTTTCAAAGTGCGGGAGAACATTTCGGAGTGGTTTCCTTTTTAAATTCTCAAACAGAAACGATTATACTGAAGCTGTTTCCACTGACCCTACTGACCTTTCTTTCGTATCGTACAGTGGACGGTAGATAACTAACTAGTGATGTGACGTGACGTCATCGATCCATCTGTCTAAAACGTAGTGAGTGATTTTATTCTCTTTGCATATGTCAGTTGGTTAATCAGAGCTGCCAACTGAACCATTTTCGCGGTAGCGGTATTCTTTTGCAAAATGTTGCCATATTGCTAGATATTTTACCCTAAAAAGTAGTTAGAAGATTCTTATTTACACGATATTTCACGACACTTTTTCCTTTTTCTTGAAATTTTATTTATTTAAGTTCCTTGATTTTTTATTGTCTTCTTGAAGTTTTTATTTTTATTATTATTTTGTAGCAATTATTAATCTTAAGAAAAAAGCCAGTCAGTGAAATCCGTTATTTAGGGTAGAAACACACTAACGTGTGTTGGCGTACGCGTACTGCATAAAATTGACGCATGTTTTAAATTAAAGGTCTACAATGACTTCAAAATAAGAATAGTAAAAAAAAAATTAAAGTTTTTTATTACCAATATCAACCAAACACAATAACATAAATCATTATTTACCAACAAACGTTCACTCCTGCTATGACCGTTTGTAACTGTAAATATACACAAAAAAATATACTATAAAATATTGTAATTAATTAAGTATATGCCTATATTATTATAAAAAATATAAGATAAATAAAATAAACGATGCAAAAACTAAATTAGATTCCGTTTAACGGCTACTGCTGGCCAAGCCAAAATCAACGAGTTGATACTGAAATAAATAAAGTAGGACCAACTCATGAATCGAATTTATTATTATTTAAGTATAAGTTGTTTTCTGAAAACATCATTAATTTACAAATATGAAATTGAATAGATAATGAAATAATGTGGCGCTCCATTGTAGATATGATAACATTGTGTATATTTTACGACTAATTTAGGGCCCTTATTCAGTCAATTGGTAAAACCATTGATATTTACTTTGTAAGGATGTAAAAATAATTGTTTTGAGGAACATTTGGAAGTAGGTAAATGTTTGAATGGTCGTATCTTAACTTTATCTCTGGGTAACATTTAGGAAATCACACCAAAGTATAAATTACCCTAAAAACAATATGCCTTGTGTATTATTCAAAAATACATTAAATGTCGACTTGGCCGCCACTATCACACTGTTTGCCGTTGATCTCGTCGAAGAACTTGGCTACGCTGATCACGTCCAGGGACGTCACCCCTAGTAGTCGTGTAAGTACTCCTGCCTGCAACATTAATAGGTAAACTTTGATTAATGGTACCAACCATGGTACCTAGGTACGCCCGGTTGAGAATAAAGCCACATTATTGGTAGATAATATTGTGATGTGGAGTAAAAAAAATGACTTGTTTAAAGAGTATGTGACACCTAAGCGGTCTTAGGTCCATTACTTATTTTAAAAATGTACAGAGGTCATAAGGTGACAATGAATGAATGTGTGTAGAAATTAAAATTGTCGCGTTGAGAAGTTTAGCCTTATCGTCATTGATAAATGTGTATAGCACGTTGCTTTAAGGTCGGGTCTGGCTGGAAGAGATCGTTCAATACTGGTTCCCTAGTATTAAGAAAATTACACCAAAAAGTTACTTACGCTTACAAACTATATGCCAAAGTTTATGTATTCGAAAAAAATACATTAATGTCGACTTGGCCGCCACTATCGTACAGTTTACTTCTTGACGAACCGTTCACCAGTACTAATGTTTTTGAGGAGTTCAGGAATGGCGGCCTCAACAAGTCTCTTCTCGTAAGCGTTGAGGTTGCCGTAGCCGAGATTGTCCTCAATTCCGTTCTTGCCGATGAGTATACGGTTCGCGAAATATGGGGAGTCGGTCACTTCAGACTTGACGTATGCACACTCCACTACGTTTGGTTCGCCCTGAGAAAAAGTAAACTATAGTGATGGTATGATGATCGTTACGTATTATATCCTATTCACCATGTTTTACTATTTTTAACCAACTTCTGAAAGAAAGAAGGTTCTGTTTCCCCCGTATGTCTATATGTGCAAGGTTTTGAAAAAATATATAAGACCATTTTTTTATAAATCTTTCACTGGAATTCAATATTGTCGTCAATTTTTCATGATATGCATGATTGCATATCCTCGGTCAATGATTAATCTTGAGAGGTTTTTGAACACACATAAGAAACCTCAATACGCATATAGAAATATTTTTTGACTTTAAATTTCACTTTTCGGGCATGCAGGTTTCCTCGCGATATTTTCCTGTATCGAAAAGTCAGCGATAGTTTTTTTTTATCCGGAGCCTGCATCCGGATTTTGCTTGTGGCACAAAACATCAGTAAATAAAAATGTATATAACATATGATTAGAGCTGTGAGGTCAAGAATGCACGGATCTCAGCTTACGCTGCAGCGCTGAGAACGATGGTGTGCTGATGCTGCACAGCTGTATGTAGGTACGTCTTAATGTATATGTTACCGGCCAAACTAGATTTCAGGCCAAACTAGTTTGTCCTAGGCCAAACTGATTTTGAATTATTATGCAAGTAAAAAAGGGTTTCCGTGCAGTTAAAAAAAAAAACAACTTCTACCTAAAGTATCCGGGTCGTTTCTGAATAGGAAGAGAAATTGATCACGAAATTGCGATTACTTACATATGTGAAAACATTATACATGTAACTTCTAAAATGTCTTTTCTCAATTCAAAATCAGTTTGGCCTAGGACAAAATAAATATTGTTTATTCTCTTTTTTTTTACGCGTAGATACTTATTTCTGAATGCTTACGTTAAGTGCTTTAAGGATGGAGTTGGCGAACTTCGCGGCGGCGAACGCCATAGAGAGGGTGGCTGAACCACCACCAGCTTTGGCCTTTACTACCTGTTAAAACACACTCAGTTTATAACAATAAAGTGGCCGTAGTTATGCAAAATGGATCCAGCCACAAAAAATACTTTTGAGAAAATTGGAGTTTTAGTAAAATTAATATATCAAAATAACACAAGCAACTTTACAAAGCACAAGTCCGGTCATGCATGGAGTACTGCTGCCACCTCTGGGATGGTTCCGCTAAGTATCAGTTGGACGCTCTTGACTCAATAGATATTCGTGCCAGGAGACTCGTTGGCGACGTTTCGGTGACCGATGCGAAACTAACGAGCCTTGAACATCGACGTAAGGTATCGTGCCTGTCGGTTTTCTACAGAATTTACTTTGGAGAATGTGCACAGGAACAATACAACATCATTCCTCCGTCCCCATTTCTCAATCGAACCACAAGACGTCGGGAGGACTTCCATCCATACGTTGTTGACATCCCGCTTGTACGGACACAACGCTTTGGAACAGCGAAGGAGTGGAACTCACTTCCGAGGTCTGTGTTTCCTGACTCCTACAACATAGATGTCTTCAAGGCCAGAGTGAATAGGCTTTTTCTGGGCAAGCGTGCTACATCCTCGGCCCCGTCTTGACTCCTCCCGGGGTCAGTCGATGGCCAAACGTAAGCCCATTTAACATAAAAAAAAATAACAAGACCATAGTTTGTTTTGAAATTCCTCTTATTCAGTTGAATTTTCAATTCAGTCAAGTGGGTGTGGATGGCCAAATTCTAAACTATAAGCAATAGCGAAAAATACTCAAAGGAGTCTCGAGCCCGATTTTGATGAAAACTAATAATGCAGTGCCTAATATTGATTTTTCAAAAATCCAATGATGTAGTTTGTTTTCATAAAAATCGAGCTCGAGACTCCTTTGAGTAGCGTTTGATATTCCTTATTTGTGTAGTTTAGGATTTGGCCATCCACGCCCACTTGAAAAATTCTTCCTGTATATTGGCTATTGTCATTTACTTAATTCCTTCTAGTATTATATTTGTAAGTTTCATGTCGATATTTTTTTTAGTAAAATCCTCTGGGTCTTTTCTACAATATAAAAATGTAGGATAGATCTATTAGTAAGATCCTTTTCAAAGTAGTTATCTAGGTTACCTAATAACATGGTTCTATTTTAACTCTGCGAAGATGCTCAATATTCTGTTGGTTATAAAGTAACATTTTCTAATGATTTTCATTAGAAAATGTTACTTAGCGACATGGATTTTTTGACGGCCTAAACCAAATAAATGTTTTAACTTTGACCTTGAATGTCTAGAAAGAAGGGTTTGTCAGTTGATATACCTAAGATCAAATTTGAATAGGTGCTGCTTGTGGGGTCCGGCCTGAATAACTACAAACAAAATATGTTTCTCACAAAAAATAATTAAAAAGTCCATTACAAAATAATTCTATCCCTCTAACATAGTCGTATCGTTTTTGGGAATGTCAAACTATATAAAAATTGTACTGTAATATTGTAGGTAATTGTAAAAATGTTAGCCATTTATCGAGTTGTGCTAAGATTCCTGACACGAACATATAGAGGCATTGCAACTCACGCCGGCGATTATCTAGTAGAATAAAGTGTTACCCGCCTCGGTACCAGCCTCCTGTATCCTCTTTGTGAGCTTGGTGATATTTTTCTCATCGGTGACGTTGACGGGTGGGAGACTCTGACTGAGCACAGGGATGATGGTGATGCCTGCGTGACCGCCGATGACGGGGATGCTGACGCAGCGTGGGTCCACGCAGTTGATCTCGCCAATGAACGTGGCCGCGCGTACCACGTCCAGTGTCGTCACGCCAAAAATGCGTCTGCAGTCATATACTCCTGCCTGCAACATTGGTTCGATTATTGGTCCGGTTGAGAATATGGCCAAATTATCAGCCTCTTCAAACAATGTGGCCACTATGCTACAAGGGAAAATGTAAATGAAAAATAATCGCTCATCTGTAACTTGAATGTTCGTCAGTAACCAACACCCTGCCGCTTATGGAACTTCTAACGAATAGCAAATTTTCTGATTTTCATAGAACTTTATCAAATTTACATGAGTTAGGTAAGAAACTGGTTAGTAAAAATGGACATTAGTTATTATAATAGCAATGCGGAAGAAATAGGATATCAAAACTGGTTTTTTAAACCATTTCAATTTGAAAACCAAATTAATACTCCATGTGATGACACGGCGCCAAATGAAAAAAAGTGTGTGTGTGTAAGTTCCGACGCACAACTGGAGATTACTACTTAATCCGCTATCATAAAAGTTTAATATCACCTAATTAATAGGTACGATGTTTGAAATTAAATTTGCTATTCAAAAGTATAAGTACTCTTTTCACAGACTTGATGAAATCTTCAGTATACTTTAGAATTTTATTGATATGATCCTTGGCAGGATTCAGAAACATTATGTACCTCGCAACATAAACAATTTGCTTTAAATTTCTTAGCAACATCCTGTTTTTTAGCATTTCAATACAATTTTAAATAACCTGCCAAAAACAAGTCAGAACTAGCTCTCATACTAATCTATAGAACAAGTAACTATGTAAATATCAAAAATAATGTAGGATCCAGGTGTGAACCCTGCGGGACACCAGACGTTGAGTAGTATGGTTTGGATGGACATAATTATTAGTAACAACAACATTTTGCGATCACCTTGTCAAAGGGGTCCACTTACTTATACCATATATTAAGTAAGTACTATATTATACCACATAGTAAGCCGTGATAAACTTTATCGAACGCACTAGTTAGGTCCGTGGATGAAACATCTATTAGAAAGCATTTATCGACTTCCTCACAAATGCAAAATATCATATTTAAGGCCCGGTTTACACCAAATCGGAGAGGAGAGGAGATGTGTTTTAAATAGCCAATCAGATTTCGTTATTTCCACATCTCCTCTCCACTTAGCTTCAGTGGAAATGGATCAAGCGGCGAGGAGAAGAGATGTCTCATTTTTCTATATCATTTTGTGCCGCGAGCAAGCTAGTGGCGCGGCAGAGCGGAGAAGGGTGTGTGTGTGTGTAGTCAGGCGGCCAGGCGGCGCCGCCGCCCGCACTCGCTTGCACCGTTCCCCGCTGCCTTCTACCCGCACCTCGTACACCGGAAAGCGTCATTCGATTGTCTCCCCTTGACAGCTCACATCTCCTCTCCACTACGAATCTCCTCTCCGCTTTGGTGGAAATAACCTGGCAGCTTCGCAGCACATCGCCTCTCCTCTTCTCTCCACTTTGGTCGAAATAACCTGCCAGGGTCGCAGCACATCTCCTCTCCTCTTCTCTCCACTTTGGTGGGAACCGGGCCGATTAATGATATTATTTAAAATATAATAGATAAATAATAAGGAATTTACCATCTTCATGATCTCGGAAGCGATGGGCACCACTGAGTTGACAGGGTTGGTGATGATGGCGATCATGGCCTTGGGTGCTACTTGTGCGATACAGGCAGTAATGTCGCGGACGATGGAAGCGTTCGTATTGAACAGGTCGTCGCGTGTCATGCCTGGCTTGCGGGGTACACCCGCAGGGATCACTACTAGGTCTGCGCCTGCGCAAGAATACAGGAATGTGATTACCTGTACCTATTATCATTTATTACATGCTAGCTTTCGCCACGCAATTTCACACACGATCCCTTATTATTGTTTTCTGCGCAATTTTCTTAATTTTTCTTTCCGTAAGAACCTTCTACAAAGTATAAGAAAACTTTTAAAAAAAAGTTGAATAATCGGTAAAGTCGTTCTCAAGTTATGGCGTGGCCAAGGGAAATAGGGATTCATTTTTATATATATTATGGATGTAGGTACTATAGTAAAATAAAGAATAGAGAGATCTAAAATCTTGAGTTTATTGATTGGTTTAATTCCCTGTATCTTCAGAATTTGATTCACTCTCTATATATCAATTTACCACTGACTTTATGGTGAAGGAAAGTACTTATTGTGAGGACATCTACATACCTCAATGAATTCATAGATATGATTGGTTACACCCAAATACACTTATAGCTTGTTAGGACAATAATATTTTCCAGTGAATAGGTATTACAGTATGGATATAAAAGGAGTGGTGTATTTAATCTGGTTTCTGGTTCCTGTGATTCTTTTGCTAAAACTTAATTTTAAAATATCAACTATTATTACATAAAGAAGAGACACTCAAACAAACAATGTATTTTCTTGCTTTTTATTTTATTTTATATTTATTTATTTTTTTAGGCTAGAAGGAAGTCTGTTGACTGTTCTTGCAGCCTTAGTGCGGCTACGCACTATGCGGTTAACCGGAATGCGCTGGTACGAAAAAATAGTACACACAGTGCGTATAGAAACTAACTTTTCGTACATATTATTTGATGCAGTCGGACGGCTGACTTCTGTCCGTGTAAGGGTGGTCGATGTCTTCGTGTCCCGTCAGAAAAAAAAAAAATAATGACGGCTGACCGCATTCCGGTGAACTGCATAGTGAGCACGTAGCCTTAGGCGGACTATTGGGCAAGCGCTGTTGGTGAAAACGGGTGTAATATGTTGGGCAACAGGTGCCTGAAGGCGCCCGCGAATGGAGCACGAACTTTGACTCTGGGCGTAGTCAGGGGATACTCAATACGAAATATAAGGAAGGGGTCGTAGAATTTGAGGGTAGGGAGACCCACGTTGATGAGTAGATTTTCATTGCGCCAAGGGGATTTTTTTAAATATACTACTTTAAATTAATAAAATTGTGTAAATAACAAGGGGCATACCTACGGGCATTGCGCGTGAAGCGGTTTTGAATAACCTTTTGGCCAGGGATCCGTTTAGGAGTAGCATGTGCGAAGACGGTACTCGCATACGTCATAATGTGGCGGATTGTTTTTTATGGCAAGTTTTGTTACATGATAGACTAGGCACGTATTGAAAAATGTGAAGGCGACCTGACGCAAAGGCGGCGAGAAATACAAACATTCGAGTGCAGCAGAGAGCTTCTCAGGACCCTTGAAACCAGTGACCTTGGCTGGGGTGTCCATGTGCGAAAGGTCAACAGCAACTCCTGGGGTCACCGGCGTGATATCGTACAGCGCCAATTTGGTGACCAGAGCGTTCTGCTTCAGTAAGAGGGCCAAGGGCTGGCCGATACCACCTGAAGCACCGGCTACCATCACCTTGAAGTTATTCTGGAAAGTTCTTTTCATAAGCATACTCAATAAGTTTATGAGTAAGACAAATAAAGTACGGAAAAGTATTAATAACAGCATAATATGGAGGGTAGAAAACTGAAGATTACTTGGGATGTGGTGGAGAAGTTTTGGATGGCTGCAACAGCAGCGGACGTCAGACAAGATGGGCGACAAGAGCGGTAGAACATTTTGGAGTGATTTCCTTTTTAAATTTTCAAACAGAAAATATTTACAGAAGCCTCATGTGATATAATTAACGTCATTCATCTATCTGTCAGTGTCGGATAGTAAGCTTTACAATGTGGCTTTGCAGCAATCACGGCGAGACGAACTAGCGTTTTCGACATCAATGTCAAATTAGACATTTGGCGAAAAACATGGCAGGTAGAGTTCACGTTACCAAAGAAGTCCCGCCCGTGGAATTGATGAAACTCGTTTTTTTTTTTGCGATAAATAGAGGTGGACCTTCGGGACTTCTTTGATGGGGTGAAATCTATCAATATTTCATACACTTGACATATTCTTTGCTAAATGTCTAATGCGAAATCAGTGCTTTTGGCATTGAGACACGAGATTTGGATCCCAAGGCTGCTGCTTCAATAATAATACCTATATAATAATATTAAAAAATGTTTTTGATTTTGATATTAATGTTATAAAAAAAGTAGTCTTAAGATAAAAAAATAAATAAAGGACATAATAATATAATTCGTTTGTTCAAGTGACTATGACTCATATTTGTTAGTAGGCTTATAATCTAAGTGTTAGTTATTAATATAATTAAATCTACAACCGAGTGTCGCCCTAAATATGCAGGTGACAGGCTGTCACTGACAGCACCGACGTATGTACGGGCAGTCTAGTCTGTCTGCTAGGTGTTAGCGCTGACCCGCACCCTGCGTACTAGAGACGCGCATCGTTTGCGCATAGTTGCATAGAAGCAATCGGTGCGCGCTTCCGCAAATATACCCGAAGCACTACAGTAGCGAGGCAGCCCCAACATCACCTTAAACGCATTATTGTACTGGACGCGGAGGGCACTGTACGATTTCTGAGTGTAGTCAGCCCACAGGCTGCACGTATAGAATGACGTACAATAAGCTCAACGAGCAAATGATTTCAACGGTTGGCAACCCTGGATTGTCTGACACTGACAGTTACAGACTGATTGATCGAGTACTTCGAGTATGTTGTAGGCATGTGACATTGAGTGAAAAAAATCGATGAATTAATAATCGATTTTTTTCTTTTCAATATGAACAAATTTGTGAAAAATCGATTTTAGAAGGAAGAAATAATCAATTTATAAGTAATCGAACTTTTCACTCAATGTTATATACTTGCAGGATTGCCACCTCAAAAATAATCTTGTCACTAGATCCAGTGTAAAATATCTCTAGAAGAAAACCGTTAAAAAGATATGAAACTATTTTACATACATACATAGTACAGATGGCGCCGTCTTTTGTTCAACTTGTTTATTTTAGTGAACTTACTTCGTATTTTTTCATTCGTTGCACAGATGGCGCTGATTATATAAAGCGATTTAAAAAATCTGCGAATTACATAATCAATTAAATTAGGCTGTTGCTAGTCGTCCGCTGAACGGATGAATAAAAAAAAAATTAGTCGTCCGCTAAACGGGTGAGGGACTTGAATTAATAAAATCATTCCATGGTTGAAAAAAAAAATATTAGTTACTTTTAAATTGATATTCCTTTATATAATGGTATCTGATAAAAAATAAAGAACCTACAACCTATAAGAGTTTTGACTGAGACAGTTTCAGTTTTGACTGTTATGTTATCTATTCATCCGTTTAGCGGACGACTAGACACTTCGTTAATATTATAAAAAAATCAATTATTTAAATACGATTATACGAAAAAAAATGTCGATTAATTTGAAAATCGATTATTTTTTCACATCCCTGGAGATAAGACAACGAACGAATGAAAACACTAACACTTGCAAAATCTGAAAGCATAATATAAAATAATATAAATCATAATTATCAAATACATTGCAAAGATTTTCAGCACATAACTGAACGTGATATAAAATCAAAATGAACGTTATACAGGCGGTTAAGATGTACATAACAAAGATGACGGAGGAAAGTGGGCCTGGAATGAAAGTAATACTGATGGATAAAGAAACAGTAAGTTCTCACACCTTTATACTGTTTATATTCTAAGTATATTTACCAGAAAAGCTAAATTCTAGCTATCTATTGTCTGGGTCCTCGCGAATCGCTGAGAATCACATTCCTATCTCTAAACCGCCCCTAAAACTACTCTCTGACCTTAAAAATTCTAATAAAAAATAATATACGATTGTAGTAGCTTCTCTTTGCACTTGCATCCCCCTGGCGATGTGTTACATATATGGATGAGTAAATAAAGATCTACAAAAGTTCACCTTGCTGAGTGTCTTGCCAGAGTCTTCTCAGTCCAAGTGTATTCTGAACTGGTGATAGTCACAATAGCGTTGCTGGGGTCTACTGAATAAATTGTTTAGAGTTTAGTTTAGAGCACCCTTTCTTACATAATTTCTCTTTAAAAACAAAAACTCATTAACTTATAAATATCTAGGTCTGGGAATTTCTGGTAGCAAAAAGTGGCCAGTGAAAGACATGTATCAAAGTGTATTTATGCAACTCCAAAGATGTACATAATTAAGTAATAATTATCTTAACTACTGCATATTATGAATGCAAATATTTTTTTTTGCCCTTCAATCAATCAGATGAAACTGTTATGCAGGTGTATAACAGGTGTGGATCTAGCCCTCATAAAAAGGTTGTGGTCATGGCCACTCAAAAATCAGTCAAGTGTGAGTTGAACTACGGACTCTCACTCAATCTATACATTACATTCCTACTAAGGAGACCAAGAAGATGTTTACAAAATGTATGATGCGGTCCAAAACACATGATTCATTGTTTATTTCTATTAAGACAATGGATATACCATTAGTCTACCAATCTCAAAACAAACAAAGTGAGGGACTCATTCAAGGGGTTAATTTGTGAAAGCTTGTTGTAACTAAAAAGTGTTTGTTGGATGATTAGTATCAAGAAGATCCAACCTCAGTGTGTGTATTGTATTATATCATACCTATTCTTTTTTTTAATGTCACAAGGTTAAAAAGCAGGCAGCAGGTCTGTGCTCACTGCTGCCTATGGACATATGCAATACCAGGGGAAATACCAGTGTTTTGTTGACCTTGAAGAGCCAGGGTTTTTTTTACAACTAAAGAAACCCATATCATAGTGCTGGTATCTACCATAATTCAGAGCTCATTCCCCATCAGAAATATCCAACTGATTTGTAAAAATAATGATATTGGGGTTCCTTTAAACTAACAATGGTGTATTATTTGATATTAGTTTAGGCAATATTTATAATAATGTGCAATATAAATTAGGTATGTATTAATTGGAATTGTTTTCCTGAATCGTCATGTCACGCCACATACAGACGTTATTAAATTACGTCACAATCAAGTTGTCTGAGGACTCATTAGATACAAAAATATAAAAAATCTCTTTAGCAAATTTTAATCTTGAAACTAAAGCAAGCTGTTGATTGATCAATTTATCATTCTACTTCCCTCTTCTATTTTTCATCTCTATCTATAATATTATAAAGCTGAAGAGTTTGTTTGTTTGTTTGGTTGAACTAATTTCAGGAACTACTGGTTCGATATGGAAAATTATTTTAGTGTTGGATAGGCCATTAACGAGGAAGGCTATAGGCTACTTTTATCCTGCGGAAATATAAGATCCTCAGGAACGCGGGTGTAACCGCGGGGCGTAAGCTTGTATAGTATAAAACAAAGTCGCTATCTACCTGTCTGTATCTCCGCTTACTTCTAAACTACGCTACGAATTTTGATACGGTTTTCATTAATAGAAAGAGCGATAAACGAGGAAGGTTTGTGTATATAAATTGCATCCGTGAGAAGCCGGGGAGGGTAGGTAGTAAAATAGGAGAACTGGTGGCAACTTTGGTACGGCCTAAACTGAATAAATACCATTTTTTTTACTATTTTTTTCCAGACAAGTATAGTGAGCATGGTGTTCAGCCAATCAGAGATACTGCAGAAGGAGGTTTACCTCTTCGAGAGGATCGACAGCCACGCGCAGTGGGACAACATGAAACACATGAAATGTATAGTATTCCTACGACCGACGTCCGAGAACATTGCGTTGCTATCCCGCGAGTTGAGATACCCAAAATATGGCGTTTATTTTATATGTGAGTGTAAATTATATTACAAATTAGGTTCCGCCCTGCGGTTTCTCCCACGTTTCCGAGGGATCTTGTGTTTTCCCGGGATAAAAAGTCGCCTATATAGCTAATATAGCCTTCCTCGATAAATGGGCTATCCAACACAAAAATATTTTTTCAATTCGAACCTGTAGTTTCTGAGATTAGCGTGTTCAAACAAACAAACTCTTCAGCTTTATAATATTAGTATAGATTAATTGCTAAAACTAATAGAAGTCGCGTACAATATCTGCACTAATACTAATGTATGTTTGAACGCGCAAATCTCGGGAACTACGGGACAATTGTTTTTACGCTGTCTACCTCAATTATCCATTTATTGAGAAATGTTGTAAGCTTCTTTTTATACCGTGAACGCGGGTGTGCTTTATTTTTTTTTTCAAACTAAATTAAACTTGTTACTATGGAAATCACTTCACTTATATCTTCATATACAAATAAATAAAATTTAAGTGTGTATAGCAGCTTTTTACTACATTTACTTTTATTTATATTTATTAAATGCATATGAAAATATATTACGGTACTTATAACAAAAGAACAATAAAAAAAAAATGCTATTACCACTTCGTTTACCTTAAGATTTCAGCAACGTGATATCCAAAGCGGACATCAAGACCCTGGCGGAGTGTGATGAGCAGGAGACGGTGCGTGAGGTTCAGGAAGTGTTCGCTGACTACCTCGCCGTGGACAGGCATCTGTTCTCCTTCAATATTGTTGGATGTTTGCGTGGTACGTTCACATAGGGGGCGTCCATTAATTACACGAGTGTTTAGGGGCGGGGGGAGGGGGTCGAGGCGAATCTCATACAATGACAGATGGGCAAGAGAGGGGGTATCGACGAATATCACATATTTTTTTCTTTCTGCAAAAAAAAGCGTAAAAAAGGGGTTAAATTCAATAAAACATGTTTCTCCACTTAAATAAGGCTAAATTCTTCACAATCAAAGTCAAAGTCAATTTAGGCCCTAGGAGGGCACTTATGAAGGTCGAATTTACTGAAGCTACCACCGATTCGGAAATCAGCCTTCAACTGATAATATAACAATAATATTTAACACGGCTATGCGAATGCCACAATAGTACAGTAGCCAATGTAGAATTAAAAATAAATATTCCTTACGAATTTTAGTTGACCAAATCTCACGACATCTCATCAAGGGGGAGAGGGGATCGAAAAATCGCGAACAACGCGTCACGTAAATAATGGACGCCCCCTTATGTATTTGTATTTAGTTACGTAGTGATGTTAAGTTAGTTGATGATTGCGAAGGTCCTGCGTTCAGACGAAATAAGTACTTACATAAAGTATATAGGTACGACGTTTCCAAAGATGGAATACTTGGCAAAAGGAGCTGGTGATTATACAATCTATTATATTTATAAAAGCTTATTTTTAGAAACTTTTTGTATTTTTTTTATACCACATTCTATTCTAGGACATTATTCCTCACACACGGCTATCTGACCCCAAACTAAGCAGAGCTTGTACTATGGAAGCCAGATAACTGATATAATACATATACTACTTTTCTTTTGTAAGTACATACATATATAGATAATTACACCCAGACTCAGGACAAACAAACATGTTCATGCACACAAATGTTTGTCCTGTGTGGGAATGGAACCCACGACCTGCGGCGTGATAGATAGGGTATCTTACCAACCACGCCAACCGGCCCGTCGGCACACAAGCATTCGGCCCGCCTGATGGTAAGCGGTTACCGTAGCCTATGAACGCTTGCAACGCCAGTGGTATCACTCGCGCGTTGCCGACCCTTTCCCCCTCCCCAATGAGCTCTGGCGACCTTACTCACCCGCAGGAACACAACTATAAGTTATTTGGCTGCGGTATTCTGTAAGGTGGAGGTACTTCCCAGTCGAGCTGCTCTTTGAGCGACATATCACTATGCTCTACCTCTCTTTATTTATATTGTAACTACTTTAAGGCGATGATAGATCAGTGGTAGTGACGTCGGATGCCGGGGTGAATCATACAATGAGCTTTAGCTTTCGGTGAAGGAAAACATCGTTAGGAAACTATAGCACGGTGGTAGGGTACTTTGTAGTACCCGCTTGGCTGACTATGCTTTGTAAAGGTCGGCAACACATCGGCTATTGGTAATGTCCATAGGCGACGGTAGCCACTTACCACTCACCACCAAGTCTTGCACCAGGTCGGCTGTGGGAGCACCCTCACCTGCAGCGCTGCGGCCAGGGCCTGCTGGCGGTGCTGCTGTCGCTGCAGCGGCGCGCGGTGGTGCGGTACCTGGGCGGGTCGGAGCCGTGCCAGCGGCTGGCGGAGCTGGTGCGCGACCTGCTGCGCCGCGAGGCCGCGCTCATCGACAACAACGTGCCCTACAACGGGGACCTGCCCACCCCGCTCCTGCTCATCGTCGATAGGAGGGATGATCCTGTCACGCCGCTGCTCACTCAGGTGAGAATGTGGTAACGTGTCAAAGTACCAAGTTATACTTCGCTAGCTTCCATACAAAAGTTTAATACCAACTCGACCAATAAAAGTGGTCTCATAATAAAAGTTGTTCATATTGATGAGTACTTCCAGCCCTGCAAGTATTGCCAGGTACTAAAAAATCACCCAGTATTCTGAATTAAAGCACCCTATGTGTTATATAGATAACGGTTAAAGATAATCCCATCAAAAACATAACATGTCAAAAAATGCCGAAGTCTCGCAACGCAGTTCTTCTGCCGTAAAAAGTTGTTAAAAAAATCGCGGTCATATAAACATCCATTCATACATTCGGGTCGAATAGTAAACCTTCCTTTTTTTTGAAGTCGGTTAAAAATTCGGAATGTCAGAGTTTTTCCTTGCTTTATAGGCTAAACAATAACTGTGTTCAAAATTTGGAGCTTGTGGGTCAACTAGAAGTACTGTTAAGAAGTAGCACCACTCGCGATGCCGTGTGAAGGTCATTCACATCTAAATGTAGTTATAGCGAGATACGAACGCTTCCCGGTTGCACCGCCGTGATTGGAGGAGAGGCGGGGCGGGGTGCAGACGGGTGGCATCGCGTGATTTTTGTTTTGATTTAGTCAGTCGGTCTAGCGCTCGCGCCCAATATGTTGTATTGTACTAATTAGATGAAAGTTTTGTTACGAATTAAAACGTATTGTCAAGCTCAGTGTTATTTCTTCAATATCATGAACCCCGCACCTGAATGATAACAAGTACCTTAGACATTTTGATGATTGGTGAGTCAGTCAGCGACAAATTAACAAAATTATGGAACTTTGCAATAATTCTTAAACTACTGGTTCAAATTGAATGTAATTTGGAAATATGTTTAGCTATGTAATGTCCTCTTGGTCACTGAAAATTTAGGCTTCTAGTTTTTTTCACAACGAAATTACAAGGGGTCGAAAATGGCCCGAATGGGATCAAGAAAAGGATGGTACGGCCGTGCCTCGACTTTGGCAGTGTCACTTCCGTGCCCCCAGACCTTAGTGAAACCGCGGAGCAGAAGCTAGATAGTTACATTACAAAACTGTTTTATATGTATAGATTAATTATATACATGACTGGAAGATGGGTAGGTAGATGCTTAAAGACAGCCAACCAGATGGTACATACTACATATAGTTACGTTAATAGAGTGTATGTATTCAGTGGACGTACCAGGCGATGGTCCACGAGATGCTCACGATCAATAACAACCGCGTCAACCTGGCGCACCTGCCCGACGTACACAAGGACTTCCGCGAGGTCGTGCTCGCTTCAGAACAGGATGACTTCTATGCGAAGGTAACTATCATACTCATACTATACAAGGTGGAGAAAACGGTCGATCATTAAATGATACTAAAGCTTAATCACGATGTTTTTAAACCGTATATTATAAATTTATTGAAATCCATCGAGTAGTTTAGACACAATAAAAAAATATCGTTTTATCAATTTTACTCATCATGTAGATGCCTAACAAATTCGAATCAATGATCCTCGCGCTGCCTCCATTTCTCTGTCGATCACGTTATGAGAGACGAAGAAAGCGTATAACCCGCGCCGCGTCCAAGGTCGCTTCTCTTACAGGTCAGTGTAACTATAAATAGTGTTGTATTTTGTTTACGTTCCAAAATCGTTTTCGACTGTGTTATTGTGTTTTTATGCGTTAAAATTAATAACGATTTAAATTTAATAATCGACCGTCATATACACCTTGTATACAGGGTTAGTTTTAATTAATTAGCGAAACTTTCAGGATTAAACAACTTTCAATATGGGACCAACTCTGAAAGCGTGAAAAAAACATCAGCTGTTCCTTACATTTTGGTGGAGTAGGTATTGAACAGATGATTTTTGTATTCGTGAGTGAATAGCCTGATATAACCCTGTATATTACGTAGCAGGGTTGAAATAATCAAAATCCAAAGCATGATTTTTTAAATAAATCCTAATAAAATTAATCATGATTTTTTTGATTTTATCTTTTTACCATATAGCTTCACTAAAATTTTGCGTAAAACAGCAAACAATGACTCCCAGTCACTTTTTGGTGTTTTTATTAAACCCAACCCAAATAGAATTCTCACTAATAGATGAAGAAGAGGAGAGAGTGCGTTGAAGGAAGCACTAGATCAGAATGATGCATCAGTTTTACTTCCGTTAATAGTGAAACTTAAGTCTCAATCAAAACTATTTAAAACTGTGATGTTCACGGAGGATTGAGTTGAATTAATAACACCACTTGATGAAGGATTAATTAAAAAATATTTCTATCAAAGTAAAATAAGACATTTGATTAAATCACTGATTTTTCATTTTCATCATTTAATTTAATCAAAATTATTTAATCGTGCATTCGTGCCAACCCTGTTACGTATAGCCCTATGTTTACACGTTCTAATATTGTACAGAATTTGTACTCAAACTTCGGCGAGATCGGAACGAAGATGAAATCTCTGATGGACGAGTTCCAGAGGAAAGCCAAGAGCCACCAGAAACTGGAGAGCATCGCCGATATGAAGAACTTCGTCGAAACATATCCAATGTTTAAGGTATTAGCAATTTACGTTATGTTACGATATTTAATATTTATAAATGAGTAGCTAAACCCTGGCGTGCGTTGAAATGACTCTTTTATTTTTCCTATTTATATTTTTCAGTCAAGAGTATATATAGGATTTTACTCTCGTGTCTGTCTGTCACATTTATTTTCTACGAATCTACTGGACATAAAAAGTTGAAATTTCGCACATTTATAGAGTTAAATGTTCCAATCACAGATGTATAGTGTAAACAAATGAATTCAGGCTATGTGGGAAAATTGGAGCAGCCCGACTGGGGAAGTACCTCTACCTTATAGAAGGTCTTAATTGATGAATATATGAAAAAATAAGTTTTGATCCATTTGGAATTAGTTGATGTAAATAAAATCATAAATGACTTAGGCAATAACTTTTTAAATAGGTTAATTAAGTAAATTATAATATTTCTTGACATTAATTAATAAATTATTTCAATTGTTGTAATTATGTTTTTGCGCGCCCCTGTGGCAGGATATGTGGGACTAATATTTTTAACGACACACCTGTAAGATGGCATGTCTGTTTGTCCTGAGTCTGGGTGTTGTTATCTATTTATGTATGTATTTACAAAAAAAAAGTAGTATATGTATTATATCAGTTATTAAGCTTCCATAGTACAAGCTCTGCTTAGTTTGGGGTCCGATGGCCGCGTGTGAGGAATAATGCCCCAGAATATTAATATTATTTATTATTTGGTTGACAGAAAATGTCTGGAACGGTAACAAAGCATGTAACAGTGATGGGCGAGCTGTCCACGATGGTGACCAAACACAACATGCTCGCTGTCTCCGAACTTGAACAAGAGATGGCGTGCCAGACTGACCACTCCAAACATCTGCAGGTATATCTACACTTATCCATTTAATTGGTAAGATAGTTATTTCAAAATCCAAAAATATTAGACGGGCCGGTTGGCGTGTACAGGTCAGGACTCGTATGGCAATTGGTTTATGTACATATTAATTTTGCTAATGAAAATGAAAATATTTTTTATTCAAATAGACCTTCACAAGCACTTATGAATAGTCTGACTCTAATGCGGTTCGGAAGGTTGCTTTTACTGAAAAGAGCCGGCAAGAAACTCAGCAATTGCTCTTTTCAAAACCAACTCAGATTCATTACAAAATATTTATATAGTCTCACTGACAACATATGTGTGTTATATGACAATAAGGAAGAAATATATCAAAGTTATGAGTAACTTAGTGAACAAATGGATTGCAAACATAAGCAGACCAGCCCCCACAAGCAGCACCTGTTCACGTTATAAATGTATAAATTGTTAATTAAATACAAATGTACATTATTTATAACTGAACCAATGAATAGTTCTATAACGTTTTGAATGCTTAATACATACATAAAACGATTGTCTCACAAAATGACGTAATAAATATCCGTATTAAATTAAAAATGGCGGGCACGTACCTCATTATTGATTTCCCCCAGCGTCTGAAGTCCCTCATAATGGACAAGTCGGTCCGGTTGGCCGAGGCGTCGAAGCTGGTGTCGCTGTACGCGCTGCGCTACGAGAAGCACGCCAGCAACGCGCTGCCGGCGCTGCTGGAGGCGCTGCGGGCGCGCGGGGCCCCGGAGGCCCCGGAGGCCCTGCTCAAGGGGCCCCTCAACCTGCTCGAGTACGGGGGCGCGCACGCCCGCCAGACCGACCTCTTCGGCTTGCAGGACGCCGTCAAAATTACACAGAGGCTTTTTAAGGTATTGCTTGTTTATTTTAATTCCATGGCGAGATTGTGGTCTAGCTCAGGTTTATACGATGTATAAAAAATAAAAATCTATAGAAATTAGTACAGTGCCTCTCGCGGATTTTCATGGAACTAATATCTTTCATACGTTTAAATTTCGAAAATTAAAATACCACTAACAAGTCTTTCGTCTCGTTCTCATGTTCTGTATGTCTCTTTTTGGTAGATTTTTGAGGATTATACCTAAATGTTAATGACGTCAAATCCCGTGGGTCCAAACTCATTGTAGAGTTTGAGCTGTCGGAGAAGGAAAACATCATAAGGAAACCATAGCACGGTAGCATAGTATGGTACTTTGTAGTACCCACTTGGCTGGCTAACACTCACTAAGTTGTACCTACCTGTATGATCGGAGAGCTAAACTTGACAGCCGAACCCTACTATGATTTGTGCGCACCTACCTTCGGACTCATCATCACTTCCATTGTCAAATTGTGTCCATCAAGCCTAACTAAACCTTATGTCTATGTAATAGGACTCAATATTATAATGTTTACAGGATCTAAGCGGCGTAGAAAACATCTATACCCAACACACGCCACTACTAAAGGACACACTCGAAGATCTAATTAAAGGAAAACTCAGGGAAAACCTGTACCCCACATTGGGAGGTGAAGACGGGGCCTATGGCCGCCGTCCCCAAGACATCGTCGTATTCATCGTAGGGGGCGCCACATATGAAGAAGCTTTATGCGTCCATCAAATAAATCAGACATATCCGGGCGTTAAAGTTGTATTGGGAGGCACTACTATACATAATTCAGAATCTTTTATGGAAGAAGTGAAGTCTGCTATGCAAGGTGTTCATAGGACACATACTAGGCATATACGAAATGTTTAAGGCGATGAATTATGTAAAATGACGTGATAACTTGTCTTTTTTACCCTACTGACCTAGGAGGAGGGTAATGTTTTTTGCTAAATGGTGCAATTTAAAGAGCCAGCTTCACGCCCCACAGTTTACCCAGACCCCCTATTTTACCCCATAAGGGATTGAATTCCAGAAAAACATTTTTTAGTATACCCCTAAGTTATATGTAGCTACCCCTACGAATAAATAATAAGTCTACCCTCTCAAAATCATGGTTTGTTCAACCAGTGGTTTAAGGCTCTGCATTGGCCTTTCTTCAGTCTTTCTTTATTCTTTTGTAAACGTTATTTTTTTAGTATACCAAAGAAATCTATACAAGATTTATATGTAAAAGTAATGTTGAAAAAAAATGGAATACCTTATTATTATTATGATATAGACATACATTTTTCTAAAAAGTACGGTAATTTTTTTATCAGTTTTGGGGCAAAATTAAATGGTCTAAAACTATATTTTAGAAATTTAGAATTGGCTCATAATCCTCCCCCACTGTAAGGGGATTTGGGCTATAGTCCACCATGGGCCCAGTGCGTGACTAACTGTTGTTAGTTTTTTTTTGTATAATTAATATGTATATAACAAAAGTTGGTAAACGTAAATAAATAAATTTATACATGGCATTTTTGTCTAGTTGAATTTTAACCCAATGAAACCCGACCTTGAGGGTCTAGACGTGGCTGAAGGTTTAAGACGTCATGACAATCTAAAGGATTAATCATTCATCTTCATTTAATTTTTTAATAAGACTATATTTTGTTTGGAGGTTTTCTTTCACTTTTTTACCATCAAATAAAGTGCATTTGTATTGAAAATTGTATAAATGCTATAGAAAAATCTAAAGTCAACTTTTAACATGTATAAATGTTTATTTATTATATCCCTGTAAATAATTATAAGTTAATTTAATTCGTTTTAAGTTTAATTTTTATTATGCTTGTTTATACGAAATAAAATATGCTATGCAATTATCCAAGATTTTAAATTTTACCGACATTATGAAGGCCTTCACAGACAAAACAGAGAACTGCATAAAACATACGACGGATTAAAAATACCTACCGCGCTAGTTATATACACGGTACTAACCTTACAGTTTCGAGGTCTTTTGTCCTACGTTCTTGGCACATGAAAGTCAGTAACTTATAGGTTCCATGGTGAGATTGTGGTCAAAACACAGGCTTATACATAAAAAAGTTAAGTGTATAAATAAATACATGATATTTTGCGAGCAAATGCGAGACAAACTCACCATGTCATAAAAAAAGTTTTACCCGCACCGGAGCTGAGAAATACTATAGTTAACCCACCCTCAGGATGGTTTTAAAAAAATTACGATCATCCTATTTTGTCAAAATAGACGACACTCTTTTATCCCCAACATGGCTTCCACAATCAAAGGTAAAAAATCTTAACAAAATAACAATAAATTTTAGCAATCATGTTTTAGATTGTTTTTTCTTTCTTTTCAAACACTGTCTAAATATTTCTAGAGACCTGCCTACAGTCTTAAAAGTTAATAAATGACAAGAATAAACTAGGGTGTGGGTAAATGTAAAATAAAACCACTCAATTGTTGTGTTCAAAACACATTTTTTTAACTTTTTTATTGAAAAATATTCGTCGACAGAGTTGTTGTGTGTCGATCAACAATTACAGTTTTTTTTAAATAAAAACGGTGCCTTACAGTTTGGCACAAATCCAGTTGTTTAGCACCCGCAGTGTTGCGAGCTTACAAAAAAAGCTTCATATTTATTTTCAAATCATTTCCCAAGCAGAGTTTGCGTAAAGCGTTATTATATAAGTACAAACGATTCTTAAATGCAAATCAGTCGAATTCTGCGAAGCCCAGCCCTGATCAAATAGGGACTGGCCGCACTTTTCGGGTTAAAGCCGTTTTATACAATTTAGGCCTTAAATCGGCCCTAAACCGGCAGGGGGTTTGCCGGTTAAATTGCTCTGTCAATTTTCATACATCACAAAGACTTGATGGAATCTCAAGAGCAAGCTCAATCTTGAGATTGTTTCATTACATGCTTTATTACTGACCTTCAAATTAATAGCATGTAAATAAAAGTTATTGATGGCGTCATTAAAATCATTAGTTTAAAAATATATATATAAATATCCGAATTGAGAACCTCCTCCTTTTTGAAGTCGGTTAAAAATAGAATGACCGACTGATTTGCATCAAAAACTCACGTCGTTTACAAATATAATACATTTTCAAGAGCATTTTTTACGCATATTGTGTTTTGTTGTTATCGAACTCTTATAAAAAACCAATTTTACAATTACATCTCGACTTACACATACATATTCCCTTCAGTCTTAACAAAAAACCGCCGCGTTACGCTTCCATTGTAATATACATGTAATAAATTTATTTCACGGGAATATAATATACATTACAGACTTTGGCACAATCGTAAATTCTCTATAAAAAAAAAAAAACAACCGTACAATAAGTATTCGAAATTGGAGAAAGGAAATTACCTGGCACCATTTAGTACTATTGTTACATGGTAAATGTTTAAATTCTCTATAATTGGTCTATAATACGATATCGTGTAGGGTAAAATCTATTATTCAACATCCGGTTAAAATTATACTATTTAAAATGTGTTTAATTGGTTCAAATTAACTATAAATGGCTAAGTAAAATTAAACTAAGACGTTGAATCAATATTAATACGTATTGTTAAGAATGAAAATACGAAGAAATATAGAAGGCCTTTATAAAATGACTTGGCTTTACCTAATTGGTCGGCGCGTTGCATTCCTTAACGACATACTAACAATTTGCCCTTAGAAAAAATGCATATAGCACAAATGCTCGCTGCAAAATCAAACCGACCACTTTACCTATAGCCGACGCACTGTCCAACTAGAACAAAGCCCAAGTGTTGTTAAATTAAAATGGAAGCATAAAGCGTGGTTCACACGTTGGTAACAATCTCTTTCACACTTCCCACCGCCTCAGGGTGGGGACACACACATTTATAAGGCAATTTATAGAATTTATTCTATACATACAATGGCTACAATTATGTACATGAAAAATAAAGTGCCATCACGAGGTACAAAAATGTATGAAAGCTGCTCGGTATATTCAGAGATCTCAGGCCTGCGGGCGTATTCTGAATTATATTGATGAATAGACTAGTTTTTAGCATTTATTTTAGATTTCCAGGCCTGGCTTTCGCAGCCATTTTTTTTTTTGTTATAATTCATGTTTGCAGTATAATAATTTAAAAACCATACTTTTTGTCATAAAGGCACAGGAGTAATATGTTACTCAGTGAATCATGTCTCAAAATGTTTTGTATGGCTTCGAAACATAGAATCGAGCACGACGCTCGTTTTCATCTCGCTGGTCTCTCATCTCTCGTGGTTTTTGGACCAATCAAAAGTTAGATAGAGATGTCTCTCCGGCCCCTGATTGGTTGAACCGCTGCCGTTGTGTTAAAACATCACCTAAATGCTACAGCAGTGTGCGTAAGCGATGGACAATATACTCGATACTTATAATACATAAGGTTCGTTATTGCATGACGTAGCAATAACAGGATAATCGTTGCAATCATGAGAACTTAATGTGTTATTTATTATTTATATAAATCGTTCCAACATAGAGGAATCATCTTTGTAAAAATCCACAACCGCATATCAAAAACTAACCAGCCGAAGGAACATCACGACTATCGTACGCACTTAATATTTTGAAAGAAAAAGATACCTAATAAAAAATAGTCGTCGTGATTATAATCGGCTCACTAAAAATTAAGAGGCCGCGTCACACGAAAAAAAAACAACTAGTGTTGTGACACATTAAATTATATCGATATATAATATTTATATATCCTTTACTTATAATCATGGCGCCCAACAATCAACACACGCAAATAGAATTTATCTTTTTCACATATCCATACTTTCATATTTAGCAACAATCACATACGCGGTAATAAAATTTAAATCAAAACATAAAAAAGAGTGGAAAAAAAAAAACAATAATATAATATACGCGAGACCCTGTACCATGTTCTCGAAAGGAATAATCTACTTATTTACCATCTAGATCGGTCACGAACATGGTATACGGTCTTGTAGGCCCTTTCCGTTTTTTTTTGTGTTTTCAATGTAATCGAAAATCTTTATACATCACAAATTATAGACGAATATAAGCCGTTTTAATAGGAAAGAACTCAAGTAATTCCCCCCTCTATATAATCCCTATATACATATTTACAACTATCATTTTAATTTCCATGGACTTAGATGAAGTTTT
Organism: Tetheella fluctuosa; assembly: GCA_951216915.1. NCBI lineage: Eukaryota > Metazoa > Arthropoda > Insecta > Lepidoptera > Drepanidae > Tetheella > Tetheella fluctuosa. Next base: position 8,953,344 of record OX578233.1, on the reverse strand, counting down.
TTTTTTACATAACATTTTATTTTTTGATGTATATACGAACGTTTTGCGATTCTGCTATTTTAAGTTACAGTTTTCTTTTTAATTGTAAATATGTCTATTATATATTATATAATCTAGATGTTACCTCTACAAAATCATGTATTTTTATTCTGCAGTAAATATTATACCTATTTTTGAACCAGAGTTATATTACAAATTGAAGTTCTCTTATTTGAGATGTACAATGAAAAATTATGACGCTAACTACATTATCAGGATAAGGTATAAACCATTTTGGTCCAAAGGAAACAGTTGAGGGTCGTTCTCGCTAAACGATTGAAAACTACGGAGCCTCTCATTGACGGCAGTGTGGATGTATACTGCCAGTGTCAGCGCGAATCATAGACAATTTTTTTCGAAAAATGTGAATGTCACTGTCCACATTTGGCGCTACCCAGGGAGCACCGCGCGGAGGTCATGGACTAAGCTCCCCTTGATGCCATACTTTATTTATACATCTACAAAATCCAATCAACTATCAGAAAAGTTCACAATTGAGCGATCAACAACTTATCGATAAGTATTTTGATAACTTAGGCTTTATTAATATTATCGATACATCATTGTTCACGACATTATTAATTGAACGGAAAACATAATATGGAAATAAAGTCTTTTGTTGTGCTAAAACTTAAAATATAATAGTTTTTTTTTAATGATAATTTCGTTTATATCGGTAGGCGTTGTTTTTACGACAAAACTGACGTGAGTGACCGTCCATCCTGTATCGCTCGACAGTGATGTCGTAAACCTGACGCGGCCTGGCTGTCCTATATACCCTAAGCCTATCAATTTGTTTTTATTGTCATACCTACTTGCGTTGATTACGCACTGCTTACAAATAATTCCATCAGACGCGAGTAGCACAATTTTAAAAACAGTTATAATTTAAGGCAAGTACCGTAGAAATTATTTAATTATATTATATTTATAGCGACTTTTTAACTTTTGATTCGTCAATACGTGACGCCTCATAGCTAACGTTGACAATGTACAAACATATGAAAAAGACCTATACTTGTAAGAGGGCCTCATATTGAAAAAAAAAAACAAAAATGTAAAACGATTTCGATTATTCCATCGAAATAATTACATCAACTATTTAAATTGTCGATAGTCGACATAAACTTAGCTGTAAGTGTTATCGATAGAAATAAAAAGCAACCGACAGCACTATACGCATTGCTACGAACTTTGGATGGATGCCGTATGTAGATAGGTGTATTTATAATCAGTTATTACAAAACTTAAGTCCACAGAAGATAGTAAAAACGCGAACACGTCCAGTCCCTGACTGAGTGTAATAATTGACAATTTGAAAAAAAAAAAAACAAAAACGAAAGAAATACATAGATATATCACGGAGGGTTCTTCAAGTATAAAGTTAAAGTAGCTCTAAATAAATACGCAGTGTACGACCAACCGACAAAATATGGTCCATTATGACGGTTCGCCGTTATCGAGAAAGCGATCGGTCTATGGGAATTGTAAGAGGCGATGGCAGTGGCATACTTATACCTAAATTATGGAATTATATACAGTAATATACGAGTGACTATATTTTGATTTAATATCGTTTGTAATAAAATTCGTGATTCAATTTTTACATTTGATTATTTATTTGATCGGTGGTAGGTAAATATCCTAAGTAGCTTGTGGTAAGTTTGTGATTATCTGCGAAAAATATTTAAACATAATTTTTGCAAATATAAAAGCATTTAAATAAACCATTATAACTCCGAAGTATCTTTCTAACAAGGGACATGTCGCGCACGCAAGAACGAGATGTATACCGCTAAATGATGTTTTTGGAACGAAGTTCCTTATCGCGCGTTGCGAAAGGGGGCTAGACGGAAAAAATTAAGATCAAAAGTTGTAACGACACTTTTTGCTATAGTTGTAAGCCGTGCGGCGTGCGCGTGATTCTCTGTCTGTCTCTCTCTCTCATAGAAAGCAAGCCAGTTATTTTCATTTCGTCTTTCTATTTCGCATTGAACAGTGTGGTGTCGCGACGATTATTTTTGTTGAGTGTATACAGGTTTTTTGTACATAATAAATAATAAAAAATGAACTTCGTTCCATCCGGGTGTCCCTTGACACCTCTCAAGTTTTTTTGTTGTTTCACAATTACAAGCGCGAAAATAATAAAATGTATAATTTCTGTGACTGTGCATTATAAAAATAAACATATTGAAAAATGAAAAATCTTACAATTCCCACATACCAATAAAGATTGAGATAGTATTCATCTAACTATAGTACAATCGATCTGCGCCCCAATGCGCGATCACACCACTTTTGGAGCCAGACACACACTTGACCGATGCGCGGGCGCACACTATCCTTACACACAAACAAACAATGTCATATTCATTATGTATATACTCTTTTTGCCCCGCCGTGCTAGACGGACCGTGTATGGTATTCCTCATTTCCCTTGCTGGCATTATTAACATTTTTTAAGAAATATAAATAGCATTTTCTCAAGACCAAATACTAGATTTTTTTTTTTAATTTTAAGGGTATAATCATATTTATATCTAGTGGAAGTTCAGCGCTAACGTGAAAACATTGAATAAAGCACAATAATAATATAAACATCGATTATTGCAGTCTATATATAACATTGCGATACATAAAAGGCAAAACAATTATTACTTTACATTATATTTATACATAGGCTGCTGTCACAATACGAGAGGAGAGAGAGCGGGAGCGGTTTGCAAACATACATAAAACGCTCGCCAAAAAACTGAATTATCGAACATGGAGAATAAAAAAAATAAGTGCTATCGATTTCAAAATCATTCGGTTAATTCGCCAATTAGATACTTACACAAAAGTAAGTTCTAATTACAAACCTAGTAATAAAATGTTTAACAATTATTGACAATGATTTACACTCTCATTGTAGAACGTTAATTATTTATTACTCTTTACATTATATGTATAATTATGTACAATTTATACAGCGGATCGTATCCGCTTCCGCTCTCAATTAATCGCCGCTCGCATCGGGACCCCAGCTTTACCAATTCCGACAAGTGTGTCTTTCCGTGAAAGAAAACTTTGATGGTATGAACTTCGCCACATATGCTGTTTTACTTAGTCTTATGTCAAATAAGTATCACTTAAGTCAATTTGTCAAACGGAGCGATGATTTTTATAATTACTGTATTTTTTTTTATCAATTTCGATACATCCAGAAATAGGTCGAAGACCACATATTTCGGGATTATTTTACGATTACACTTACGCATTCATTTTTTTATATGCGTTGTTTTTTTTACAGTACATCAATTACGATTCAAAATATGATGGTAATTTAACGTTTATTTAAATAATTTTGACTGTATATAGGACATACATGACTAATTTTATATTTAAATATACTATATAACTTATATATTAGACATACAAAATACCATCGCAAAAATGACCCTCATCAATAGTTACTTATGATAACAATATTGAATGTCGTCCTTTCTAATAAATAACCTTATGCTAACGTATTTAAGATTGATATTCATAAAAATACATGCTAGATGCTCACGCCATTTGACAATTATGACGATATTTTTCGTAATATTTTATTTGAAATGGTATTTATAAAATTATGGTCAATGTGAACTAAACCTTATTAATTTGTCAGAGAGCTTAATTTCGTAAAGACATCGATTTTCTCAATAATTATTTATATGTGCAATTCCTAATAGACTGTGTAGTGTAGATTAGTTTCTTTCTTGCTACAGTGCCTTAACTTGGTGAACTGCCCAGCTCGATATGCATAATCTAGAAATCTATGAGTTATTCGTAACTTTTCTGGGATATCTCACACACTATTGTCCCAAACTAAACGAAACTTGTTCCATAGAAACCAAACACTCTATATATAATATAAGTTCGTCTTAGAAAATAGTGTAGCTTCGACATCTATTGCGACCATGGATCAATTTGGCTCGAGTTAAATGACTAAGATCACCATTTATTCTTAGCCAAATTGGACTTTAAAGCCTTTAGCATACGACATATAAACTACAGCTTATTCGATCCAGAATAATAATCTTATTTCAACGTGGCAATCAATAAACTACATCGAGTAAAAAGGACGACATTAACCTAAGCCAAGGGAGTCAATGACCTATTTGACATAACACTAGTAGGTGTGAAATACCGTTATACATGTACGGCTAGCACGGCGGGCGCGTGTAGAGGCGCAGGGGCAGGCGCAGGGTGGCGGGGCGAGGGGCGGCGCGGGGGGCGGGGCGGGGGGCGGCGCCGGGGGCGGGGCGGCCGCGTTAGGGGTGGCCGCCGCTGTGCACGCCCGGCGTCGTCGACCCGCCCGACCCGTGCTGCGGCGGGAGGAGCACTTGCTGCAATTTAACAATTGATGTAGAGTTACACGCTGGACGAACAATATTAACGTGAGAAATGTCTCATCATGTTCTATGAGGATATTATAATTTGTATTGCAATAAGTAATGTATGTATTCATTTTGTTTTTTAAAATATTTATATTCATTCGTTGGTTTTCGGATTGTTTGTACAGCATTATACAGTGTAAAAGTTTGTTTGATAGTTTTACACTTAACTCTAACAAACTAAAAATCATCTCCATTTTACATAATTAGGAGATACATTATTTTTTCCTATTTTATTTGATATCTATTTTGCATCAAAGATACGTATAACTGAACAAAATTGACATGATGAAACTAAAGGGATTTCTTCTTATTTGACTTTGGTTATTTCAGAAATGACGTGGTAAGTAACGGTTACCTGTATGGAATGCGGATGGTGATGTGGCGGCGAGGCGGTGGGCGGCGCGTGGTTCAGGTACGTCAGGTGGTGGTGGTGGTGGTGGTGGCCCACGCCCGCGCCCACGCCGCCGCCCGGGCCCATCAGTGGGCACAGCACCTGCACACACACAATCAATTATATTATAGTATAGAGTATAGACATACCTCAGACGGCACTGTTTTATAAGAAAATTTTGATCAGAAAATGCTGAAATTAGTTTTACTACCTAATATAATTCACGTTGGTATTTTTTTTTTTTTTTTGTTGTTTTTGGTTTGTAGTCGAAAGTGTTACAATTAAATCTTTTTTTTTCTTTCAAAATTTTATTAGCACTACTTTTACTAATATTACACTACTATTACTACTATATTCAATGTGGAAGATTTTAAATAATAATAATAATATAGTATTCTCTTTAGCTTTTAAGTCGCCTAACTGTCAAATCATAAAGCGATCCCAAACTCGGCCTGCGATGATAACTGATAAGATGTGAAAAAAGTAGGACAGACCTGGAATGGTGGCTGCTGGTAATGTTGGTGTTGATGTTGGTGCGGGTGCTGGTGTTGGTGCGGGTGCGGCGTGTGCGCGGGCGAGGGGGGCGGGTAGAGCGCCGGCGAGGCCGCCGCCGGGGAGGACGCCGAGGGCGCGTAGCCCACGCCCTCGCCCGCGCCCACGCCGCCCAGCCCGCCGCCCACGCCCACCCCCACGCCGCCGTACATGCGCACCTGAAATTGAAGTCAGCTTTAAATGCTGTCGATATTGTCTCGGAACCTGAAGGTATTTTTAGAATTATAGTTTCCCCACGATGTTTCTTTCACCGAAAGCTCGAGCTCATTGAACGATTCAAACCCACAACCTTCGTCAAGGCATTCGACGACATAACCTCTGAGCCATCATCGCCTAGACCTTTTCCAGTTCTTCTCAGATGAAGGCTGACTTCAGAACTGGTGGTAAATTTAGCAGCTCCTGATGTCGAATAAATGTCATAGTCTATTGAGTTGTCATTCTCACCATGTGTTGGTACTGCAGCTGCTGGCCGGGGTGCGGGCCGGGGTGCGGGTGCGGGTAGGGCACGAACTGCTGCATCGGCGCCGGCGCCAGCAGCGGCTGGCCCGTCGCCGCCGCCACTTGCATGCCCGACCCTACGTTCACTACAGAGTACAGAGGGACCGGTACACATCACTTAGTTATCGTTCAGATTAGATCTAACATTTTTCATGGTATTGATTAACTTTGGGAAAAATTATTAGTTACTAGCTTCCGCCCCGCGGTTTCACCCGCATTCCCCAGGGATCACATGTTTTCCTGAGATAAAAAGTAGCCTACGTCCTTCTCCATACCATAGGTTACCTGCATACTAAATTTCATCGTGATCGGTTCAGCGGTTTTAGCGTGAAAAGGTAAGACACAAACAAACAAAAAAAACGCACATTCGCATTTATAATGTTAGTTAGGATAGTTTGGATATGGCGTCAAAGATGGATTGGACCTCTAATTTATCACTGGTTTCCAGCCAAGAGGACGGAAAAGCCATCTTCAATTAATTCTCATCTAAGATAACTAATTGACTCAGGCGTAACTTTGCGAAAATCCATTACAAGATTATACAAAAGAAATCCTGTTGAGTTTCCTTGTGTTGGATACGACAAAGAAGGAAATCCAGGGGAATAACTTACTAAATAATCTTATTCAGATCTAAATCTACTAAGATAAAAAACAGGAATTTTAGAAAACCCTTTTATGTTTTTGCACTCAACTTTAACCTCTTGAATCTGGTGTCCTACAGGGCACAAACAGATAAGTATCCAACTAACCTTTCCGGAAGTTCCTCTGCTGCTGAGAGGGCATGGGGGCGTGCTGGCCCCCTCCGCCCCCGCCGCCCCCCATCGCACTGTACGCCAGCTGGAATAACAACGTGTTTTACAGTCTTGTAACAACATGTGTTTCGAGTGTGCTTATTTGCCCGTGACTCTGTTATTTGTACTTTGGTAATTTAATGACCTTGTATAGATTAAATTTAACCGCGTATCTTTGGTCATGTGTTGTAAATAATAAATGATGTTTGTATTGTATTATTTGAACAAGAACATGTTTAGCTCAAAACCATATTTTACTTACTTACTTAACTACGAATATTATAAGAATCCGTCTGATATTTTTATTTTATTAGTACAGTAGCTGTTCCTTGCGGTTTCACCGCCTTCCCGGGATAATGACCTTCCTCAATTGGGCTATTAAATGTAAAAAGATTTTTTCAAATCCGACTGGTTTTTTCAGAGATTAAATCTAACAAACAAACTAAAAACTCTTCACCTTTATTTATAATATTAGTATAGATATATAAATCTAAAGACAAGATGGAAAAACATCATTTAAAATCCTTAATAGAGGAGTAAGGTGGGAGACTCCTCCATTGAAAAGGGAAGATTCTCCCAGGTCATCGTATCCAACTGTTGATGTTGGAAACTCGTATATAAGTGTGCTCAGGAAACTTTGATAGCGCGATGTAGAATCTTGTGGCGCCATCTATTCACGGTTAGCGAAAGTTCCTTTGTATTGATAGATGATGTTGCTACATCATGACAAATATTTCACATTCTTTGACCTTCTAGAGCGCGCTGATATTTTTATACGTTTGTTTAATGATTGTTAAATATAGAGGTATCATTATTGAACCCGGATTAATGATAAGAGTGTGTATAATCGATAGATTAATTATCCCTGGGCTGATAAAGGTTACCACACACGTGGATTAGATATGACTCCTATAGATAGTAACTCATTTTTTTTTAAACTGAAATAAATTGAAATGGCGTTACAGTCTACCTCGAACTAGAACTTTGTCTTTCTCTCTTTGAGAACAATCTTCAGTTACTGGCAACCCTGAACCGTATCAGCAGGCGTAGGTATTTCACAAATCTGAATGTCAATGAAAGATCGCGAGCGGCCTGGCCAGCTGATAATTCCTATACTTTGACACGCTATCGGTCCGTGATAAAATTAATTAATTGACTATGCATTGAGTTTATTAAACATACTGTTTGTCTGTTTGCAAGCTTGAATGGGCATCTGTAAGTGGATGTTATGTTCTACCGATATATTAACGCATATTTTAGCATACCACGTCTTATCTATAATTTACTTCACAAACCACAGAGTCAACCGTAAACCACGGTTGACTCTGTGGTTGATATTATTTTTGGCACAGCAAATGGAATAAATTTGTCTATTAAAGAATATGGACACGCTCGAAAGAAGAATATTCTGAGACACTAAATTTTACATTAGTTTTCGATCAAAAATAAAGTCAAAAGAATGATGTGTGGAATCTCTTTTTTAAACCGTATCGATATAATATGTAGAACAGATAATTCGACGGGAAACGCCGTGCGCAACCATTAGGTCCATTAAATCATCAACATGCCATTTTAATAGCAGATACCCTATCAGTCACGGCGCAACTCTATATCGTAAACATTACATATATGATTTAATTTTAAACTTGACTCTACTGTAATAATGTGGATAATATGGATCACGTTGACTTTATTTGCTATAAAAGTATACAATAAAATATCAAACGGCAAATGTTACTGTGACACAGTAATGACTGGTAAAGTGGTGATCGTTTCTGGTGGGAACAGTGGTATTGGTTACGAAACCGCTTTGGAATTAGCGAGACGAGGAGCTAAAGTGATTTTGGGCTGCCGTAACGACACCAAAGGCAATGAAGCTGTGGAATCAATTAAGAAAATAACGAAGAACAACAGCGTAAAGTATTTTCATTTAGATTTAAGCTCGCTTAACTCTATAAGGAGTTTTGTTGACGAGTTCAAAAAGTCCGAAGCTAAATTGGACGTCCTTATCAACAATGCCGGAACGAGCGGCATCGGAAAGAGCAGGACAGAAGATGGCATAATAAGAGACATGCAAATAAATCATTTCGGACCATTTCTCTTAACTGTACTTCTTGTGCCGCTACTGAAGAAATCCGCCCCAAGCAGAGTGATACTCGTTACATCGAATTTACACAGATTTGGTACAATTAAAGATATAAACGAAAATAAATATAATTATCTGAAAGCTTATTGCAATAGTAAATTATGTAATGTATTATTTAGTAACGAATTATCTAGAAGATTAGAAGGAACTGGGGTAGTTGTGAACTGTCTTCACCCAGGGCAAGTCAATACATCTTTATATAGAAGTACTGTGATAGAAAAGTTGAGGAGTTTAGTTCTGTATTCGTTTTTCAAGAGTCCTAGAGAGGGAGCCCAAACGAGCATTTATTTAGCTGTTTCTGATGATGTAGATCAAACTACAGGGAAGTATTTTGTGGAGTGCAAAGAAGATATTGCAAGTAATCAAGCAAATGATTGGAATAATGCAGCGAGACTGTGGTCTCTGTCTGAGGGCCTGGTAAAATTGAAACCTGAGGAAATGATATGAATTCAGCAAATTATGAATCGTGTATATAGCAGTGATAAAGATGGTCATTTAAGATAATGTTGTAAGAACATTCAAAGGTGAGTCGTTATGTGCCAATGCTGATAAATAAAGTGAATGAGATCGTATATTTTTTTTTACTTTTCACCAAAATTGTCGAGCTAAGGAAATCCTTCTATCTATATTGGAATATGAACATAAAACCTTACTTAGTTGTTTCTGGTCCACCTTGTCAGCGGACGTTTTGACGACTACTATTTCTTTTGTTTTTTCTTCTGCTGTCGTATTCATTATTATAAACTATTACTTTATATCTTTCTGTTTCATTTACATTAATCTACTCCTGCCATTATAGTATTAGAACGAGCCACAATATGTGTTGTTGGTATAACAGAAAATATTGCGTGTATTGCATCACTGCACGCGTAGAAAGATATAGTAAGTTAGTTGAATGGGGCGACGGCTCGTCTTGCTTTCTGAACATAATTGCTAATGTGCTAATTTATGCAAGACAATCGTGAATCTTACACATTTGTAGAAGCAATTACAAACATTTTATTTTTATCCATTTTTTCCTAACCTAGACCTTTCAGGCTTGAAAATCTCTCGCGTGAGAGACAAGCAGTTGTCCTTATCGTTTGTTTCTGACAAACTGAGACAAATACATTTTCTAACGGGTGTGGCGTGCTTCGCCACTTGAAATCCGCTAAACAGAGCCGGTATTGTAATCTTGGACCAAGCCCTTACATTTTAGAATAAATCGCTCAGCTTGTGAAACTTGGGCCAGATCTTTACAATACCGGTTTTGCGTTCGCCCCGCTCGTCGCCGCGCCGGTCGCCTCGCCGACCGTACGGTGCCTACACAGTTGGTCACATAACTTCTATCCGACACTACGTAGTACATACATCGCGCTTTGCATTATATTCAGTCCATATTATAAATTCATTTAAGCTTTTCTCATTTCGGCCAAATTTGTAATTGCTTGGATTAAAAACCATTCATCTCGTTCATAATATTCTTCATTTCATCCGTCTCGTCTATCTTTCTTCATCATCCTTTCTTCATCATTCTATATCATCGCTTCACGATATCATATGTTTCAAATCTGTTCTATCTATCTTCGCTTGACCCTCAAGTGCATTGGACAACGCCTTTGGATTAACCTTCACGGAACATTCGAGAGAATTCTACGTACGAGTTGTAAGATTGGTTGTGGTACAAATGTTGAGCGGTGAGCGATTTTTAATTATCTTGTCCATCGAAAATGTCTCTAAATGACGACTTCACGGATGCCCATACATCTGTCAGCCCTGAAGTTCTACGTGTTGGAGTCAGACTACCGCCATTTTGGCCAAACGAGGTTGCTTTGTGGTTTCGTCAAGTAGAAAGTCAATTTATACTGTCTAAGATAACGACTGATGAGACTAAATTCTGTTATTTAGTCGCCCAGCTTGAACATCAATACGCCGCTGAAGTTAGAGATGTTATTACCAACCCACCTACCACTGATAAATACTTGAAATTAAAAACAGAGCTAATCAAACGCCTTTCAGCATCACAGGAAAAGCGAGTCAAGCAGCTACTGATGCATGAGGAGCTTGGCGACAGGAAGCCGTCGCAGTTCCTACGCCACCTGCAGAGCCTTGCCGGTCCAGCTGTCCCCAAAGAATTCCTGGCCACCATTTGGACCAGCCGCCTGCCTGCCAACATCCAGACGGTAATCGCATCGCAGGTAGACCTACCCATAGACAAGCTATCAGATTTGGCAGATAAGGTCCACGAGATAGCACCAACTGGTCCTCAGGTAGCGAGTACTTCGATCGCTGCACCTTCATCATCATCATCATACGATGATCTGGCCAGGCAAGTCTGTGAACTTACAAGGCAAGTGGCAAAATTATCTGAACAGGTAGCTAACGGTGAACGTTCTCGCTCACATAACCGCAGCAGACGAGACAACCGTTCACGTTCACGCTCACGCTCACACTTTAGGCAACCACCTATTAACCACCCTCATTGTTTCTACCACTTCAATTTCGGAGCCAAGGCGCAGAAATGCAAGGAGCCCTGCCGTTTTAGGTCATCGGAAAACTTCCAGGGCGGTCGCAAGTAGCGGCTAACGAGTGCCCATCTACATCAACAGGCCGTCTCTTTGTTACCGATCGCACCACGAAGTTGCAGTTCCTCGTAGACACTGGTTCCGACCTGTGTGTCTTCCCGCGATTGGCTGTCAAAACGCCCTGTTTCAAATCGAAGTTTGCCTTGACAGCTGCGAACAACACTGTCATACATACGTATGGTTCCAAGCAACTGAAGCTCGACTTTGGTCTCAGACGTGCTTTCTCCTGGAGTTTTACTATTGCCGATGTTTCCAAGCCTATTATCGGGATCGATTTCCTTTGTTTTTATGGTTTGCTTGTGGATTGTAAGAACCAACTCCTCATCGATAGTATCACTTCACTTACAGCGAACGCTATTCATTCCGGATCACCTGATGACATTGCATCAGTGAAGGCTGTGACAGGTGAATCGGACTTTCATGTGCTGTTGCGAGAATTTCCTGAGATCACGAGACCAGCAGGTATACCTTCCATCCCAAAACATACTACGCTCCACCATATTAGGACTACTCCAGGCCCTCCTGTCTCTTGCAAGCCTCGACGCCTAGATCCTGTCCGTTCACAAGCTGCAAAGAAGGAATTTGAGGATATGCTGGCAAGTGGTGTAGCTAGGCGTTCAGAGAGTCCCTGGTCTTCTGCTCTTCATCTGGTTAGGAAAAAGGACGATGGATGGAGACCCTGTGGTGACTACCGCTCACTTAATTCAAGAACCATTCCTGATAGGTACCCCATTCGTCACATTCAGGATTTCTCTCACCAGCTCTCAGGATGTACTGTCTTCTCTACGGTGGACCTTGTTAAGGCGTATAATCAGATAAGGGTAAATCCAGACGATATTCCGAAGACAGCCTTAACTACACCTTTCGGATTATTTGAGTTTGAGTACATGACTTTCGGCCTTCGTAATGCAGCTCAGACCTTCCAGAGGTTTATCGACGAGGTACTCCTGGGTCTAGATTTTTGCTACGGGTACATCGACGACATTTTGATCTTTTCTTCCTGTCTAGCTGATCATAAAAAGCACCTACGTCTGTTGTTTGAGCGCCTTAAGCAATACGGAGTTTTGATCAACACTTCCAAGTGTATATTGGGTAAGTCGGAAGTAACCTTCTTGGGATACCACGTCACAGCTGTTGGTACTCGACCGCTGGAATCTAAAGTGGAAGCTATCCAGAACTACACAGTACCCAAGACCGTCAAAGAACTCAGACGCTTTCTAGGTATGCTGAACTTTTATCGTCGATTCATCCCTGGTGCAGCTCAACTCCAGGCACCATTGAACGCAGTACTATCTGGACCTAAGGTTAAAAGTTCTCATCCAGTGGACATGACTTCGGATCTTTTACGTGTGTTTGAAGATTGCAAGACTTCGCTATCTCAGGCAACGCTACTTGCTCATCCGGATGCTTCAGCAGAATTGGCAATCGTGACAGACGCATCTGATACCTCTATTGGTGCTGTATTGCAGCAGCGTAAAGGATCAGACTGGGAACCACTAGCTTTCTACTCGCACAAGCTCTCTAGTTCACAGGTCAAATACAGCCCTTACGACAGGGAATTACTTGCTGTATACGAGGCCATTAAATACTTTAGGCATATGGTGGAAGCCAGGACCTTCGCAATATTCACCGACCATAAGCCTCTTACCTTTGCCTTTTCTAGATGTAAGGAGAAATGCACACCGCGTCAATTTCGGCATTTAGACTACATAGCACAGTTTACGACAGATCTGAGGTACCTGCCTGGAAAAGAAAATGTTGTTGCAGATGCTCTCTCTCGTGTAGAGAAAATCACAAGTGTCGACTACCAAGCTCTTGCACGGTTTCAGGATTCAGATCCAGAACTGCAAGGCTTACTTACCAATGGATCCAGCTTGAGACTCCAGAAGGTAATACCGATAGACAGCGACGTTCCTATCTTCTGTGATACAGCAAGTGGACAACCTCGTCCCTACATCACTTCACAGCTTCGTAAACAGGTCTTCAGCATGTTACACGAACTTCATCATCCTGGATGTTCAGCTACAGTGCGACTGGTTTCGCAAAGGTTTGTGTGGCCAGGGATTCGCAGAGATTGTAGAGAGTGGGCTAGGCAATGCTTGCAATGCCAACAAGCTAAAGTTACCCGACACACCAAATCTCCAATTTCCTCTTTCCTTACCCCTTCTTCGAGGTTCTCCCACATACACCTCGACCTCGTAGGCCCTTTACCTCTGTCTTATGATTACAGGTACTGCCTTACCGTCATCGACCGGTTCACACGATGGCCTGAGGCAGTCCCACTTAAAGACATCACCGCGGAAACCTGTGCTGCCGCCCTAGTATCTGGCTGGATCTCCAGATTTGGATGCCCTGCTCGTGTGACTACAGATCGTGGTCGCCAGTTCGAGAGCCACCTTTTTAAATCTCTCGCCGCTCTGGTTGGTGCGCGCCACTTTCGCACCACTGCTTACCACCCAGCGGCGAATGGCATCGTCGAACGCCTGCACAGGCAACTAAAGGCAGCAATTATGTGCCACACTACTTCGCAGTGGACTGAGGCCCTTCCGCTGGTTCTACTCGGCATGCGCAGTGCGTGGAAGGAAGACCTACAGACGTCAGCCGCCGAACTAGTCTACGGTGAGCCCCTACGCTTACCTGGGCAGTTCCTTTCTCCCAGAGATGACTTCAGCTCTGATGACGTTACTCAGTATGCGACCCGTCTCCGAAGTCACATCCAGAAGCTGACACCTCGACCTACTGCATGGCATTCTTCTTCGCCGTTCTACTTCCCACGTGACCTGCAAACTTCATCTCACGTTTTTCTACGTCAGGATCATGTTAGAGGTTCATTAGAACCACCTTACGCCGGTCCATATCTGGTCATTGAAAGACAACCGAAATTCTTCACCCTCGACGTCAAAGGCAAGAAGTCAAACGTCAGTGTTGATAGGCTTAAGCCAGCATATATGACGAAAGATGTGCGAGAACCAGCAACTCCTACCGCTGAAAACCTAACGAGACTGACTCCAGCTGCAGTACCACCTACTGAAGTAAAGACTACCCGGAGCGGAAGAAGAGTACGATTTCCGGACTTTTATCGACCGTAGTCACGGTCTGGCCAGGGGGAATATGTGGCGTGCTTCGCCACTTGAAATCCGCTAAACAGAGCCGGTATTGTAATCTTGGACCAAGCCCTTACATTTTAGAATAAATCGCTCAGCTTGTGAAACTTGGGCCAGATCTTTACAATACCGGTTTTGCGTTCGCCCCGCTCGTCGCCGCGCCGGTCGCCTCGCCGACCGTACGGTGCCTACACAGTTGGTCACATAACTTCTATCCGACACTACGTAGTACATACATCGCGCTTTGCATTATATTCAGTCCATATTATAAATTCATTTAAGCTTTTCTCATTTCGGCCAAATTTGTAATTGCTTGGATTAAAAACCATTCATCTCGTTCATAATATTCTTCATTTCATCCGTCTCGTCTATCTTTCTTCATCATCCTTTCTTCATCATTCTATATCATCGCTTCACGATATCATATGTTTCAAATCTGTTCTATCTATCTTCGCTTCCTATACGGGAAAACAAGTCTAGGTATTATTATCGTGGCGTACATGTTAGCTCTGCTGGTCAGCCGCTATGAGCCAATGGACGCAAGACCTATATATAAATACTCGATTATATTTTGGAACTATCAACCGTACATATATACATAGTGACTATCTTTTTTTTATATAGAAGGAGTTCCGGCATCTAAAGACAAGCCAACGGTCGACAAACTTGTCTTTTTTTATACTAATGGACGCTTGTCTAGGCTCCTGACAAATTTCTGCTTCATGTATCATTCATCGTATGTCCAGTAGTTAAATACCTCAAGTTTCTGTAAATAAGTTTAACTATACCAATCGGCAGTTAATAGGTTGGTGAAAAATCATATCAGCGTTTTCTGTACATTTGAAATAATTAAAATACTATTTAAACAGTTATCACTCAAAAACAGTTACTTTAAGAAACAAAAAAACCAAACAACATAAATATTAGTAAGAACGTGCTTTTTTGTATTTACATAATAATATGACGTAGTTTTACTTTATTTATCAAAAACAGAGCCACAGGCGATATAGCTTACTTATTATACGACTATAACCAGTGTAAATTAAAAAGAAAACATTAAAAAAGTTAAATAAACAAATAAAAACAACACTCTGAGAAGCGTTAGCGTTAAACAAGATCATTGTGAGTAGGGTGACCATGTGACCCGGTGTTCTCGTAGCCAGGCGGTTTAGGAAAGCGCCACACGACAACGCAACGTTATTGTTATATGTGCGGGTGTTTGTCATAGCACGCTTTTTTATGGTATGGGACACGGGATATTGGTATTTTCTTTTTTTATTAAACTTTGACAATAATCTCACTATGGTAAGTGATGATGTGGCCGTAAGTGGTAAGCACACTAAGCCTATAACGAAATGGCTCTCAAGTGCAACTGCCGGAACACACCGGTAGTGCTTAGCGACAATCAGGCGAGTACTGCAGAGTTACACCGTGGTGTTATTAGGGTGACATATAATTTGAGATAAAAATAGTAATAAACAAAAATAATTAACATAGATTGTTTCTATAATTTATGGCCGCACTATTTTACTGACAGCGACCTCATTTAATACTTTTTTTGAGAAATTAATAAACAAATACTTAGATGAAACATATTTATCGTCACCAAATGTTTATGTTAAAGAGAATATCAGTGCTTTTGTAAGTTTTACTGATAACTATCTTTACTGCATAAATCTTCATCTAAAGTCTTGTCACCCTATTTTTTGAAGAACATTAAACGATCAAGATCATTTGAAAGGTTGTTATAAAATGTCCCAATATCCCTTGTCCCGTCCCAATATGACATGACAAGTGGTCGGCGGCTCACCGCGTCGCGGTCCCGCTTGTCCGGCTCCCGCACCAGGAATATGGGCGGCGCGTACCCGCGGCACTCGCACCCCATCTCCATCTGCGCACGCGCACCCGTCACTACCTTACATCCTTTACACTCTCTATACCCTTCATATAACCCACCCATCAAAGATACTAATATAATTAAACATATTACACATAATAAACACATCTATTATTGTAAGACCACTTTGTTCTTACAAATTGTTCCTGAATTTTTTATTAGAAATCAATCATGTATCTTGATTTTTTTGAACTCTCTTGGATTGCTATTTCTTGAACGTTTTTAATGAGGGACCATCTGATTTCAAAACTAAGCTTAACACCTATTGAGTGTTCGGTTGAGGATCAGTGGATACTATACCTTATATCAATCGACTAAAGTCTACTTTGGCTCTCTCACACGGTGTTCAAATGATACAACACACATCACGTGAGCCGAAATGGAGTTCATGTCTTTTGGTATAAAGCATATAATCCTGTTAATTCAAATGGAATTGCAATCCAAATTTAAAAATAGATCAATATTATTTGTTTAGGGCGATAAAGTGAAATATCACCCCATAATTCTTTTTTTTTTTTAATGAACTGACAAGTGGCTTCCGTCGCCTATGGACATTAGCAATACCAGGGAGATTTCCAATATGTTGCCGACCTTTATAAAGCCTAGAAGGGAACCAAGGTAACATCCACAATATTTCTTATCATTATAAAAGTAATAATATCTTACCGCTGGGTGCGGATGAGGTAAATATGTGGGGGGTTGTTGTGCCGCAGCGGCAGCCGCGGCTACCATTGCGTACGGAACCGCTGCCACCTGCAAACAAAAACATGTTAAAAACCTGAATTAGTTTCTCCCGCGTTCTATTGGACTTTAATTTCCCATGAAAAAGTGATGATTGTACGACGGTTTGATTATGAAAAAGATGTTCTAAAAAAAATGATGTGCATTTAACCTTGTTCTACATGACATTTTATGTTTTCGATTTCACGAAATTTCTGAACGGAGATATGGCGGCAACTTCATAGTTTTTTTTTAAATTTATTTACTAAAATATAATATAAACTGTCAACAGAACATCCCTCGTCTTTACAAGCTTTTATTTAACCTGCAATGTATGTAGCTATGTATGTTCGGGTGGAATCTTCATCCACATCCAGTGGTCGGATTGACATGATATTTGGTATACGTTAGTATATTGGAAGATTATGCACGCACAGTCAGCAAAAAGTACAGTCACCACAAAAAGCTTGTATTATTAAAAATTAAATTTTTAGCAAAAACTTATTTAAACTCCAATTAACATGATATGATGGCTTTTCGCAATATATTAATTTAATGAACCAAACATCTAATTTCATTCAGACATTAACAGCGCAGTAACAAATATCTGTACAAACATTAAAATATAAATATTAATAATACATTTTGAGATTTTGCTTTCAGATTCCACCACGTGCACATGTGACGCCTTTCGTCAAGAAGGCTAAGTGGCTCAAAATGGAATCTCGGCAATATCTTCATTTTTGCTCCTTACTTTTTGGGATAGTGAAGACGGGTAAGCCGGAATACCTCTATGAAAAGCTTAATTGGTTATCTGAACAAAACGCTTATCGGACCAGAGCGTCGTTGATTCTACTCTCAATGCCTCAACATAGAACGGCAGCCTTTCGAGGTAGCTTTAGGTATAATGCGACTAAATGTTGGAACAACCTTCCCCCACCACTACGTGGCCTACAATCTAAACATACATTCAAAATTAAGCTCAAACAACATCTTATGGCAAATCAATTTTAGTAGTAATAATATTTTATAATTATTTAATAACCTCATTCCTTTTTATTTTTGCAATGTTATTATTCATTTCGCATTTAACTATTAGTATATAATTAAATTGTTAAGCTCTCAATACTTTGCGTGAAAAGGTAACAGGCACTCACACTCATAGACTTTCGCATCAATAATATTAGGTGTGATTTTGATTCAACTTTGTTTAGTGCCGGCAAACTGACACTAAATCCTATACTTAAGGATTTAATTTTTTATAAATCTTTGTTTTTATGTTTAACGTTGCACCCTCATTTTTTTCGTTTTTTTGTCTATATTTATTTTTACGTATCACTTTCCATGTAGATCTTACATACTCATTATAATTAGTATCATATGTTATAAATCTTGGTACTGTTTTGCACTGATATTCGTGACGCACACTCCTAAAAGGCGACGACAGAATATCAGCGTTGAGGTACCTACCCACCTCAACATTCAAGCTGAGTCGTAAGTCTTTTTTTTTTCCGAGACACACAGATTAGATATTATCTATTTAAGTATTTTTTAAACTTTCTGTCATGATCTGTAAAATGTGTTCTTTTATATCTAGTTTTAGGTTTGTGTATATTTTAGTTTGTGTGTATTTGGAAAAAAATGAATTTACTTTTCTTTCTTTCTAATATTATTAGTAATACATACCATATGCGGCGGTGGCGGATGGGGCGCGGGCACGTAACTGACTCCGGGCCCCATCACACTGACTCCGCCCAAGCCCACGCCCACGCCCATGCCCACACCCACGCTGCCCGACGGCGTGCCTGGCGTGTGTGGTCTGCAAATAAAACTTATTAAGTAGTGAAAACATTACACGTTTCGATTATTTTGTATACAAGGTGGAGAAAACGGTCGATCATTAAATGACACCAGAGCTTTATGACGATGTATATAAACCGTATACAAAAAACTTTTGAAATCCATCGAGTAGTTCGGCCACAGTAATTAATTTTCATTTTGACGGATGATGTACTGCTGTGTGATCGTGTTTTCCAACTCAAAGATATAAAATAAAATATTTAAAAAAATACATAGGGTAGTATTTTAGTTCGGTTATCCGATTTTCATAGCACAAGCTCGGCTCAGTTTGGAATTAGAAGGCAACGTGTGAAAAGTGTCCCAGGTAGAGTTAAAAAAAATCTGACCGGCTGTGGTTGGGCGTGCTGGGGCTCCTGGGCGTGAAGGGCTTGGCGGCCGGGTTGAACTCCTTCGCGTTGGGGTTCAAGGTGGACTTCTTGAGTGTCGCGGTCGCGCGGTCCACGCGGTCCGGGGAGGCGGGCGGGGCGGGGCGCGCCGGCGGGTGCGGGGGCAGGTGCGGGGCGAGGTGCGGGGCGAGGTGCGGCGGCAGCGGGGCCGGCGCGGGCTGCGGGGGCTGCGAGGGCGGCGAGCGCGCCGGCGCCGGCGGCGGGGTCAGCGTCGGCGGGGAGGTCGGCTGGGGATATAATTACATATTATCACACTAATATTGTAAAGGCGAAAGTTCGTCAGTGTGTTTGTGTTTTTTACTTCTTCACACTTAAATGGCAGGACCAATTTCGATGGCGACTTTTCACCCCGGGAAAACATAAGATCCCTCGAAAATACGGGTGAAACTGCGAAACTTACAGAAGTAGTTTTATTAGGCCCGGATCTTCTTCGACAAAGTTGAAAATTCGTCAAATCCGAGCACGCCTCCGCAATTCTATCTTCCTAGACGATCGTTAAATAGAGCTCCGGCCGCGTTAGTTCAATATAGACCTTAAAGAAAAGTACACGAGTGTATAATTTCCATGTGCATGTTACCTTATGGTGCTCGGGCGGCGAGTGCTGCTTGGGCGGCCGCTTGGCCAGCGGGTGCGGCTCGGAGGGCGCGCCCGCGTTGGCCGACACCTCGGGCGGACTGCCGGCGCCTCCCGGCGGCACCTGCTGGGCCTGCTGCGCCGGCTGCACCTGGCCGGACCACGACCACGAAACATCGGTCAGGGACTTCGAACACACCTCATACATATTACTGGTTCTAAAACTATGAAAGTTTGCCAGCTAAAATACATTGACCGGTTGAAGAACTAGTTTGGTGTTTGGGCAAATATTTGCCCAATTGCCCAGAAATCTATTCATTTTAGGCTCGAAGGTCCCCAAATTGTAGAAGTCAGGAAAAAGCCTACGCTAACTGCATTATATTATGTAATCTTCGACATTCATAATTTTAGCGCCTAAACTGAATAATGGCTTGACTTTGCGACGACTTTGACTTTAACTTCGCGCTCAGGTGTGTAGCCTAAATGTGAACGCCTACCAAATATGTGTGAGTAAGCGGATTGACGCCATTTTGGCTCTTCACAGTGTGATCGAGAATGGATAGGTGTTAAAATGAGATAACCACTGTAGTTGTCGCTCGCTTTCACTAGCGTTTACTAAGCACGTTCTAAGCATCTTCAGTAACCATGGTTACAAGCCCTAACAAATAAACTAACCGGTGGTGGATTAGCGGGTGGTTGCGACTGCGGCGGCTGCGGCATCTGTTGCTGCTGCTGCTGCGGTTGCTGCTGGGACTGCGGCGCCGGTGATGTCACCAATTTGAACTCCTGACCGAACTTGCGTAGCTCCTGAATGAAAATAATGTTGCTTTAACATCCGATTCTAAAAAATACTAGCTTCCGCCCCACGATTTCACTTACGTTCCCGAGGGATCTTGTGTTTTCCCGGGATAAAAAGTAGCCTATAGCCTTCCTCGATAAATGAGCTATCCAACACTGAAATAATTTTTCAATTCGAACCAGTAGTTCCTGAGATTAGCGCCTAC
Source organism: Tetheella fluctuosa (assembly GCA_951216915.1). NCBI lineage: Eukaryota > Metazoa > Arthropoda > Insecta > Lepidoptera > Drepanidae > Tetheella > Tetheella fluctuosa. The sequence continues at coordinate 8,932,395 of OX578233.1, read as the reverse complement.
AACCAAACAAACTCTTCAGCTTTATATTAGTATAGATTTGACTGAGATTTAGTGCTATTGCAGATCCTTAGGGGAAGCCTATGTCCATCAGTGTTCGTCTTGCGGCTGAGATGATGATGATGAGAGATATTAATGCCATTTTCACTTATTTTTTCATGTCGGGAGGCTGATAAGTCGTCAGATGGTCAATCGCCTATGGACATAAGGGGAATATAGGGAAGGGAATACCAGGGGAATTTTTGGCCTTAGCTCCTATTTTTTTTTGCGTGAGTCCAAAATTTATGTATTTCTTTCTTCAATAAATTTCAATTTCTTTCTCCAATAAATTTCATAGTAAGAAGTGTCAATTTAGCCGTGATTATCGCGCATATTTTTACTAAACGTTAGAAAATATCCAGAATATATATTTCACAAGTTACAATTTTTTCAAAATTTCTATTAATTTAAATTGAATTGAAATTTAATACCTAATAATCCACACAACTCTCAAATCTAGTAGAGCGATTTCAAAAACTAAATGTACTATATCAAGCTTGCAAGCCCCCATTGTAAAATAGACCATATCAGTATAGGTATAAGATAGATAATCACCTGCACTTCGTCCTGTCTCCTTGGCTCAGGCGGCGCATGGTGCCGCGGCGGCCGGCCGTGACTATCGCCCGGCGGCGGTGGGTTCTGTACATAAAAAAAAAAAATATAAAACAAATAATCACATACCTATATCTAGTAGGTAAGCTAAATTCAATTACTTGCAACCTGTGAACACCCTTGATTGGCACTTCAAGTATCCTAAATAATATTATAAATGCAAATGTGAATTTGTTTGTTACCTTTCCACGACTAAACTGCTGAACCGATCGCGATGAAATTTGGTGAGATAGCCTATGGTATGGAGAAGACCATGGGCTACATTTTTTTCGGGAACGCGGGTTAAACCGCGGGTGGGACAGCTAGTAAAAAATAAATATTATTTTTTTTATGTCAGAATATTGACAATCAGGCACGGTCCACCTGATGGTAAGTGACTACCGTCGCCTATAGACATTAGCAATACCAGAGGCATTGTTATGTGTTGCCGACCTTTATAAAGCCTAGAAGGCAACTGGCTCTCAAGCGCAACTGCCTTTTTTTTTGTTATCATTCCTGCAAGTAGAGGTACGCGAGATTGAGGTCTATCTTGAAGTGGTACGCAAGAAAATCTAATTGGGAACCATTGGTCTAAAGTGATAGTGGTTAACATATCTTAATTAAATATATATAAATCTCCTGTCACGATGTTTGTCCGCGATGGATTCCTAAACTACTTAACCGATTTTAAATTAAATTGGCACACCGTGAGCAGTCTGGTCCAACTTGAGAGATAGGATAAACGGCTGGACCGATTTGGATGAAATTTTGTGTATGAGTTGGACAGGACAGCGTCTGTCGGGACAGCTATTTTATTATATGTTTAAGATAAGCCTTAATATTCTCACACTATAAATAAGGCACTTATGAACGTTAGAATAATGACTATCAGCCTCTGCCGGTTCGGAATACACTTTTCAGAAGACTCCCGGCAAGAAACTCAGCTAAACAAATTTCTTTCTGCAGATCTTTCTTTTGTTACCATGATATTACTTGTAAAACTTACATGGTGGTGATGTGGTGGGAATCCCTGTCGAGGATGTGGCGGCGCCCGCGGTTCACCATTCACCTTGCCGGCTGACGCTGGCCTGGAACACATAAATACACATGAATACGGTACATATCGAATGATATCTGGCAAGGCCTATGCTGCTAAGTAAAATTAACAGCTTCTATCCCGCAGTTTCACCCGTGTTCCCGAGGAATCTTGTTTTCCGGGAATAAACATTACCCTATATGCTATTCTAGGGTATGACCTAACTAAACCTAAAATGCAATGATAAGGATGATGTTTGTTCCTTAGTTTTATAGTATGTTATACTAACTGGTGATGCTGCGGGTGCGGCTGGTGCTGTTGGTGCGGCTGGTGCGGCGGGAAGGGTGGCACATGATAGCCGCCCGCTTGTGCTGCGTAACTCTTACCGCCCGCTGGTACCACCACCGGCTGGAAATATAAAACACACTTATTATGAACATAAGAAGATTGTTCACTCATTTATGGATTTTTATTATAATAATAATAAATATAATCTGACCCCAAACTAAGCAGAGCTTGTACTATGGAAGCCAGATAACTGATATACTACATATACTACTTTTCTTTTGTAAATACATACATATTGATAGATTATTACAACCAGACACAGGACAAACAGACATGATCATGCACACAAATGTTTGTCCTGAGTGGGAATCGAACCCACGACCTGTGGCGTGATAGATAGGGTATCTTAACAACCACGCCAACCGGCCCGTCATACTTTTATTGTTTTGTGTACTTGGAATACTATACTAATGTCAAACACCCGCTGCCTGCGGTGCAATAAATAATCGGTGCGCTAGGGATGGCCTCCCGTAAGGCCCGTGAGTGCGACAGAGAGCGCAATAGGCGGCGTCCTGTTTCCACATTTTATTGCCCAGCGAGTGTTTGACATTAGTATATAGGTTGAAGACACCATAATATGACCATATGGTTATAACGTGGCAGGAAGGTAAGCGCACAAAACCCAGAAGGAAACTGTCTCTCATCTCTCACGTGCACAGAGTGACTAACTGAATCCAAAGTAGTTAAAAATACAGTCCAAAAAGAATCGAGACTTGGCTGTTACGAGTCGTTGCTGCTTTTTATTGATTTTGCTCGCATTGAGGATTAAGATGATTAGTAAAATAAAACATTATCATTACCCAACTAGCTTTCCATCCCGCCATTATACCCATGATCCCCCTTTTACCCTTTTAGGTGATGAATTTCGATTCAGGAACTCTACGGGCAAGCTTTATAGTCAGCAAGCGATTCAGGATTTTTCTTTCTATACTGGGTGATTTTGTTATCACTGGCAATACTTGCAAGGGTGGAAGTACTCATCAAAATGAACAACTTTTATAATGTGACTAACTGTGAAATCATGAAAAAATTATCAGCTGTTCCATACAAAAGTTCAATACCTACTCGACCAAAATGTATGAAGCAACCGTATTATTTTACGCGATATCAGAGTTAGCCCTATAGTAAAAGTTGTTCACATTGATGAGTATTTCCACCCCTGCAAGTATTGCCAGTGATAACAAAATCACCCTGTATGTACCACCACAAGGTTTTGGTATCTAGTACTATTCCAGGCTAGGAAATAGCGCATCGAATATTATCTGTATCTTGCAACGGTTACTGGCTGCTGGCTAGTGTACTGTTACGCGGTACGTACCGGCGCGGGGTGCGGCGCGTCCTGGGGCCCCGCGGCGGGCGCGGCGGGCGCGGCGGGCGCGGGCGCGGGGCCGTGGTGGCGCGCCGCGCGGGGCTCCTTGTCCTTGGGCGGGTAGGGCGCCGGCAGCGGGGAGGCGGCCGCCGGAGCGCGGCTGCCCGACGGGTTGGGGGGGGCGCCGCCGTTGTTTGTTATCGTCGGCTTCACTAGTTTGCCGGTCTGTAAATTGAACGATCGTTTTTTATACTGGTTTTTTTATTTATTTATTTAGTACATGGAGGACTTACAGCTAATAAAAACAAACCAAAAGAAGAAACCATAGTCACCAGAAGGCCAATTACAAATCCTCACGTATAGATTTATAATATTGTTATTTATGGTATGAGCACATAACAAAAAACGCCATATGTAAAGAAAATACAATTTAAAAAATAAAAAACTTAGTTCGCATAATATAATACGAATGAAAGAATAGTGAAATTAATATAAACAATAACCTACCGCTACTTGAAAAAATTTAAGCTTAAGCGTTTATACCACATTGTCGGCAAACGAGCATAAGGCCCGTCCGACGGTAAGCGGTCACCGTAGCCTATGAACGCTTGCAACTCCAGACGTATCACTCGCGCGCAGGAACACAACTAGTTATTTGGCTGCGGTATTCTGTAAGTTGGAGGTACTTCCCCAGTCGAGCTGCTCTTTGAGCGACATATCGCTATGCTCTACCTCTCTTAAATTTAATCAATATGTATTAAATTAGAAAAAAAAATTACGTGCGGTCGGGTACCCCGCCAGTAACTAAGTTCATAATATAAAACAAGTAATATAAAAATATAAACAGTATTAACAAAATTACAAAAAACAATACTTTTATACGATTCACACACTCATATATAAAAGAAAAAGAGAGAGTGACGTCCTACTCCTATCGAAAGCCGCGTAAAGAAATTTCATACCAAAAAATTGAAAGTTTCCATATTTGAAGGTCTGCTCTGTTTGTGATCAGACGAATGACAACCATGTAAGTAGGAATGAATGATGTATTGTATACATATAATGATGAGTACCTGCATGTTCTTCCTCCGGTTGGGTATGACGTACTTGCCGGGCGAGGAGGCCTCGGCGGGGCGCACGACGGCCGCGAACCTCTCCTCCTCGTCGCCGTTCTCCAGCTCGATGCGCGCCTTGTACGTCGCCGTGCCCTCTATCTCTGCAGCGATCTCCTCCGCTTTCGCCTCCGCGTCTCTGTGTTCAAAAACGTGCTTTATTCAGTTGGGGTAACGTGAAAAATTGATTGGCACACCTTAGTCCTTCAGTTAAAATGATCTTATACTCTTCTGCCAATTCTTATCGAAGTCAACATTGTACACAAATTCTTTAGAATTCAAAGTTGGAGCAGCTTTTTTTGTTTTTTTTTTTTTATGTCAGAATGCTGACAAGCAAGGGTCCACCTGATGGTAAGTGGCTACCGTCGCCTATAGACATTAGCTATACCAGGGGGATTGTCAATGTTTGCCGGCTTTTATAATGCCTAGAAGGCAACTGGCTCTCAAGCGCAACTGCCGGAACACACCACTAGGTGCTCGTTGTAGGTAATGACCTGTAGTCCTGCGTGTCCTTCCGCTGCAGCTGCACCGTGTACCCGGTGAGCGACTGGTCGTAGGTGCTGAGCACGCCGTAGACCTCCTCGTTCTTGCGGAACATGTCGTTGGCGTCCCAGCCGTTGGCGCGGTGGTCCAGGTCCAGGTCGTCGAGGCGCGCGTCCCCGTTGAGCGAGGGCGGCTCCAGCGGGGAGCCCTCGCAGCCCTCCCACGGCTCCAGCGGCCGCTCCGGCCCGGCGCCCACTCGCCCGTTGCCTAAACATTCACCGGTTAGGTATATATACATTATTAGCTTACCGCCCCGCGGTTGCACTTAAAAGATAATTTAATGTCATGATTGTAACCTGTTGTGCATCTCTCGCTATCTGCCTCTGTTTCTCAGCTAACTTCTTCTAAACCACGCAACGGATTTTGATAAATAGAAAGAGCGATGAACTAGTTTGTGTATACTGGGTGACTTTTTAGTCACTGGCAATACTTGCAGGGGTGGAAGTACTCATCAATATGAACAACATTTATTATGGGACTAACTGTGAAATCACGAAAAAAATATCAGCTGTTCCATACAAAAGTTCAATACCTACTCTATGAAGCAACCGTTTTATTTTACGCGATATCAGAGTTGGTCCCATAGTAACAGTTGTTTATATTGATGAGTACTTCTACTGCTGCAAGTATTACCACTGACTAAAAAATCATCGTGTATAAATTGCACCCGTGCGAAGCCGGGACGGGTCGCTAGTAATAAATAAATCGACTTAATTAAACTCTAACATAGAATGACTGACTGACAGACAATGCACAGCCAATAGAGGGAACCTAGAAAATTAAAATTAGGAAGAAATATTCCCTGGTCCACTTCGAGAAGGGTTAGGAAACTAACTACCTTTTTTTGTAAGAGCCTGATGTACCAACGAATGTTTTAACCTATTTCTTATATATTTTTTTTTTATACAACATTGTCGGCAAACAAGCATACGGCCCACCTGATGGTACGCGGTTACCGTAGCCTATGAACGCTTGCAACACCAGATGTATCACTCGCGCGTTGCCGACCCTTCCCCCCTCCCCGATGAGCTCTGGCGACCTTACTCACGCGCAGGAACACAACTATAAGTTATTTGGCTGCAGTATTCTGGAAGGTGGAGGTACTTCCCCAGTCGAGCTGCTCTTTGAGCGAAATATCGCTATGCTCTACCTCTCTTAATAAAACTTAAAAATGCGTAAAACGATCAATGAACTTACTTGATATAGCACTATCAGTCTGAAATACATCGTGGGTGGCGTATTCCAGATCGGAATCCTTAGCGCGGATGGAGACCACATCCTGCGGCTTGAAGATTAGCTTCTCCACGACTGAGTCGACGGCCACCACGCCCTCTTGGTCCACACGGTGGGCCACTTCTAGCACCACCTGGGAAACGAAAAATACAATGGTCAAAACTACTGTAAAGAAAATGTGGAGATCATGATGGCTACCTCAAATTTATAACTGTCACCAAACACAGTATTTATGAGCGCAAGACCCATCATACTTTGAACACTCATCATCATCATCTCCGGCCACACCATCATTCAGGAGATTAACTGGCGAGTAGTTTATTTTAAATAGTTCTTTCAGAGGTTATTGCAGACTCCGAAATTGAAATATAAGCAGTGTAATAGTGTAGTATTGTATGAATTCTTATAAACTGTCTTTGAAATGAAATGAATATTTTTTTTACTCAAATAAGCCTTCACAAGCACTTATGAATAGTCTGACTCTAACGCAAAGTTCGGAACGTTGCTTTTGCTGAGAAGCGCCGCTAATAAACTCAGCAATAAAATTACTCTTTTCAAAACCATTTAAGGCGACGCCTTGAAGATTTTGGTTGCAAGGATTCCGATTTTTCTCAACAATGACTGAAGCGAACGAACTGAAATTTATTGTCAGAATTCATCATGTTTTTGACTTTATTTTGTACGTTGCATAACACGATTGGTTAACTTTTATAACACAAAATAATTAATCAAAAAGACCTCTTTAAAATAAGAGATTCCAATTTTACCGGCATTGAGGATCTATTTGAGGTTCCAAAATTTCAACATATATTAATTTAAACTGATACTATAAATTGTACTTAGGTTTTATGAAATATATTTGTAGTTTTTAAATTAAACAATAAAAACCATTTTGTCGCATACGCACGTTCCGTTTACGCGGGTTTTCTATGAGAGGTCGCGATAGTAGGGAGCGGGACGCAGCACGTTGAATTTCAGATTTTTAAGCTTAACGCGGCGTCACCTTAATTATCTAGTCTCATATTTGTGTATTAAAGGAAAAAAATAAAAATAGATGGCAAACTAGAACAAATAGATTGTGCTTTTTTGAGCTCAAGCAGACTTTGACGCCTTTAGGTTTAAATATCCCTATTCCTCTATCCCTGTCACACCACAGGTCGTAACTTCGACTAACATCCAGGACAAACATTTGTGCATGAACATGTCTGTGTTCTGAATTTGGGTGTATAAGTATATCAGTTTCTAAAGTACAAAAGAAAGATCTATAAAAAATCTCTTGCCAAGTTTCTTGCCGAAGTCTTCACAGTCCAAGTGTATTCCAAAATGGCGGTAGAGTCAATTGTAACGTTCATAAGTGCCTTATTCAAGCTCTGCTTAAAGGTACAATTCCGACACCGACTGCAGCGACCGACGGCAGCTGCAAGCAGCAGTTACTTCATAGACACTGTTGTCGCCGACTGCAAGCGACGCTGTGGCTCCTATACATTTTCTGCCGTCTGCAGCTGCGGTCGGTCGCTGCAGCCGGTCTCGGACTTGCACTTTTACTGTGTTCTGATATATATTTTTTAACTATTTTCATGACAACATACAACATTTTTTTTAAAACCACAATGTCGGCAAACAAGCATACGGCCCACCTGATGGTAAGCGGTTACCGTAGCCTATGAATGCTTGCAATTCCAGACGTATCACTCGCGCGTTGCCGACCCTTCCCCCCACCCCGATGAGCTCGGCGACCTTACTCACGCACAGGAACACAACTATAAGTTATTTGGCTGCGGTATTCTGTAAGGTGGAGGTACTTCCCCAGTCGAGCTGCTCTTTGAGCGACAAATCGCTATGCTCTACCTCTCATACTAAACAATCTTAATTAATCAATCTCAAACTACATAGTTGTATCTGCAAATAAACAAATCCTACATACATAGTTGACACTAACAATAAATACAGCTTAAATTCTTATCTCCCATGTTATTCTAAGAACAATACGTGTTATAAACAATTGTTAAAACGACTGTGTGTATGTGTAATTAAGGTCCCATTTTGATGTGTAGGTAATTGTCGCGATAATTACAAACAATGGACACAGAGATAATGTTTCAGGAAACGAGAAGTTGCGACAAAAAAAATATTTCGGACATATTTTATACTAGCTGGCCCCCGCGGTTTCACCCGCGTTCCCGAGAAAAAAGTATCCTATACCCACTCCATACCATAGGCTACCTGCGTATCAAATTTCATCGCGATCGGTTCAGCGGTTTAGGCGTGAAAAGGAAACATACAGAGGTACTTTCGCATTTATTTATAATATTAGTATGGATAATAAATACTCAAGAGCCGTGAAGGAATCAATCGACCCGATTTCAACAGCTTACTATTAAAAAAAAATATATATTTACAGAGACATACCTATAATTTTGTTCTATAATATTATGTTAACGGTGGCACCAAGGAGTCGGTAGGTCAGTGATAGTGACTCAACCGCTGTGGTTATGGGTTCAAACCCTATAATGAGCTTTCAATTAAGGCAAACTTAAGCGATGCAAAGATAGTAAGGGAATTTGTCTGGGTAAAGTCTATCGCTAAGCACCTATCGATGTGCTCCCGGAGCCGCACTTGAGAGTCAATTTCTTTCGAGACTGTGTGTGACATAAAAAAAAATACATTTTATTTGGTTTTATAGACAACTCGCTCATTTTAAGCAATTACCTATAATTAACAAACCTTGTCTGGTTGTCTGGGGAAATCCCCGGAATGTGAACGCATTACCGCTGCTGTCACAACACTCGCAACTCGTGATAAAATTAGAAAGGATTCCTTTATTGGGATTTTTTTGTTTTATACTTCAAGGAATTACGTATACCTATAAAACAGGTAGCTGACTGTTAGATAACCCACAATCTAATCCGGTGTACTATAGTGATTTGGAATTTGATGGAAAAATTCTTTGAGTGCACAAGAATTTTTCAAATTTAGGGATAGCGAGTGAAACCGCGGGGTGGAAAGCTTATTCATTGTTTATATCACTATCGCAATCTTTCAAGTCAAAACCATTAATTAAATTTAGGCCATAGAAGGGTACATGTCGAAGCTACTGAAGTTAGCATCGGTTGGATCATCATCCAAGAATTGTCCATTGCCGAATATGGATTTCTAATATGTACCTTCTTGAGCTGTCAGTCCACAGACTCTCGGTAAAGATACAAACTGTGGTTGTACCTACTCGAGTCTCCTGTCCTGTAATCGTTATTTTTTTGTAGTTTGATAAAATTAAAGTACTAAGGAAACGTTGAGCTTTCGATGAAGAAAAACATCCTGAGGGAATCATAGTACGGTGCTTTATGGTATCCGGCTGGCGTATTACTCAAGTTGAGAATCTTACACCAAGCACCCGTGTGTTCCGACAGCTGCACTTGAAAGCCAGTACCTTACTAGACTTTGAGCGCTTTCTATCATCCACCATGGTTGGATGGTAGTCAAACAAAGTGCAATTATTTTAATACCTAAGTGAATTAAATAAAACATACAAGCAAATTACTATCGTATAATCAATACACAAAACAACGGATCAAAGATCACTCGGCCAAATCAATGGTAGGTATTTTAAGTGATTGCTATACATTCTAGTTATCGATGAGACTGCTCGCATACTAATACGCCACATTCCACATAGCGTCATGGGGAAAACGCGATATATTTTTGTTTGTTTTTATATCATCGTAAATAACCCTTTTTGTTACCGAGAACGAAATTAAAATAGCAAAAGTAATGTCGTGTAAAATTTATATATCGATTGCATTGAGTTTGTTTGTCGATAATGCAATGAATAAACCTCTTTTGTTATTTTACTTTTCTTTTCACACTTAAGACGTAAGCTGTCAAAATCTTATCGTTAAGTGTTGATGTGGCCCAAAGCAATAGGCTTAGCTGAAACCTACAAAGAAATGTTCAGTTGTGGAATGCGTCGGAGTTTCAATTTGATGGTGGTAGTTTAGACTTTAAAAAAAAATCGTCTGTATTATATATTTTGTTTTATAGATGCTCAGGGATACCTCAAGTAATTGAATTTTGATGATTTTATTTTGGGTGAAAGTAAATTTTATTATAATATACTTTCTTTATATAAAAACGCAAGTGAAGAACGAGTTCAAAGCGTTCCGCTCTGCGACGAGTACGGTATTGAATGGCGGATGCAACCGTTTCCACACAACCCGTAGATCGCTCTGCTTTGAGGCCGTGATAACGTAGTATGTCAATATATTCATCCGAATAACCTTGCTAAAATCAATAGTACAATCGAATACAAAAAAGTAAATTTATTCTTTTTTACGTTGTACAAAAAACGTCAAAGTATGCGCGTAGCATGAAAAAGAAATGGCGCCGATACTTCCATGAAAACCTGGGATGAATAAAACTGGTTAGCATAAAATATTGTATAAGGAACTCTTTCCCCCTACATATAGGTATAACAATAGATTAACATGGCTTTACGTAAAAAGTGCGATTTAAATATGGAATATCGTTCGTCGGTCGTGCACACTGCGTTTATTGATCCGACCTAAATTCCATGGTTTGAGGGTCACGCACACTACGATAACCCGGTAGCGCTATCACACTAATGCACTTTTCCGGTTGTAAGAGTAAGACAAATGCATGTCATGTAATGTAAAGATACAAATTAAGATGTCATGTAAAAGATTTCAGGTTTTATTTGATTGTTGAAATCAGAAACCGATTGTTGTAATCGGTTTTAAATCACAGCAAAATAATAATAAATGAGAAAGATAAAATCAATTGGAATTGTTGCCGAAAGCCGTGGCTTATATCGTGAGTAACTTCAGAGCAAGAAATCATAGTATTTCTTTAGGTTTTTTCCTGTTCAAGTTATTATGCATCATAACTACAATCATCACGCTGTATCCTTCGCCAAGCACCTATTGGTGTTACGGCCGAGTTACCGTCTTTACCACCTTCGGCCACATCATCACTTACCATGGTGAGAGAAAGAAAAAGGCTATGTAAAAACATATTCTTCATTTAAAAAAATAAACTAACTATACGCGACCTCAATATCAATATGTCGCATTTGACATTTACCGAAAAAACATGGCGGCGTATTATAGAAATTCAATATTCAATTTAAATCTTCACATAACGGGTTTCGTAGTGGTAAACCTCGGATGCAGTTCCGGACTTAACTAATTATATAGTAACAAATATGGTAGTCAGAAAGTAAAGGATATTTCCTTGGTGACAAATACGTTTAACACGATCTTGATTCCAAAGATGGAAGCCGTGAAAATAAGGGCAGCGTAATATAAAATCTTTTTACGCGATGAGCTTGAAGTTTACATACGGGGCGTGCCCCAGGACAATGTGGATAAAAATGATAGCAACGCCTTGTATCATAAAAATAAATTCAAATTAACAGGATGAACGTTGCCTAGCAACAGTTGTGTGTGGCGGTCAGCAATGGTTTGCCATCCTGGATGGGGCTCGCATTTGATTTTCAATATCTTCTTTTCACATCAAAGTTTCGCGACTATACGTTAGTATTATTACTTACTAGAAATTAGCATTCCCGAGATTAAAAAGTAGCTCATGTCCTTCTCCATGTCATAAGCTATCTGCGTACCAAATTTTATCGCGATCGGTTCAGCGGTTTAGGCGTAAAAAGGTAACAAACAAACGCAAACGTTTTAAATGAGCAGTGAGTTGATGCCTGCAATGCAAATGGTGTACTGAAATACAGGTATTTTGCCTTATTTTATTCACCAGTTTCTCCACAATAAATATTTTTTCTAAATATAGGTATTTTTATATTTTAGATGTAAAGACAAATTAATTATCATTTTTAGTGATATATACCATGTTTTTCAATGGAATCGAAATTGCACGAATTAGGAGCCTGTAGAGAAACACTAACACATTTATGTGATGAGATGAATCATCACAATCTGCTGTTATAAAACATCCGGCAACATCCTATATACCTCTATCTATACTTAAATATAGATATTAGTAATAATTATCAACCGAAACAATAAAATATTTGTTAAATAAGTTCAAAGATTCGAACTTCATTTTCTGAAATAAAATTCAAGCATAAATTTTAACAAATTGAAGCAAAATATTCGTGTATTTGAAGTGTGACCCTTTCATTCAACATGTACTTGACAAGTATTTGTAAAAAAATCTAAAAACACTTAACCATAACTTAACAATCTTTCTAACACAGCGGTTACTGATGTTTGAAGGTAATATACAGTAAATAAATGTTCCATCTATAAATAAACCACGCATTTTTTTCTTCGCGGACCTCTTAGGGTACTTCCAGGGACCACCAGTGGTCCGCGGACCCCCGGTTAAAACCACTGATTTATTTTTAACTAAATTATAACATACAAGCTTCATTCGGTTCCAAGTATTACTCCATACTTGACAAAGAGTATTTATGTACTTACGAGTTCTTTATCTTTTTAGTTTTTACTTGGGTTTTTGTCAAGCGTCATTTACGCCCGATATTTCACTAAAAAATAGGTTAAATTTACGATTCACAAGCAAGGAAGTGGCGTGGATGACAAGCAAAGAAAAAGTGACAGATTTTAATACATTTTCCCAAATAAAATTGAAAAAATCTAATCTTCCATATTATAAAAGTGAAAGTTTGTGGGTATGTATGTTAATGAATCACGACCTACTGAATGGATTTGGATGAAATTTGGCATACAGATAGATAGAGGATAAACATAGGATACTTTTTTATTACAAATTATCACCCTCGGGATCATAGGTAAAATAAAATGGCGGGGCGAAAACAAGTTACTACATTATATTTTTAACTATATATAGGCTTGTGTTTAACAACATTTTCACTATGGTAAGTGATGATGTGGCCGAACATCCATTAGCTCATACATTAATGAGTATAAAATGTCATCGGTGCAATATTGTCCGCAAAACCGGTATCATAAAATATACAAACATGTCATAAAATCATGATAAAATATTCTAATCAGGATGAAGAATTAAAGGTCAAAATAAATGGAGATATGAAATTCCAAAAAGTATTATCTACAAAAAGGTTGAAACGATAACATTGAAAATTTCAAATATTGATGCAGTTTTCACTGTTTGAATGGTTCAACTTTACGACTGTAGGAAGCGTTTAACAGGGAGGGTATAATAAATATGTTTACTACATAGTTACCTTCATCGCGATCTTAATTTAAATGGGTGACTGACACTAAACAGTACACTATCACCAAACCGTCCCATCACCCTCACCACGCTAAGAAAAACAATTACGTCTGTTTAAAATTTTCACCAATAATTTAAATGAAATTAAACCCGTCACGTCGTAAACAGGTTATGGTAACTCTCGTCTCTGGTAACGTCACTTTGTCGGCAACGTCATATCAAAACTATCGCGAAAATAGTAGAAGAACTCTTAGTGCAGAGTTCGCCCGGGGAAGTACTACCACCATATCTAATTCCGCCGTGAAATAGTAGTGCACTTGTATTACTGTGTTTCGGTTAGGAGGGTATGGGAGCCGGTGAAATTACAGGCACAGGAGACTTAACAACTTCATGTCTCAAGGTTGGCAACGCGTGAGTGATACCCCTGACAGGGAAAATATAATATTGTATTTTCTTTGCCGGTGGTATTATGAGCGTCTATAGGCTACGGTAACCGCTTACCATCAGGTGGGCCGTAAGCTTGTTTGCCACCTAGTAGTATAAAAATAAATAAATAATAGAACTAGTTTTGTTACGTAAACGACAATAGATAATAAATATTCGCGCATCTTGTGTCACAGTCTCTCGGACGTAACTTTTTATAAGATAACCAACACAATTTACGATTAACGGTAGATACAAACTTACTTTCTACACGAATACAGTGTTTGTAAAATAAATTTAAATTAGTTATTGGCTCTGCCTCTAATGAGGGGTATGCATAAACCACGTCAAATTAATAGGGGCAATGCGGATGCAGTGTTTTATGTCGTTTTTCAGTTACAATTAATATGAATGATACCTCCTTTCTATTTGATTTAAGTATGTTACGTAATCGAATAAAGATGAGACATACATGCTGTAACTTATTTCATCGATTGTGTTATTTTTTCTATATTTATTTTGAGTGTGGGATGTCCCCAACCCGTCACATTCTTTGAATTCAGCTATCAAAACAAAACTTCGCGGACCTCTCACCCGATTACCGAGTGAGACGGAGAATAGTCGATGCGCGTAATTTCAGCGTCGAGTTTGTACAGAATTGCATTGCTGTATTTTGTCTGTATATATAAAAGGAAAAGATGACTGACTGACTGATCTATCAACGCACAGCTCAAACGGATCGGGCTAAAATTTGGTATAGATAGCTATTATGATGTAGACAGGCATCCACTAAGAAAGGATTTTTGAAAATTAAAATGGGGGTAAAATAGGGGTTCATCAGCAACACCTAACATCTGTAAATCTCTTCTGCCTTAGCTCATCACCATCATTCACTGGTGAACATAGGTCCCAAATGCGCTTTCGATATAAATTTCGCATCCTCCATTGAAAAATATCTGTGAATCTCAAAACGTATTGAGTTTGATGTCGTTTTTTGGCAAATGTTGAATGTGAATCGAGACCCGAGTAGCTTGCATCGTAAATGAACATTGAAGCCTAGATATTCAATTAACTAAAATCAATATTGTACGACGAATGAGTCAGACAAGGTTGCATAGGAGCAGTGACTCGTGAATCGTGAGGTCGTGCCCTTTACAGCTTGTCTGCTACTCGACTCTTTCTTCTCATCGGTTATCGACTATTCGAATAGTGAGCTGCCCATTGCCACTTCAGCATCATTTCATATTTTATATACGAATAGTTAGGTAGTGACATCGAGTGCCATGACCAAGATCTTGGCGACTTCCGAATTGGTGGTAGCTTGGTACTTATACATAATTACACCCAGACTCAGGACAAACGAGACATCTTCATACACACAAATGTCTTTCCTGAGTGGGAAACGAACCCACGACCTATGACGTGATAGATAACCACGCCAACCGGCCCGTCATCATCGCGAGGACACATAACACTTTCCGTCTCTGTCTGTCTGTTTGTTCCGGCTAATCTCTGAAACGGCTGGAGCGATTTTGACGGGAATTTAACTGGCACATAGCTGATGTCATAAGTAGTGACTTAGGCTTCTTATATAGGGAACACCTGGTAAAATATAAAAAATGATCGACTCACCTCAAATTGAGAGCTGAAAGTCTTAAAGACTCCCTCCCACAGGCTGCCCGACTGCGTGAGCACCTGGACGGTGTCCCCGACGTGTGACGTCGCCGCGTGCATGAAGTGCGCGTTGTTGTACACGCCCTCGGCCACCACGCGGCCCCGTGGTGACCTGGTGAACACCATTACATTAGCTGATTCTATGGATTACTATAACTTATAGGCTATATCAGTGGTTCTTCTATTTTTAGTGATGACAAAATATCTTGTCTTCTGATTGTAAGTAATATACAGTACCTAAATGTAAATGAATAAAGGGTTCTTCCATCCTACTAATTCCTAATATCCTAATCCTAACTTTTTTATAATATTATAAATGCGAAAGTGAGTTTGTTTGTTTGTTTGTTACTGTTTCACGCCTAAACCGCTGAACCGATCGCGATGAAATTTGCTATGCAGATAGTCTATGGTATGGAGAAGGACATAGGCTACTTTTTTCCTCGGGAACGCGGGTGAAACCGCGGGGGACAGCTAGTAAAATTATAAATGCGAATAATATTACATAGAGTTGGTCCCGAAAAATCCACCCAGTATGAGTACTGACTGACGAGCAAATCAACGCACAGCTCAAACCGCAGGGTCCATATAAACTTAAGAATCCACTAATGAAAGATTTTTAAAAATTTAAACCTTTGGGGATAAAGTGGATCGCGGGGCGTAATGCGAGAGTCTGGATGTAAGTATATATATATACCAATATAAGTATATTGACGATAGAATAATTAATCAGTAAATCAGTTATCTGGTGGCTTCTATTATCCATAGTAGGTACAAGCTCTGCTTAATTTGGTTGGGATGGGTTCGATACCCGTGTGTGAAGAACGTCCCGGGATATTCAATGATTGTATTTAAATTATCTATCTATACTAATATAATAAAGTAGAGTTTTATTGATTGTTTTTTTAAAGGCGCTAATCTCTGGAACTATCAGTCGGATTTGAAATATTATTCTTGCATTTGATAGTCCAATTCTTGAGGAATGTTATAGGCTACATTTTATCCCGAGAATGCGGGTGAAACCGCGGGGAACAGCTAGTCTATATATATAATAAAATTGTTGAACTAGTGTGTCTGTACATTTTTTACCAAAAATATTTTTTTTTTGTCTTGTCTGTCTGTTTGAACATGCTTATCTTCGAAATCGTCGAACGGATTTTCATGAAGTTTCCACCGGCGCTTTATTTCATGGAAACCAGAAAGGACGAAAAGATATAGATATTTTATAAATTCTACGCGAGCAAAGCCGCGGGCTAAAACCTAGTCATTAGGTACTAATCGTAAAAATTCTTTGTGTATGACTGACCATTTGAGTGGGTAATTCGTCAATAAAAAATAGACAATGCGTAATCCGACATTGCTCAATGTCGAAACAATATTTTGTTCATTTAGGGTCAGCGGCCTGCTATCGTTTTATGCCTTATCACATTTTCATCATTTCTGATAGAGTTTGCAAACTATCTGACATCAGCTACCTATATTTATGACTAACCCCCTTTTAATGTTTTTCTTTAATCACTATGGTGGAAATAAGCATACGGCCTGCCTGATAGTAAGCGGTTACCATAGTTTATAGACGTTTGCAACACCAGGGGTATCTCTCGCGAGTTGGCAACCCTGCAAAACTCTTGAAGAACCCCATGCTTTTAATGTTTGCAATTTAATGTTCTCAAGGTATCTAACTATATGTGCAAAAAGATGCCTATAGATTGGGTTGTAACACTCATAATTTGCGTAGCCATCAGTGTCTACCGCACGAAACTACTAAGCTACTGAAGTTGCACCGTTAAACCACAATAGCCGAGTGGCCATATTAAAAAAATAAATAAATATATCCTGGGACATAACTCACACACGGCCATCTGATCCCAAACTAAGCAGAGCTTGTACTGTATGGAAACCAGCCAAATGATATATTATTTACTTATACTTTTTTTCTATAATATATGTATAAGTATATAGATAATTACACCCAGATTCAAGACATATTGTTCAGTTCATGCACACAAATGTCTGTCCTGCCCGAGTGAGAATCGAACCCACGACCTATGGTGTGATAGACATTATCATACCAACCGCGGTCATTGGTCAAAAGTATTCGAGAAATCAGAAATACAATCGCGACAATGAAATGTTTATCTTCATCGAAAACTTCCGCGTGCGGTCACAAGACAATTATGTTAAAAGGAAAAATTCTTACATATGATGAATAAAGTCGTACTTATATCCTTGACCCTTGCTAAGGTTAAACACCTTACTATTCATTGTATGGGTACAATCAAAATAACATATCATTCGACTCGTGAACAAAACACGTTTACCTCTCCGAAACAATTGGTTATGCATTTATTATAAGTTCTAATTATCCGTTTGAAAACTATACTATTTTAGGTTATTTTTAGGGTTCCGTACCCAAAGGGTAAAACGGGACCCTATTACTAAGACTCCGCTGTCCGTCCGTCCGTCTGTCACCAGGCTGTATCTCATGAACCGTGATAGTTAGACAGTTGAAATTTTCACAGATGATGTATTTATGTTGCCGCTATAACAACAAATACTAAAAAACAGAATAAAATAAAAATTGAATGGGGCTCCCATACAAGAAACGTGATTTTTTTGCTCGTTTTTGCTCGATATTGATAACGGCAACAGGTAGACGCTTGAAATATTCACAGAATATTTAGTTATAGGTATATTCAGTTAAAAAATAAATAATTAAATTAAAATAAAACAAATATTTAAGACATACAGCAGACACGATTTTTTCCCCCGTTTTTATAGATAATGGTACGGAACCCTTCGTGAGCGAGACCGACTCGCACTTGGCCGATTATTTCAAACTTCAAATTTTGTTGCATTCATTCATGAGTGATGAAGATGGTACAATACAAAAATTATAAATGAACAACATAAAACCCTGCTAGGGCACAGCAAATAATAACAAACTAATACAAAAATTAAAACTAGAATTATGTTCCTAAATATATAAATAAAAAGATTTTGTTAATATAATAAGTACCTAACAAACTGAAATAAATTAAATTCGTAAGTCTGCACATATTATGTATTACATAACATGACTTATATACAGTTAATTTTCAATTAATAAAGGAAATACAGTTACTTTTATGAAGATTAAACAAAGTTGCAAAAATATATTACAGCATTAAAAGATGTTAGAAAAATATTGAAAACGTTTCTTCGAATGGCATTGGATACGAATTTATCCTTATATCTTTATGAACAAAGTCAAGGACGTGAGCTTACCCACTTTCGTATAGTCTTAATGCAAATGCTTTAACGTCATGCAAAGGTAATAAAATATTCAGTAGTACAGCTTGATAAACTCGAGGAAATGTGTAGAAATGGGATACTCCATTTTCTTAGAATTCCGAGATTATACGTATGTATGTTTTTTTAATAATATGGGAGAAATACTCGGAATAGAGAAACTGACGGATAAGGTATTGCATTTAATGTTGTTCTTAATGGAATTCTACTTGAAAAAATAATTTGATAAAAACAGGCAACTGATTAATTAACAATAAAATTATTAATTTGTAATTATATGTAATAAATTTATGATTATTATTATATAATTAATGTTTACCAGTAGTAAAATTTATTATAAACAAGAGGTTATACATCATTATGAAATCCTTTTGAATCCTTCTAATATAATAAACTAGCTGTTCCCCGCGGTTTCATCCACGTTCCCGGTATTTTTTTTCATACCAACCTTGTCCTGACAATTACAAACACAACAAAAAAGAATTAACCAAATAGGTGCAGCCGTTCGGAAGTTATGCACGTACAAACTCTACAAACATTTCGGTGATTCATTTATATATACAATGTGAATGTTTGTATGTTTGGCACTCACTCAATCACTCATAAAGAGAATGGATTTGGATGAATTTAGCACAGATAGATCATAACCTGGAATCATCTCGGGAAAAGATAAGATCCAACAGGAACGCGGGTAAAACCGCAGCAGGCAGAAGCTAGTAATAAATTCAATGTGTTTGTATTATTAATACAGTATAACAAATAGTAATTAAATTAAGCAGAAATATATAGAAGCATAATATTTTCAGATTTGTTAAATCACAAGAGTTATAATGGGTGAAAACAAGGGAAGGATCTAGTCTTTTAAATAAAATTTGTAATGCAAATATATTCTGTGATATGTCATGACAGAAAAGACTGCATTTGGGGTTGACCTAGGAAATAATTTACTGATAATAATAAAATAATTTCATAATGATCCTTGTAGGTATTTTTGATTTGAGATTATTTTCCTGTTTTACTTATTTAAAATGTATGGCATTGAAAAAAATATTAACCATGTAAAATGTAATCTGAATGTAAAACTGCTAATATCCCCATCTGTAAAATCCGGTCTCTGATACCGACTGCCTTTGGATGAGCGAAGATATATTTTTAAAAGTGTCTATATTCTTATTTTAAGAAAGGGCGAGAACAAAAACAAATGTGTAATTGAGGGCAATGTAAATAAATCTACACTTATAAATAAAAAGATGTAAAGTTTGTATGTTTGGATGTAGAAGGTAATCTCCGAAACAACTGATCCAATTAGAAAAAATATTTTTGTGTTAGAAAGCTTATTTATTGAGGAAGGTTATTTTATATCTCGGGCATGCAGGTGAAACCGCACGGAACAGATAGTATTATAGAAATATAATATAGATTAACTCCCTAAAAAAAGTTGTGTAGGAATCAGTATAAGTAGATCAAAGCAATTAAGAACAAGACTGTTTTAAAATAGCTTCCAATTGTTTTACAATATCTGGAAAGAAGGAAGGAAATTATGGAGGAAACGTTCATAAGGTACATATTAGGTATTAAGTGATAGGTAAGGCAGGTTAATTATTATCTGTATGAGGTAGAGCGCAGCGACATGTCACACAAAGAGCAGCTCGACTGGAGAAGTACCTCCATCTTACAGAATACCGCAGCCAAATAACTTATAGTTGTGTTCCTGCACGTGAGTAAGGTCGCCAGAGCTCATCTGGGATTGCAAATCGATTATGGTGTTGCAAGCGTTCATAGGCTATGGTAACTGCTTACCATCAGGCGGGCCGTATGCTTGTTTGCTGACAATGTGGTATAAAAAAATATATCTAAATATGAATATAAAGGTATCTATAGAACTCTGTTAGCATGGTAGTGAGTAGAGCCAATCAGCGACAAAAGTTTCCAACTTGATCCAAT
This sequence comes from Tetheella fluctuosa, assembly GCA_951216915.1. Lineage (NCBI taxonomy): Eukaryota > Metazoa > Arthropoda > Insecta > Lepidoptera > Drepanidae > Tetheella > Tetheella fluctuosa. The sequence continues at coordinate 8,911,658 of OX578233.1, read as the reverse complement.
AGAATCCTCTGAGTATAGAGTAGCTAACTTTTCTGACTTGTCTATAGTATAAATAAGAAGTCGGTTAAAAATGAATGGCAAAATGTGTTGCTGAGCGCAAAACTCGAGAATGGGTGGACCAATTCCGATAAGTTTTTAGTTGTTTTATTTTTAAAATTCGTTGAAGTCCGAAGAAGGTTCTTATGTAGAGAAAAATTTTAAAAGTTGCCTGGAAAAACTGAATATATGGGATTTTTGTATGAACTCAAGATACCGATATTTTTGCGTTAGATAGCCAGTTTGTTGAGGAAGGTTATAGGCAACTTTTTTTACTTGGGAATGCAGGTGAAACCGCGGGGGACAGCTAGTGTTAGTTATAAAAATCAACACTTTTGATTAGGATGGATCAAAATCATTCAGTACTATTCCATACATGTATTCTGTTCTGACTCTTCTATGTATGCCACAATTGCACGTTCCATATTGAATAGGACAATCATTTTCAAGTGCATGTCTATTGTCTGATATCCATTATAAATAATGTATTACCTTTATCAAGAAGTACAATAGATCAGGAATAACAAAACATTTTAGCTGATTCTATGCATATCATTAAACTATCACATGATAGATAAAATTTAGAATTTTTATTATTATTTCAATCTCACTAAGTCTGTAGATGAATGTGAGCATGCAGTGTGTACGCTGCATCGCATCATACAACGACTAGACAGGGCCGAACATATTGCACGATATATGTTCCAGAGGGATCTTGATTTTCTGGGAGAAAAGTAACCTATAGCCTTCCGCGATAAATGGGCTATCCAACACTGAAAGAATTTTTCAAATCGAACCAGTAGTTCCTGAGATTAGCGCGTTCAAACAAACAAACAAACACTTCAGCTTTATTATATTAGTATAGATTAGTATAGACTAGCTTCCCCCCCTGTAGTTTCACCCGCATTCCCGAGGATCTTATATTATCCCAGGATAAAAAGTCTATGTGCTATCCCAGATTATAATCTATCTCTGTGCCAAATATCATCCAGATCTCTTAAGCCGTTCTGGTCCGATTGAGTAACAAATACCCATCCATCCATCCAAAGTTTCACATTATAGTATAAGTAGGATTATAACAACTGTGTAACATCAATTATTTCATATCATGTTGAAACAAATATTTCAATGGAATTTCAATCTAAGAATGAATATTAGAGTGGAATTTAAAGTATTTTTACTTTCATATCATCATTATTGATTAAATTTAAGAATTAATGTTCTAATTTTGCTATTGTGAAACACACCAAATTGAAATTTTGTTGTTTTTCAAAATGGCTATACCATTTTGTATGTTTATGGGACTGATATTTTCAAGAACTATATTGACACTTCGGATTACACAGCCCTTTGTAGTCTGAAGTATTGATATACAAAATATTTTCAATTTTCTTTTAAAATGTTTCATCACCAAAAAGTTTAACGATTATTTTATATTTCCATGAGATTTAAGACAAAAGTTGTTACTTTTAGATTTTAAATAGCATATTCAATACTAAGAAAGATATATCATTCATTACTATGATGCTGCCGATTGCACTGTACAAAAACAAAACTGTAATTACACTAATTATCATCTGTTCAATGATATGTAAAAATATGATAATATGCATTTTTATTGTATATATTGGAAAATGTCAAAGTTCCCAAATCTTGACTGAGACAAAGCACAAATTAAAATAAAAGAAAGCATTCTAATTAAGATCTTTGGACCTATGCCAGACATTACCTCTAGACACTTGAGGCGAAACAGTGAAAGTGAACAATATTATAACTTACTTCCTGTTGATTACAGCGAGTATCAGAAGCACCACAGACACAAATGAAATGTCTTCATTACATTAAACAGGTTAATAAACATGTTATGTGCAAAACACATGTATTTAGTACACTTTCATGCGTGGTGCAGCTTGTGAACGGTGCACGGGAATCAGCTGGTCGCACGCGGCTATATTAATCGTCATGAGTACGCAGCAAAAGTAGGACAAACATCTAGACTAGTGTCGCGACGCGCCGCGCCGCACATGCCGCGGCACTCACTCACAACATACGACCCATCAAACTATCTTATAATTTGTTTACACTCGCGCGATCCTCGCGATCTATCAACCCCAAAAATCTGTCAACGTGACAACGGAAAATTCGCAATGCACGACACACGGGCAGGCCCCAATAACAAAGACTTGACATCCCGAAGCAGAAAGTTAGTGGATGGATAGTTACCTCGGCGGTCCTTGGCGATTTTTGCGTTTGTTCATGTCTCCTTCGCCCGACTGCCCCGGCGGGTAGGCACCTTCTCGTCTGCGCGTAGGGACCGGAATTTTGGCTAATTATCCTTCTTTCTTTTACAACACAGTCCTTTCAACTTTCGCGGATGCACAAAATTGCAGTTGATACTAGGAGTTAGCACTCGGAATGCGACAACAGGGATGCATCGATTCCACTAAAGTTGTTTGACATTTGCCAACAAATATATTGAAATATATTTGGGTACAAAATCGCAGTTCGTTTTGTTCTCGGGAACTAATCCCGGAAAATAAACGGGTTGGCAGATTTCTCGTGCCTGCAATCAGTGCAGGAATACAACATGGCGCTGTGACGTATTCATTAGGCGAATTGCAAAATTACAATAACGCAATCAATCACAGTATAATTACGATACACCAATCACTAAATATATCAGTCAATTTTTGAGTTAGTCTTTCAATAAATATTGAAATACAATAAATAGAAATTACAAATAAGGTCAGCGTTTGACCGACTTCCCACTTTAGAACTTTCAATATGGCGCAAGGTATTTGACTTTTAGTGCTGCCAGTATTTAAATTTAATACTATAGACAATTTGAGTACAGTCAACGAATCTTCTTCTATCGTTCTACTTACAGTTGGCTCTTGTCGATGTGGCTTCCTCTGATCAAATAGAGCTTTATTTACTACGTTTACTTTTGCCTTTTCTTTGCCCATGTAGCTTATCCTTGGTATTATCATTCCTCGCTGCCCTTCTAAAATGTTTTTAATAAAGGGTTTAATCTAGAGGGTAAAATCTAATTGACAACAACATTTTATATTTCATGAGAGCAATAAAAATCCTTTTTTTTAATTTATTTCCAAAGTTTGAATCACATATTTATTTTTCTAATATGCTGATTTTTGTACAAAATAAAATGAAACCTTAAAGTTCAAATTATGTCTCTAACTCGCAATGTGATTCGGATGTTGGTCTAACATAATATCTTCAGTCAGTCATCAAAAAAAAACTGGTGCAAAAAGGACAGTCGCATAGTAAAACGCAAAGACAAAAACATTGTGAGAACAACAAGTAAAAAAGGAAAATAAAAAATGATCTCGGTCCAAAACGGTCATATATTTTCGTAGATAGTAATAATTTAACAATAGGGTATTTTACTCTACATGAGAAAATTCTAAAAATATACAATTTAGATAGCTTAGGCAATAAGCTGTCGGAAAATGCTAGTTTTAGTTAATAAAATAACTTAATTAATTTTAAAATTCATTTCAAAGTTTTCGGTTTTTTTAATCTATACTATACTATAATATTATAAAGCTGAAGACTGAAGAGTTTGTTTGTTTGTTTGAACGCGCTAATCTCAGGAACTACTGGTTTCAGTGTTGGATAGCCTATTTATCGAGGAAGGCTATAGGCTTTTTATCCCGGGAAAACACAAGATTCCTCGGGAACGCGGGTGAAACCGAGCGGAAAAGCTAGTCTGTTTCTAAACAAGCGAAACAGTAGCCACCATTATAATGACGTCATACGGTGCTGGAAGTAAACTAAAAAGAGTCAACTGAAGTATTATTATTATTATTTTTACACATAGTATTTATGCATTCAGGAACATCACACCAATGAAAAGGATAATAGCTAATTTTTAAAATTTATTAACAATTTATAACTCCAAATTGAGACCAATATCAGCGCATTTATTTACTTACAAGACCAAATGACGTGTTGACATGGCGACCAGCGTTTTCATCAAATTTTGCGCGTGAAAAGACAAATCGGGATGCTTCTGTTCTGTCACTTTTACATCGTAACACATTACACCGAACCATTTTTGCATTGAAACTGATATGAAAATTGTTATTCGTACTTTAGAAGTAATTTCGACGTAAATTTTCGTGCTTACAGTCAGGTTTAATTTATATTTTAAAGACAATGCGTCGAAACTATGGCAACCTGTCAATGTTTGTTTCGCACAGTGCTGTGCTGACCCTGACAAAATGGCACGTGACATGAAACATAAAATCATATTATTTTATCATATTTCTTTACATGACGTATGCATAAGTTGTTCTCTTTTTTGTATGAATGAGATGCAAGCTATCTAGTTGTCTATTGGTTTCTCTATCTACACTCCAGCCAGTAGCGATCTCCAGCATAAAATATTTACTCTATGGTAGCGATACTACCGACGAGCTACCGACAGACTGAGCGACAGACAGAGAGAGCAAATAATCACCAGCAGATCTAGGGATATTAAATGTACATTGATGCATCGAATGTACTCGATTTTTACAATGTGATGCATCGAATCCATCCGATGTTTTGAAAAGCTTTGATTTACTCGATATATCGATGTATTTTATAATTTTCAAAATAATTTTTGTGATATAGGTATGTATGATATGATATATGTATGACATATGTATTACTTTTACTTTTTTATTTTTATATTTTTATGTCTTTGCTGCGATTGACCGTGGCTTCATTTTAGGCCCTATCAGAAAACCAGCGCTGCAGCATCACGCGCTGCAGCATATGCTGAGATAGGTGCCTTTTTGGCCTCACACAGCTTTAATTGTGTAATGTTTGTTTCTCTTTTTTTTACTTATAAGCTGTTGCTAATGTGTGCGTCTAAATAAATGTTTTTCTTTCTTTCTTTCTATTTTCATAAAAAGTCGAATCAATGATAACCAGCTATGCCAGCTAATATACCTAAATATTACTGTTCCGATTCTAAAAATAACTATCATAATATATAGAATGTACGCTGTGGTTCGTTCGTTCTGTCTTGGTGAGCTGGTCTCGATGTATTGCATCGAAAAAAACATCGATGTATTTTCTAAGTAGACACCCCTACAGATCTTTCCGTTTTTAGCGACACAAGCTTGCAACATAACAAAACAAATTAAGCATTACCGCGCGCGCGCGCCAAATTTCATTGCTATCGATAAGGCGCACCACAAGTTTTATTTTATTGATCGCTGTAGGCGAGTAGGTCACAGGCAAAATGAGTCTCAAAAACGGGGCAAAAATGTCCCAACGCGAGAAATTTGAGCTAATTAACTCAGAGGTGCGTTCTTTTTATGAGTATTGCAAGGAGGCTGGCATGAGCGATGAAGAAATGGATATTATATGTCGCCCTTTGACTAATGCTGTGAGGAAGGCGTCAATCAAGAGATGGACGAGGGTATTCATGTTCTTCGTGATGGTTCTTGCAATCGGGTACACTGTGAGTCAAACGGATACTTTTCAATGGCACGCATCAGCTGTGGCGCGAGTGGTCTTGATTAAGTTACTGCCTATTTGGGATTGGACTCCGCTGTATTACAATAAATGCTTAATTGAGAGGTCCCAGCCTCAGAACTTGGCCAATAACATCGTGTCACCTTCAGATTGTGTTGCCTGTGAAGCTGTCAGTAAGTGTCTTTTGATTTTCTTTTGGGGTTTACTATATGAGTTTACTCCGATTTTTTAATTGTCCAAATTATTGACATCGATAGTATTAGTCCCCTAATATTTATGTTACAATGACACAAAATGATTTTTGTAATAAATTAAGTAATTTCAAATATTTTTATGGAATATTTAATTTAAAAAAAAGAAATTTAATCACGTGCTTGTCCACACATTGTAGAAAAAATACATACATACTTATTATTATTATGTAGCTAAAGTACACACAAGCTTAGATGGGTCAATGTACGAAATTTCGCCTGCAAAGTTATAGCACTTTATTGTCAATGTTTGAAGATGGATATTTTAATGCTTCTCTCTGTCTTTTACAGAAAAAATCACCCGTATTTCAGACGCGAGCTACAACGAGGTTTTCAACCATCACCTCCTAAGAGGCGCCCCTGTCATAGTCGTCGATGCTTATTACGACTGGTCCATCTCCCGATCTGACCTAAACATCACCAATCTCGTCAGCGGTGATGACCGGCTGAGAGTTTCAGTCCCATGTCGGATTCTCACCAACCTACGTATCGGTCGACAGCCTATGGATCTAGAGGAAATTGTTTCGAGGATTACGAACTCTGATATTCCGAATTGGTTTGTCCATTTTCAAAACTGCGACATAAGAGCAGTAAAGTCCTTTAGAATACTCGCTCCTAGACCCTACTTCCTATCTCCTCATATCCCCCCTTCGCATTTTAATTGGTTATTATTGTCAAAGAATTACGATACTCATCGTTACAAGTATATGGAACTCGATGTCGGATTGATTATCATGTCCCAGTTAAAAGGAAAGACGTTGATTCAGTTGAAGCCTCGTGCCCCTTGTGAAGATGACTGCTATACTCTAAGCTTTGAGCTAGCGGAAGGCGAAACCCTTGTCCTGGGGAATTCTTTATGGGAATTCGCTTATTTACCCGGGAAAGGGGAGAATGTTGCAATGATAACTGAAACGGATTGGATAGAATCATAATAAATAAATATCCTGGCAATATATGTATATGTAATGTAGATTTATTGTACCGTGGATGAGATAAGGAATATTCGGTGTGAATTTGCTCATCGCGAAATGTATATGGATTTCTTTTGATATGTGTTGTGTATTTTGAAAGTTAAAACTCTTTAAAAATACCCGCAATGAAGGCTGCGCTGATATGATAAATACAGCTATTCTATGCAACAATATTATACCATGGCCCATACTTAATTGAAACGATACTGTCATTCTAGCGTGTTGCATGTAACTTTGTACCTACCAAATCGTGTAATTTGAGAAAAACGTAAAATGCTATTAATTTGGCGTGAAGCACGAAAGTTATCGATAGTCTATGTTTAATAAATACTAATAGTGAGTTATCTCCAAAGTCGCGACACAAAATGCCGACAGGTGACTAGTCACTAGAAATGCAAGAGTTGTCACGAAAAATAAAATATTTAATAGGGTATTTGCCTGTATTCAAAATAAATTATCCAACACTAACCAATGTATAAAACATCTAAAAAAAGGGGGAACCACTATTATTTTTATTAAATTTATCCTTATTATGATTTTTAATGATAATTACACCCATTTTTGAAAAGTGTCCCGTTCCTAAGGTGCTAATAAGCCACCAAAAAAAAAACACAAAAATTATATTCAATCGATAAGTGCCATAAAAATGCATTTAAATTTTACATTTTCAATTTTCGCGCGTAGTTTGATGAAAACGCTGGACGCCATGTTAATCTACGGTCATGACGTTATTTGGTCTCTTGTAAGTGAATAAATGCGCTGATATTGGTCTCAATTGGAATTATAAATTAAAAATGAGCTATTATCCTTTTTATTAGTGTGCTGTTCCTGAATGCATGAATACTAGTGTAAAAATAATAATACTTCAGTTGACACTTTAGTTTACATACAGCACCGTATGACGTCATTTTAATGGCGGCTACTGTTTCGCTTGTTTAGAAACAGATTAAAAAAACTAAAAAAATTGAATTGAAATTTTAAATATTTTAAGTTATTTTATGAACTAAACCTAACATTTTCCGACTACTTATTGCTAATTCTATCTAAATTGTACATTTTTCGACATTTTCTCATATAGCGTAAAATACCCTATTATGACGTCACATGCCTGTATTTCATACAAAACTCCATATAAACCTATCGTTTTGACATTTCATAAAAAGTTGCTGATTTCAATGTAAGCCAAATACCCTATTATATAATTCCCCGTATCGCACCCTTTCGTTGCTGTATCAGGCTGCTGAGTTGTCTCACTAATATTTATTACACAAAATATGCCTAAACAAACAACCCTAAAAATATAAACAAATGCACTTGCCTACCAAACTCATAATATCTCCGAGTTCCTAAGTATCAAAATATCAATTCATTCCATTAGCTCGATACGTTAGAGAATATATTTGTAAGTAAGAGGCCCACACATACTACATATGCCCAAAAGATTTGCATTGCCCAGGAAAAGCTCAATCCTTTGGAAACAATTTTACAAGATAGACTGAATAATGTAGCCACATATCAACATTTCCATAGGTACCTTCCAAATTAAACCTAATCTAGATAGTGTTAAAACACACATTGTATATCTGCACAATGGTTACGAAGTAGTTAAGATTAATAGTTTTAAATCAGTTTTGATTGTGAAAGTACCTCAGTATTAATTAGGTACATGATATAAATATATTGTAATGTGAAGCAATTAGTATTTTTATTTCAAACCTATCCTTGTAAAATTAACAAACCATAGTACCACAGCGTAATTACATACAGTGGTCTATCGCGTTTGAAATCACGCGAAATGCCGCTTTCTATAGGCATTCGTAATTGCTGCATTATGTCCCAAGCGAGTGTATGGCACCTTGGGCTCGCTATCGCCCCTCTCTCACCCCGCAAGATTGCTGTCTGGACGTGTCCATTGGCCGACTGTACGAGTTACATAGACTGTGATAGTACGGTGAAAGGATACTACCGTATAGTTCAAAAGCCCCAACCGGTCCGATCCGGTAGCTGCAGTTGAAAGTTAGTTACCTACTAGGCTTTGTGTTCTTACCACCTTCATCATCACATACCATCCTCACCACGCGCCACGTGATGTAAACAATCGCCTATACATAGGTACCTACTAAGAGGTATTACTTGTGTATTGCCGATTCTGCAATCTAAATGCGGCAATGCAAGTACTTGTCAGTGTGTTTCAGTAGCTGTACTGAGAGCCAATTTCTTCTAGATAGTCTTTGTGTGCTTACCACAGGCCACATAATGATGTGGTGGTCAGGCACGCACGCCTATACAAATTTTAAAAAAATGGTCTACTAAATAACCTATTCGGTTACCCGCGCGGTCATTCACACTGCAGCGTAGGTATACGTTGTATCTATAACGTCATATCATAATTTTGTAGGACCTTATACGGGTGATTTTTTTTATCACTGGCAATACATGCAGGGCTGAAAGTACTCACCAATGTAAACAACTTTTATTATTGGGCTAACTTTGATATCGCGTAAAATAAAACTGTTGCTTCATACATTTTGGTCAAGTAGGTATTGAACTTTTGTATGGAACAGCTGATAATTTTTTCATGATTTCACAGTTAGTCCCATAGTAAAATTTGTTCATTTTGATGAGTACTTCCAACCCTGCAAGTATTGCCAGTGACTAAAAAATCACCCAGTATATCAATTCTGTAATCTCTCCAAGAAAAAGACACAAAGAATATAATAGACTATCTACTGAAATAATATATGAATGAATGAAATTTATAATTAAAAGCTTTATATTTTATGAAGGAATCATTATATCAAATAAGTATTTACACAACCCTTAATATAAAATACTTTTTTAACGGTATCGGCCCGCATTTAATATCGTATGGGAACAAAAAATAATCATCCCCGCTGCATGCATACGCGTAAGGAGGAACCTTAAAAAATATTTACAATTTATTTGATACCATTTCAGCATGATAGTCAAGTAAAATGACTATGACAGACAGACATGACGAAAATATAAGGATTCCTTGTTTGACTTCGGAACCCTAAAAAAGCACGATTCCTATATAAACGAATTCCACGCGGACGAAATCGATGACAAAACCTAGTATTTACATAAAATTCAACGAATATCTGTATTTATTCTCACATATATGTGAAACTTGGTATGTTTGGCTGTTTATGACTCAATCACACATAAACGACTGGATGGATGGATTTGGATGAAACTTGGCACATAGATAGATCATACCTCGGTATAACATATAGGATACTTTTTATACCGGGAAAAAATAGATCCTTTAGGAACGCGGGGCAGAAGTTAGTTATAAATATCTAAAACCACTACATTTCCCTTTATACTGCCACTAGCTGCCGCCCCGCAGTTTCACGCGCATTCCCAAGGGACCTTATGTTTTCCCTATAGCCTTCCTCGATAAATGGGCCATCCAAGACTAAAAGAATTTTTCAATTCGAACCAGTAGTTCCTGATATTAGCGCGTTCAAACAAACAAACTCTTCAGCTTTATAATATTAGTATAGACTACGGTTAACATAATCAATCACAGGACAAAAGTTACACGAATAAAAAACAATTCCAACTTATTATTTATTCACAATACTTCAATAAATTATACTTCAGTCTGATTTCTCCTTCGGCATAGGTTTCCCGCGCAGCCAAAACGATAATTTCTTCAACGATAATACTACTGGGAACATTATTGGTAAGAACAGGGGGATGTAGATTGCGTACCTGAAAAATGGAAAATACAATATATCCTTATTAATATTATTAAAGCGAAAGTTCAAATGCCGTTGTGTAGGTTCTTGGTTCGAATACTACATTTACTTTGTATTATAGGCTATTGTATAGGCGCAGGTGGTAAGCACACAAAGCCTAGAAGGAACTGGCTCTCAAGTGCAACTGCCGGAACACACCAATAGGTGTTTGGCGACAGATTTTCAACTCGTGGGTGGTAGCCAGCCAGGTGGGTACTACCAAGTACCCTACCACCGTGCTATAGTTGACTCACGATGTTTTCCTTCACCGAAAGCTCAAGCTCATTGTAGGATTCGAACCCACAACCTTCGGCGAGGCGTCCGACGTTACTACCACTGAGCTATCATCGCCTTTATATGGCCCGTATCCTTGTCAGACTTTTGACATTTAAAAAAAAAAATACGTGTGGCACTCGGGGACTGCCGCGGTAAAGGTATTGCATAGCATTTTTTTATCAACATATACAATTATAATAATTTAATGTATGTGTTTAACGAGTATGTATGTGTGTGTGGGAGGTGTTAGGTTATTTTCGTTACGGTTTTTTTTTATCAAAATTTCTCGATTCGGTCTCAAACCCCGAAGCCCGCGATAAGAGCTATACAATAGCTTAATATATGTAAATATATACTTATATAGATAATAACACCCAGACTCAGGACAAAGCGACATGATCATGCACACAAATGTCTGTCCTGTGGAATCGAACCCAAGACCTGTGGTGTGATAGGGTATATTACCAACCACACCAACTGGTCCGTAAAAAAAAATACATAAGATAAAAAAGTCCCCCATAATCTTACTTACTTTTGATCATCAGGGAAATACAGGAGTGCCAGTAAACTGGGTTCCATAAACGCGGTCTCGGCAGCTTGGAAGGCTTTCAGCGAGGTCTGGTACGCAGGGACCAGTTGACCACGCTGCAACAGCTCGCTGGCTTCTTGAATACTGGCCACTGCTGAGTTGATGGACGCCCCTACCTCGTCGTTGATCACTATATTTGATATCTCACCTGTGAAAGAAAGAAAAGAAAATTATTTATTTGTAAAACATTCAATTAGGGATGCAATTATATGTCTATTACGATACCGGTACGAATGACGAATGCATCGTAATAGCGAATACGATAACGAATGCATTACGATTTTTTAATTTACATCTAATAAAACAAGACAATTGAGTAAAATTAACATTTATTTTAATTTTAGACAATTTACCACCTAAATGTCATAATTAAAATTAATTTCTTTCAAATTCTTATTTAAGAAAACATATTTTTTTATATTATCAGGTTTTAGTCGCTTTATTCAGTATATTTGGTTCTAGCCTGTTTATTCTGCCGCTTTATTCTGTATACTGTGTTCGTGCCTTTTTGGCATGGTTTTCTATTAAAAAAAACACCAAGACATACAAAAACAATAAATACTACAACACAACCTTATTCGCGCGAAAAACAAATGTCACAAATTAATTGTCAATTTCAGTGTCAAAGGTCAAAAATATGCAAGATGGCTCACATTAGTGTTACCAGCGCAAACATCTATGCTGTCTTGCATTCCTTTACACGAAAAAAATTACATCAAACTAGGTTTAAGAATCGTTATAAATCGTAATACTTTTTACGATACGGATGATCGTTCAAAAATAACGATAGCCTGCGGTTTACGAATATCGGCATCGGTATCGTTGCATCCCTACTTTCAATACAAAATAAAACAACTGGAAAAATAGAATAAATCAACGTTTAATAATTATATTATATGTTAATGATGATGAATATTAGAAATAAAGAAATACATACAGATCTATTATTTAAAACTTGCTTTCCACCCCGCAATTTTTAATTTTCAGGGCTAGAATTTGTTCCCGCCAAAGTCCAATCACACCTTTTTTAAAACCATTCTATATTTCATTATTTTCTCCAAAAATCAATCACAAAAAAGAAATATCGAAAATAAAATGGCGAAAGAAATTGAAACCACGCAGACCAAGTGAACCTGCGGGACAGGAGCTATACTACACGTAACTTACCAAGTAACTGTGCCAGAGATTGCAGCGTGTTGACGGCCGAAGTCAGTTGTTCCAGGGTCCTGATGCGGAGCAGGTTGTCCAGCTCCCAGTGTCGCGGGACCACTGACCGCAGTGGCTCTATGTGGGCACCTGGGATGTGCTCCTGAAAACAATTTCATAAGCTGGTGAAGGAAATCATCGAGAAGAAACCATACCACGGTGGTATGATGCTTTGTAGTACCCACCTGGCTGGCTACCCTAAAGTTGAAAATCTATCGCCAAACACTTACTTTTGTGTTCCGGCAGCTGCACTTGAGAGCCAGGTCCTTTCTTGGCTTTGTGTGCTTACTACCTTCGGTCACATGACTTACCTTGGTGAGATTGTGGTTAAAACTTTGCTTATAAAGAGTAAAAACCATTATTTTTTTTCCAAGATTGACAAGATTTTTTATTAGGACATTAAGAGCTCGCTCACTGTATCGATAATCCCCAGTATCTTCCTCAGCTGGGATATGAAGGTGCCCATGACGACCCTGACGTGTGGCTGCCACGCGGGGCTGTCCCCGCGGCACTCCGCAGCGGTGGGGTTCCCCAGCACCACGCCTCCCCACTTCGGCGACATGAACGCTTGCACGGGGGACGATATCATTTTGTCTATGGACAAATAGATTTAATATAGACCATTTTATTATACCTTTTTTATTATTTACATTTTTTACTTATGTTTGACCACAATCTCACTATGGTAAGTGATGATGTGGTAGAAGGTGGTAAGCATACAAAACCTAGAAGGAAAAGTCTAGTGCGGTTGCCGGAACCAGGAGGAGTTTGTACAAAGTACCCTATCACCGTGCTATAGTTCCCTAACGATTTTTTTCTTGAGCTCAAGCTCATTGTAGGATTCGAACCTTCAACTTCCCACAGTTATCATCACCTTGTTAGTGGTGTATAGTTACCGTTGTTATCATATATGACAAGTGGCGCCACCTGGCAGGGCACCACGTAAAGCGCCAAGTTGACAGTGGGCAGCTCGGACACGTGCGTACCCGCGCGCTCCTCTAGTCTCGTCAGTAATAAATGTAACTTGTCCTGACGCACGGCGAAGTGTCTGCCCCATTCTGTGTTGTCCTTTACCTAAAATACATTATAAATTATATGTAGATAGATCGTCAAAATATGCTTTTTCGAAATGTAATTGAATTAGTTATATTGAACAAATTTTACTATGAGACCGAAACGGAAATGGCGAAAAATAAACTTTATTTTCTATATAGCAAGGTTGATCTTATGTATGAAAAATGTTGAGTTTTTTTTTCGTATCTTAAAATACCCACTTGTATAACTAACTAAGTAATTAATTTCTATCGAATTGTGTTACATATAAGGTCTTAAATTATAAATCTATACAAATATAATAAAGCAGAAGAGGTTTTTTTGTTTGTTTGTTTAAAAGCGCTAATTTCTGGAACTACTAGTCGGATTAAAACAAATATTTTTCAATTCTTGAGGAAGGTTATAGGCTATTTTTAGCCCGGGAATGCGGGTGAAGCCGCGGGGTACAGCTAGTATATTATATAGTAAAAATATAATAAATTCAAAAAGAAACATCTTCAATATCTGGAAAACCAGTAATATAGATGCAAAATTAAGTAAAGCAATACAATCATTTTTCAAAAACGAACAGTAGCACGCTGATTAAAAAGTCTATTTATTTGCAAGATATTTAATGCAGGTCTAAGAATGGACTTACTTCTCTAGCTTGAAAATCAAAGTCAAGGAAGTACAACCACTGAGATGTGAGAGTGAAATTGTGTAATACACTCAGCTCGTCGACAAAAGAACCGATGTAATCTGAAATAACAAATATATTTAATAAATGTATTTTTACTATTTATAGGCTTATTTTGACCATAATCATTTCCTGACTCCTACAATCTAGTGACTTTCAAGGTAAGCGTGCTACATTTTAGACTTCGTCTTCGTCCTTGGTCAGGTCAGAAGCCAAACGGGCTTGCGTTCAATTAAAAAAAAAAACTGACCATGGAAGGCTTTCAAGTGTCTTAGACATATTACTTTTTAATTTGTGTTCAAGTGTATCTACCGGAATATTGCTTGGTGACAGATTTTCAAGTAAATTTGACAAACTTGTCAATCGATAAACGCGGATTCTAGACGTTTCAAGACTAAAATGGAAACTACGTACCTACTGTTGCAGATCTTTGAACGCTAAGTACAGTATAGTCTCACTTTTGACTCGACGAGCAAATTTTTCAGTTATAATCCGGCTCGAAGGACCATAAATGTTTGAAATGATAGATGATATTAACTGGATTCTATTTATTGACTTGAATTAATGCTAAAATTTATATGATACACGGTATAGATGTAGAATATGAACTAACTTGAAATTTATAGTAATTGTTTCTACATAATTAAATGCTCACCGCGGCATTTTTTTTTCAGAAACCTTCGGTTCAGATTCTCACGTCACTTATGTAGAATTGCTGTGAAAAATATCAAGTACCTTCAACAGCTTCATCGGCCGCAAAGTCGACAGTTAACTGATCAGGTACAGGGTGCACGACGGACAGCACCACGTGCCGCGCGGCGGCGGCCGGCGAGCGCGCGCGCCTCGCCGCGTCCGCCGCCTCCGCCCGGGCGCCCTCGACCGTGTTCAACTGGTAGATCCAACTGGTTAACGCTTCGGAGACTGCTTGTGACGCTATGTGGACAATTAAATTGTATAGCAAGTGTTCGACCGAATGTCGATTTCTGGCCGAAGCCGAAGCCTTAAGAAACAGTAGAATCCGGTGTGTCTGTACATTGAAGAAAAGTAATAAAAATAGTAAGGAAGTATTAAAGAATTTTAAAAATCGCGATTATTTTCTGTCTATCTGCCTGTTTGTTCTCGCACATCTCCGGAACCACTCAACGGATTTTCATATACATATAGTTTTCACATGTACCTACCCAGATTGATTAGGAGCAGAATATAGGCGCCGGCGCAAGTCCACAACGCACCGGCGCGTCGTCATGTCTATCGCGCTCTCGCTTATTCGTAACAGTTCGTTAAATTTCGTTGCTTGCTAGAAACCTTCGGCTTTGGCTTTAGCTTTATTGGCCGAAGGTTACCGAAGCCGAAGCTCCGGTCGAACACTAATTGTAATAATAGCTGTACACTGCTGGATATAAGTGTTAGAATTTAACAGGCATGCTGTAAGGTCTGCGGCATTGCGTTAAATAGCATTTCTTAAATAAATATGGCGCTTCGCTTGTTTAATGGCGAACGATGACTTTACAAATAAGCGCCACTTACACATCAACGCATCCGTTCATGTACGTACACAAACATGCATGTGGGCGTAGTAGCGAGGTTGTTTTATACATTTTATTATTTAATAATTTTTTACAATGGTTGGAGCGTGACGCTTTTATCATAAGACCAACTGAAAGACATACAAAAATCTGTCTGCTGTCTACCTTTGACATCCCTAAAGAACATGATCCTCTCCCCAGCGAGCCAAACATCCTGGAACAGTGGTTTCCTCTGCACCACATAGAAGGTATTATGAGTCGTCAGGTCGAAGTTCCCAGCCACTTCCTCGACTGCTTCGAGCTCGTCTGCGACAGAGTCGAGCGTGTGGTGAAGCGTCTCTGATAAGAGTTGCTTCTTGATCTTCAGTTTTATTATTGCTGGGAAAGGTGATTTTAAGTTAATGGAAGTATCAAAGGTTGCCGATAAATTTGTGATAGCTTATCTGATAAATATTAATTTAGTGTCGCATTGTTAATGGGT
Organism: Tetheella fluctuosa; assembly: GCA_951216915.1. Classification (NCBI taxonomy): domain Eukaryota; kingdom Metazoa; phylum Arthropoda; class Insecta; order Lepidoptera; family Drepanidae; genus Tetheella; species Tetheella fluctuosa. The sequence goes on along the minus strand of OX578233.1, from coordinate 8,895,336 downwards.
CAGTTGGTATGGAGGTTGCCTTAGGTCTTGGGTGTTTTTTTTTTATGTCAGAAGGTTGGCAAGCAGGCAGGCGGGTCCAGCTGATGGTATGTGGCTACCGTCGCCTATATATATGTTGCTGACCTTTATAAAGCCTAGAAGGCATCTGGTTCTCAAATGCAACTGCCGGAACACACCAATAGGTATTTGGTGACAGATTTTCAACTTGAGGGTGGTAGCCAGCCAGGCGAGTGCTACAATGTACCCTACCATCGTGCCATGGTTTCCTCACGATGTTTTCCTTCACCGAAAGCTCAAGTTGTAGGAATCGAACCCACGACCATCGCCGCGGTTACCGACGTCACTACTACTAAGCTATCATCGAGCCATATCGAATCCGATTAATCGGCTACCGCCAGGACCTTAATCGATCGGCAAAGTAAAGCAAAGTCCGGCAGGTTGCTTGGGACTTGGATGGGGAGCGCCTAGTGGTATTTCATCTTGAGCATTTCCGTGCTTCGGAAAGCACGTAAAGCCGTTGGTCCCGGTTATCACTCAATTGTGATAGTCGTTAAGCTAGTTGTCTCCTAGGTGGCTTGAAAACTCCAACAGTAGCCTACCAACACCAATCCAAAGTGGACATGCGTGGTGGAGAATTTTCCCTTTCACCGTCATTCGTGAAGGGAGGCCTGCGCTCAGCAATGGGACATAAAAACGCTGTAAAGGAAGGAAGGGATACATAAATTTAATATATGTTACCAGAATCTTCAAAAGTCTTCTCAATGAGACCGACAATCTCTGCAGCAGTAGCGTCATCGTTGGCCAGCACTGTCAGCTCGGTTTCAATTGTGTAAGTCAGGGTGTTGAACGAGCTGATCTTGTCGAATGGGAGTGATACCCTAAAACGAAACAAAGATATAATCTAGTTTATTTTTACACTAGATTCCGCCCCGCGGTTTCACCCGCCTTCCCCAGAGATCTTATGTTGATGAATATAAATTCATCCCCTTTTGAAAATACCTTTTTGATTATAGTATGTAACTATATCACCCAAATTTAAACCGGATGCTCTATCTCAGAAATGATAATTTCGTTTTTAGAGGTCATGTCAGCTCTCACAATCTGACATTGTGCGCCAAATTACATTCGCGTGGCACAACATCGATAACAACGCCATAATGTTCATAAATGCATTATCAATGTATGAAATAAACATCGTCTAAAATTTAATTTCTTAACAATAATTTATGTTCTTTGAAAAGGTCAGAATAATTTTATTGGCATGCGATATGATTTATGCGCGTGTGAGAGTGGGTATCTACAGTCATATATGCACATAATAAAATAGGAAATATATTTTCTCATGACATAAATAATGCAACTTTGAGACACGTGTCGGTGATTCTGTAAGGTAAATGTCACAAGCTCTATCATCCCTCAGCGCTGTTACTATGTTCTGTCTTTATCATTAACTAAGCAATGACGTGAAAGTCCGCTGTGCGCGGATCCAGCCCACAAAAAAGATTGTGGTCACGCCCTCCGAAAATCGGCCAAGTGCGAGTCGGATTACGGACTCGCTCACGATCAATACATTGCATTCCTACAAAGGAGACGTTTACAAAATGTAGGACGTTAATTGCTTTAAACTTAACTTTTAAAGCAATTAACAGTGAGATTCCCACTCGGGACAGACATTTGTGTGCATGAATATGTCTGTTTGTCCTGAGTCTGGATGTAATTATCTATTTAAGTATGTATTTAAAAAAGTGCAGTATATCAGTTATCTAGCTACCTTCCAGCTTTGCTTAGTTTGGGGTCAAATGGTCATGTGTGAGGAAAAATGTCCCAGAATAATTATATTTTTTATATATTATTAAGGCATTGGATATCAAACTCAACTAGGGCCCACAACGGTGGATCCGCGCTTGGCTGTGCGCGGCATCGTTGGGCGGGCTCGTGGACATGTTTTGTTTTAGAGAATAGCATAGTTGGTATATCATAAGTAATAGTATTGGTTAGTAATGAGATTGCGCTATATGACTGTTTTGCACGGTGGTAGGGTACTTTGTAGTACCCGCCTGGCTGGCTACCACCCTCAAGTTGAAAATCTGTCGCCAAACACCTATTGGTGTGTTCTGACAGCTGCACTTGAGAGCCAGTTCGTTCTAGGCTTTGTGTGCTTACCACCTTCGGCCACATCATCACTTACCATAGTGAGATTGTGGTCAAACACAAGCCTATACAAAGTAAAAAATATATACTGGGTGATTTTGTTATCACTGGCAATACTAGCAAGGGTGGAAGTACTCATCAAAATGAACAACTTTTATTATGGGACTAACTGTGAAATCATGAAAAAATTATCAGCTGTTCCATACAAAAGTTCAATACCTACTCGACCAAAATGTATGAAGCAACCATATTATTTTACTCGATATCAGAGTTAGCCCTATAATAAAAGTTGTTCACATTGATGAGTACTTCCACCCCTGCAAGTATTGCCAGTGATAACAAAATCACCCTGTATATGACATTATCCGAAAAGGACAACATTTTTCAAAAAAAAACCACCTGACATCCAGGTTTTTTTATATGCCAGGGTGGTTGCTACTGGGGTCTTTAGTTTAGCTAATAACGCGAGATCGCTCTAAGTTTTGGACGTTCCTGAAGATTGACGTTTTCTTTCAGATATCTGTCATATTTAACTGTATTTTTACCTACGACAGAACTGAGAGATATGCGTTTGTACATAACCCATAGACTTTAGAACAAATACTTAAGTAGATAGAATTTATCGCCACGTATTATTCGGGTGTGCGGTTATATACCTACTGTCAGAATGTCTAAAACAAGAGTTACTGATGAGGGAAGGGCAAGGGACCCCCTTTGACAAAAAATCTGTTTTGCCATGGACCATCAACTGTTTAGAGGTAATATGCAGTAAATGTGAATGAATAAAGGGTTGTTATATCTATAAATAAAACACGCATACAATTAATTGTTCAATTGGTGACTTCGCGGACCACTTCGCCAGTTTCCAGGGACCACCAGTGGTCCGCAGACCGGTTAAGAACTGGTCTACAGAAATGTAGAGTGTTATACCTATAAACCTCTGTGGTCTTCCACCAAAGCGGCAGTCCGATGATGATCAGAACCCCAACGAAGGAAGCGCTCGCCCACATCCTGTTGGAATCTGGAACTGAACAAATGTAAACTTTATAATAATTATCATGACTTGAATAATTTAGATTTTACATTACAACATTGCTGTAGGTACCTACTCCATATCAACAATTTTTATCTTCTATATCTACTGGATGAATTTGTAGTCGTTGGATTTAAATACTCATCAATATGAATCATCCTGTATAAATATAAAATACTAATATTTGTCCATATGTTTTTTAGGGTTCCGAAACTCAAAAGGAACCCTTATAGGATCACTTCGTTATCCGTCTGTCTGTCTGTCAGTTTTTTGTTAATAACGTATGTGCTTCAATCTATAGGTACCTACCATTAGTGTGAGGTGTGTTGTCGAGAAAAAAAAATGCATTGAAACGCACGCCAGGCATTAACTAGTCTTGTATATTTATATCTTCTAATGTATAAAATTCTAGTATCATAGTGTTTGTCTGCAAATTCCTCCGAAACGACTTGATCGATTCTTATGAAATTTTTGTGCATATTTTTTTTATTTTAATTTTTCTTCTTTTTTCTGGACGTTGTCCAGAGCATTATTTACGTTCCTTTCTTGTTTGTTTTGTTATTACTTCGTTGTTAGGGTTGTGTTGAAATTATAATTATTATTTAATTTTTGCTTGGTTTTGTTTTTATTTACTTTGTGGCTGTGCAAGAATTATATATATATATATATATATATATATCTTTTTATTATATATATATCTGCAATTATTTTTCGTGCTTGTTTTTGTTTTATATACTTTTTATTGGATTGTGTTATTTTATATACTTCTCTATTATATTGTTGTACTTTTCTGTCTTGCATTGGGTTGTGCTGTTTTATAAGTTTATTTATTAAGTTTTTTATTTGTTTCTCTTTATCACTTTTTTGATTATTTCGACACTATAGTCTATAAATATATTCCTTTCCTTGTCACTTTTCATTATCTTGCTTGCTGTTTGTGCATTGATCTGGCCACCTATCAGCTGTTCCATATTAAATCTGGCCAATCCGTATACTGGGCACTCGAATAGCAGGTGGGGAACTGTTTCATCTACGCCAGGCTCACAGGTACACGATGGGTTCTCTTTGCACTTGAATCTATACAAGTACTCGGAGAACCCACCGTGTCCCGTTAGCATTTGGGCTATAATATTGCTTAGTTCCAGTTTCCTTACTATATTGTAGGCACTCACTGCATCTGGGAAGAATATCTTGGTGGTTGCTGCTGTCTCTTCCGACTTGTACCTCGGATTCCATTCGTCAAGAGACTCCTGACGGATCTGTTTCTTGACGAATGAAACCGGACACTTATCGTAGTCTGGCCGCTTTTTTAGGGCCAGAGCTGCGTTTTTTGCGAGCTCGTCTGCACGCTCGTTCCCTATTAAACCTTCATGAGCCTTGATCCAGAACAAAAGTACATTTTTGCCCTGGCTCAGGGCCGTTTTCAGGTTTGCCCTGGCTTCTGTTGCCAGAAGATGCCGCGAATTGTTGTTCGTCACCGTCTCCAATGCAGATCGAGAGTCACTGTATATGCCGTAAGTATTCTTCGAGCTTTTGAGGATCTCCCTGGTAGCTTGACATATGGCCAGAAGTTCTGCTTGGTAAACCGTACTGTAGGATGGCAGCTTCAGTTTTATGGTTTTGGTCTCGGTCTCCCCTGTCCAAATGGACAAAGCGGCTCCGACCTTGTCCTCCATTTTGCTGCCATCCGTGAATATTCGTTGTTCTTGCGTGTTTTGTGCATCCACAGTCTGTTGGTTTTCCAGCTTCATGAACTCCAGACTCATATGCTCCGCCGGGTGTCCTGATTCGATAAACGGTTCTCTACTCTCGACAATCCTACCTGCTAGTGCTGGCCGTGGCACTTATTCTTATATCTAGTGGTAGTATTCCAGCCAGCAGTAGCGTTGAATTCAGGGATGCCGGTCTATATGCTCTGCACAATTTTTGGGCAAAACTTCTCTGGATCGCATTAAGTTGCTTTATGACCCCCAGTTTTTTCGTTGCTGGTGCCCAGGCACTCGCCGCGTACAGGATCACAGGCTCGACGACCGCTGTGTATATCAAATTTTTGTGCATATTTGGCCAACCAAATCACCTTAGACCTATCTGAGAATAGGTCGTAAAGTATATTTCAAACCGCTACGCGGGTGAAACCGCGGGGGACAGCTAGTTAATATATAAAAATCAATGTTTTTTTGTATGTTTGTAACATTGCGATGAAAGTTTGGGAGTTGGGCGCACGCCCACTATAGTTTCTGACAAAGAAAAAATTAATAAAATACCTAGCATTGCAACACACGCCAGGATTAACTGAGTATGTTTATAACATTATAGCTTCACCATAGATTTTAGACACAAAGAGGCACAAACTAAGTATATAATGCATTTCTATAATAACAGTGAGACATATTGAACAATGCACGTGTTTATGAAAACGATCGAGAAATACACGATGTACAGACCGGATACATAAGTCGATGTAACTTGTTTATAATATGAATTCAAACTGTATTCATATATTTCATAATATTTTGACCACAATTCTACCGCTATCGAGTGTGGCCGCAGGTGGTAAGAACACAAAATCTAATAGGGAACAGTCAAGTACAGTTGCCGGAACACATTGATTGGTAGCTGGTTCTTGGCGAAATATTTCCATCTTGAAAGTGGTAGCCAGCCAGACGGGTACTACATGGTATACTACAACTGTGCTGGTTTCCTTCGCTGAATGTTTAATACGTGAATCCGTCAATGGTTAGGTTGAATAAGCTGTTTTTTTGTTTTTGTTTTGAAATAACTTCTCCAATATTGATAACATTGTGAGCACGATTGTTTGTTCTGGAGTCTGGGTAACCTATACCTAATTATCTACCTGTATAAGTATATATTTAGAAAAAAAATGTCGTGAGATATCAGTTACAGTCGACTCTCGATAATTTGTTTTTTTTTGCTGGTCCCTTGAAAATAACTCGATAAATTGAAGAAAATCAATATTAATTGGTTCTGTCGGTAATTTGAATTTGAAGGAATAGTATCTTGTCTGCCAACATGCAATAATTTGAAGTCCGGGCTTCCCTACTCTCTATAATTTGAAGTGCTTACTCAACTGAAAATTACGGACTTCTTTTCAAAATGAACATTTGTGAATAATTGTGTACAAATGTTTCAAATAATTTTTGATCAAACTCTTGTTTACATGATTTTTTCCTCCCTCCTTTTTGGTTATTTAAACTCCTGTTATTTTTAACTCGTGTCAAATTATCGAGAGACGACTGTAAATGCTTTCCATAGCACCAGCTCTGTTTTGTTTGGGATCAGATGGACATTTATGAGGAATGTCCCAGTCCCAGGATATTTATATTTTATTGATTACACGATACACGAACGAACGCGACACAAATGACACAATCGAATCGTTCGATCTTCATTGGTATTCAATGGGTTTGATTCGGTATTATTCGTGTTAGGTACAAGACGAGCCTATAATAAATAACGTCATGTTGAAATAAAATCGTGTCGGTTTTTGGAAACAATTCGTTCGTCAATTGCATAATATTTTTCAACCTGTTTCTGATAAAATAGCTGCGTTCAAAAGCCGTTCGTCGATTCAATACTCACTTTTAGTGACATCCGAGGCCACTCACGCATTACTTCAGTCGATTTTATGCGCAACATTGATACGCATTTGTGGCTAATTTGGCAGTAGGGAATAAAAAAAACAGCCAAGTGCGAGTCGGATTCGCGCACGAAGGGTTCCGTACCATTATCTATAAAAACGGCAAAAAAATCATGTCTGTTGTATGGGAGCCCCCTTAAATATTTATTTTATTCTGTTTTTTAGTATTTTTGTTAAGTATAGCGGCAACAGAAATACATCATCTGTGAAATTTTCAACAGTCTAACTATCACGGTTCATGAGTTACATCCTGGTGACAGACGGATAGACAGACGGACGGACAGCGGAGTCTTAGTAATAGGGTCCCGTTTTACCCTTTGGGTACGGAACCCTAAAAAAATATAATTTTAATGAAGATGAAAATCTGCCGCCAAACACCTCCAGGTGTGTTCCGGCTGCTGCACTTGAGCGCTAGTTGCATCAGGCTATGTGTGCTTACCACCTTCGGCCTCATCATCACTTACCATAGTAAGATCTATATTATTTGTCAATTTCCACTTTTTATTGTTACCCAACTCGTAATTTTTATTTTATTTAATTTCATTAGAATTTTTGTTAAATTTGAACTGTTTATGATTTATGTTACGATTTTATTTTAATTTTTGTTTAATTTGAGTAATTTTCTTTTTTTTTGTTGTTGTTTGCTTAAAAAAAAAAAACAAATTCGTAGTTAAGGCTCCAGTCTCCCTAAAATTAGTGTTCTTGCGGAATTTATCAGAAAAGAAACATTTTTTTTAGTCATCAGAAAAGCAATAAATGAAATATATAGTATAACATGTGTGTATCATCTGTTGGCAATCCTTAAATAAAATAAAATAAGATCAAAATCACCTCCGGGGAGCAAAAATCACCTCCGGGGAGTAACATCAATGTGTGCCGACAAATTATTACGCGCATGGTGTCCTTATAAGCATTAATACCCGATGCGTAGGAGCATTTTACCGACCAGTATATTGTGGCATATAATATTGAAGTACTTTTCAATGCCCAGAGGTTATTTCTCTCTGGTGACTCTATATTGCGTGACGCTTTGTAACCAATACAACAGGTCAGGTGTTAAATAATGGAACGAGCGTTAATTGGGACCAATTCACACGTCACCCCTAATAACTATGGCGACCTTAAATGTTCTTTGACGTTATACGTTTCATTATGATGGAGAGAATTTTTCGATTTATTCTGTAACGATGAAATTAATTCAAATAGGCCTTCACAGACACATATGAATTGTCAGACTCTAACGCACCGTTTGGAAGGTCGCTTTAGCTGAGAAGAGCCGCCAAAAACTCGGCAATAGTTTACAAAACAAACATAGATTTATGACATAAAATGTATCCTGCAAGAGCGAGTGCAACAAACGCGACAAAGCATTGTCGTCATTTAAATGTTCAATGCCTTCTGTACTAAAATGGATTTAGCTCGTTCCTTATATTTATTAAATTTATGTTAAATAAGACAAATTTTCTTTCTTTTCTTTAGGATCGTAAAACAAAACGAAGCATGTAGATGCTTCTTTGAAGTGTTGTACGACTTTCATAGTGGTATAATACGGGTTTATATATTTTTTTAAAACAATTTTTAAATAAGCTTATTATCAGTAATGTATTTAGACGATTGTCTTTTCGAGACGCTATTATACCTACCTATACATGGTTCAGGTAACGAACAACTGAGCCGTCTAGACAATATGTAAAACTGAGATCAATAACAGAGCTTGAAGGAGTCTCTAATATCTATCTAATACCTTTAAACGAGCAATTCTTGTATATTTATATACCTATATATATAATCTGAATCTCGGAAACGGCTCCAACGATTTTCATGAAATTTAGTATGCAGGGGGTTTCGGGGGCGATAAATCGATCTAGCTAGGTTTCATTTTTAGAAAACGTCGTTTAAAAAAAATACCGAGCAAAGCTCGGTCATCCAGGTACTTATCTATATGTATAAAATGCTTTGTCCTGAATGACTGAGGATCAACGCACAGCCTAAACCGCTGATCGTAGAAACCTGAAACTTGGAGGGTGTGTTCTTTGTATGACGTAGGCATCCGATAAGAAAGGATTTTCCGAAATTCTACCCCTAAGGGGGTGAAAAACGGTGGCAAAGTTTGTATGGGATAACGTGATTCCTTGGTCCAATCTACTTCTGCATAAACATTCTTTAACAGAATTAATTGAAGATACGTTTCGTATTTTATTGAAACTCAACGCCTAACGGGGTTAAAAAGGGGTAGAAAGTTATTTTGGGGGTGATTTGCATCGAAGTTGATATCAATACTCCTTAATGCTTTTGATTTAAATTAAATTTTGACGCATGTTTGAAAGCTCAATCCGTCAATCAATATTTTTCCGGTCAGATTTATTTGAAACTTGATATTCAATATTAATTTATCAACACAATGAAACACGTAATGTCGGTGTTTTTCGAAATTCTTACCCTAATGGGGTGCAAAAGTTTTATGGAACGACAATTTTTGGAATGCAGAAAGGCGGTACAGTTTTTCGGGATATTTGGGCTCCTGACTAGAACTAAGGAAAATGGTTTGTAGAATTAATCGGGGGAAATATACTTTGTAAGTGTCTTTATTGTGGAAATTAGTTGGAATACGAATCTTGCGTAAATATTGCTAAGAGCAGATTATTAGGGTTATTATTATTATCATCTCTCGATCTCTTTTCACCCGAAAAGGGGTACAAAAGTGTGTAAGGGAAGACATAATTTTTTCAGAGTATGTATGTGAAAAATTATGTTTCGAGGTATACGGATTGGATTGGTTGTACTAAGAATGTTTTGTATGGGATCGCGGGTGAAACCGCGGGGCGGAAAGTAAGTAATAAAACAGTAGCATCCGGTGTTTATGTACATTGAAGAAAATTAATCATATCTGGCTGTCTGATTATTTGTTAACGCACATTTCCGGAACTACTGAACGGATTTTCATGTAGATTTCACAGGTAGACTGATATTAATTAATAAAGGAGCAGAATATTGGCTTCATTTAAATAAAATCGGATGTTGCAAAAAGTAATCGTCATTCAATGATTTTTGGAATTTTAGACATTTTATAAAGTCTGTGCGAGCGAAGCCGCGGGCGAAAAGCTAGTAATTTATAAATGCTATAGTAACTCTGTCTGCTTGGCTTGACGGATTAACTGATTTTGTTGTTTGGTATGGGGATATCTTAAACCCTATGAGGAAAGGAATAGGCAACTTTTTTTTATTAACTCAGGAGCGAGTGAAATGGGGTGAAAAAGGTTTGTATCGAAGAATTGAATTACTTACATGTAGAATGGAGATTTGGCCATTGTTTAATAAATGCAATTGAAGTGTCTGTTTGGAATATCAAAATAACAGCATTTTAAATGTGCATATTTTATTTATTTATTTATATTTTATTTATCCATAATGCATACAAAAATATAAGTTTTGTTTCTTGGCCCCCGTAAACCAAATGTTGGTTTGTATGGGAGTTGCACATTCCTCAATACAACGCAAAAAACGATAAACTGCTTATGAACTAAACAAATTAATATTATATTATTAGCGCTAGCGACACACATACTCACATCGTTCCAGCACACTCAGACAAACACACTATGAAAGTATAATATAATAAATTCGAAAGTAACTCTGTTTATCTGTCTTTTTGTTACCCTTTCACGACTAAACCTCTGATACAATAGCTTATACACATAGATAGCTGGCGATATGAAATTTGGCAGAGAGGTGGGCCGCGGTTTCGTCCGCGCAAAACTAGGTACTTAACTACTTATTACATGGTAAGTAAATGCCTTCTCATCAACAACGACTATTATAAGTGACCAAATGCAGGATAGTAGCTAATGGGAGCTAAAGAGTGACCATATGCCATTTAATAGGGCGGGGCAGCGAATAAAGGCAAGTGAAGTATACGCGTAAGTTGACAGTCCTACATTCAAGACACAATAGTCCATTGTAAGAGCGATATAATTAGTACTAGTTTTGACCTATATACCCCGTAGTCTACACAAGGTTTTATTCATTAGTTTTGCAACAAGCCAAATGTTTATATTAGATATTACTGTAGCATGCTATAGCTACCGCTCGTGACCAACGGACAGATTAATTTTCGCTATGATCATTTTAATATCGGTTGTTAGTCAAAGTCATTTATTCAGTTTAGGCCCTACATGGGCACTAATGAACGTCGAAGCTACTGAAGTTACCACCGGTTCGGAAGTCAACCTTTCACTGAGAAGAACCGGCAAAAAACTCAGCAAGGTTACAATTTTATATATTATATAATATACTAGCTTTTCCGCGCGGTTTCACCCACGTTCCCGAGGGATCTTTTTCCCGGGATAAATAGCCTATAGCCTTCCTCCATAAATGGGCTATCCAACACTGAAATAATTTTTCAAATCGAACCAGTAGTTCCTGAGATTAGCGCGTTCAAACAAACAAACTCTTCAGCTTTATAATGTTTTATATTATAAGGTATATTTTTTTTTGGACAGTTTCAATGTTGGCTTTTTTCCATTAAGGCTCCAGTCTCCCTAAAATCAGTGTTCTTGCGGAATTTATCAGCAAAGAAATATTGTTTTTTAGTCATCAAAAAAGCAATAAATGAAATATATTTTACGTTATTTTAAAGTGTGAGATTTGAAGTTTCCAATACATATTTTATTTATTTATTTGACGCCACTTTTATTAGCTTTGTGAGGCTTTAAACATACCTCTATTTACGTTCCACGCGTAGAGGGTCTCATTCATGCACACGCCACGAAAAAAATATAACAAAAACAAGAAATGTATTCTTCATTGGACAAAGCGCCACCGATATCATTCAATAAAACTCAAAATACACCGATTTCATGAAAATAAACGAAAACGCAACGTCATTTCGCAAGTTCCTGCCAAAAAGTCTAACCATAAAGAGACAGTGAGATACCCTCATGTCAAAACGGTCATCATGGCATGCTGCTATTATAAACACAGGTAATTTTAGCACTATAGTTACTCAAAAAGCCATTATCTCTCTCGTTATGGTAGTTGATAATATGGTCGAAGGTGGTAATTGCAGATCTTAAGAATTCATCGAGTATACTTCAAGCAGTCAGCTTACAAATAATAGAGTGGCAGCGTCACAAACAATTCTCATAAAAAAGTAACCACATGCGAGTTCAAAAGAAGTAGCTTTGAAAACCATATTTGCCTCGTTTCTTCTACCGTGAAACTAACTACGATAAAATGAGACAGAGACACTTGACGTCAACCTGGGAACTATGGCAAATATGCCAGCAGGCATATACGCAGTTGTAACGTCGCGTCAGTGCCGTACACTGCTAATCTAGTTACGATAGTAACTTATAACATCATTGACTTCAAGAGTCAAAACAAATTGTCAAATTGTTTTACATCTGTTATTCAGCTTATCTTAAATTTGTTATTGTTTTCATTTCCTGGTCACATGATAATTATATTTGAACTTCTGAATGTCTGGTAATTTATTACCTACGAAATATGAGAGACAGCGGGTGGTAGCTAAAGTCGAGGACTGGATGGTGTGGTAAGTGCAACGAAAGTTCTATTTGGAGGTATGTAGGGTGACGAAGCTGATGATGAACGCATTGATAGTGTTTCTGTAAGTATACGCTTTGTTAAAGCTCGAGGAATAACTAAAAATGATGACACAACCCACAATCGTACAGAGATCTGAAAATGACCTAAATTGAATCGATAATTTTGTAGATAATCTTCAAATCAAACAAGACTGATAGATATTACAACCGTAATATTACCATTATTTGAACTATTGTTATTATGTTAATAACAAATATGTGAAATAGTTAAGCTTATAATTTTGTTCAATTATTTAACATAGAATTAATGAAGTCTCAGCAAGACAAAAGTTAAATAAATAGTAAATTGTACTAAGTTAAACATGTTGAGTTGAATTATAAAAATCTAGAGCATCGTCCGTAAATTATATCACATAAATTAGTTTAAAGATAAAAATAATGTGATGAAATGCATTGGACTAGCAGTCTACACCTAATCATCTTCGATATTGTATGTAGTGTTGATTATTAATATCAAAATGTTCTTGAAGGAAGTGGAGAAAAAAAAGTTAGAAACAAACAGGAAGGCTTATCTCAATCAGCAACATAAACGCCAAGAGAAATCGATTTCAGAAAACATGTTACATTGGACGTCTTAATATTACATGACAAGGATTACAAATAATCCTTTAAATTCGGCATATTGAATCAAATAATAAAGCTGTTATAGTGTCACGAAAAATCGTGAGGAATCGACCTCATAATTACAGATTCGAACATCATACGCATGCAAAGTGAAAATATAAACAATCATCACGAGATGACCACGCACGAGTGATGATGAAATTGGAGGTTGAGGATTTATGGATTAGCCAAATGTGTCTCTTGCTTCTATAACTTCAAATTGAAATCGCCGCCTATGCGTGATTGAGTCACAAACATCCAAACATACAAGCTTTCAAATTTATAATATTAGTAGGATCTGTATATTTGTGATTTCCGGGGTATACAGTAAAGACCAAAATAATTAACGAACCGAGACGAAGAATTACACTCATATTGAGTTGGAAAGAAAAGAATTGAGTAACACAATAAGACGTCGAGTAATTGCTACATAATTTACTAATGCAATTAAGAATACAAGAATAAACACGCAGTGTAGGTAATCTAATTATGTTGCCTTACATTCTGTAATCTGCACTACTGTAAAGTAAATAGATATTAGACATTAATAAATAATTGTTTACTAGAGATCAGACAATTTAGATTTCCGGCATGATATGATAATTTTTAAAGTTGCAAAAATGGAATAATCAAATACAAAAGCAATTATCTTTCTGGGTATAAAAACTGAGGATGACAAGATTAGGGAAAATGCGTTAAATAAATTATAACAAACGAAAATTTTTTTTTGAGAATATAACACAGTGCGATAAGGATACACATGAAAGTGACGAAAACGGAAATAATAAGATTATTAATTTTAGTTCATAGACAGAAAGTTACAATCACTATTAAAAAGATCCTTGTGTAGACATGAACCCGAATAAAAATGTTGTTAGTTTTGCCAAAGTTTGTCGCCAACCGATTGGTCAAGGGCAATGTCGTTGCCCACACGCATCTATTAAGCGACCAGTTTTACAGGAAGCATACTTATATTAGCATACATTTACAAATATCACAGCAATAATATAAATGATAGACAAATTACCTGTTTTACAAAGAAAATAAATGCGAATCCGAAATGGGTTTGCACTAAAAAGCATAAAATAATTATTACTGATTTGATCATGACTAATTGCGTACTATCAGTCAGCAGATTTTGAGTTCCTTATGTGTGTTCAATACTTGTTAATATGTATTTGTAACTGGCCGAGGATATGTATATTAATAATTGTGACGACAATAATGAATATAATGCTTCAATCAGGATATTCGTGCTAGAGCACGGTACGGTAGACCGTAGAGAAGTTTCATCATATCTTGAAAGATAAGCAGACTGAAGTCGCAGCTGCTTCTATTGCAGAAGCTACAGATAGATGATGAGTTAGATGAGATCTGGAATGAAGACTACGCATAGGTTAACGTAATTTGGAATACATTTCAGTTAGATAGACCGATGAATATAATAGGAACGTGGTTGCAAAGAGCGGAGGACCAGATGTTGTCGAAGACCCTCGTCAATCAGTATCTGACAATGATGATGATCGAAGATGTTTGAGTTTGATCAACATCACACATAACACTAAGGCGTAATGTGGTCAGAGTGGTAAGCACAGAGACTTGTTTAAAATCAATCGATGGTTATTACCAGATAACGCAAACAGCGGTAAAAATTTCTAAACTTAATACAATACTAGTTTTTAATAGAATTTTCCTAAGAACACACCATCTCTGTATTAATATGGATAAAAGACAAAAACAAACATGAAGCCGTACAAAGTTGGTACGTTTGTTTATTTGGATGATGTAATGGACGTTGCGCACGTAAAACAGACACACCTACTACGCAGGTAACTAAGTAGAAAAAAAATTACTAGCATAGCACCGATATACTAATAATAATAATTAGAGACTATATCTGCCCACTGCTGAGCACAGGCCTTCTTTCACGAATATGGGTGAAAGGGAATGGGCAAATACTTCCACCACGCGTGCCCACTGCGGATTGGTGGAGGTCTAGTGGTCAACCTACTGTCGGAATTTTTAAACCAAGGCTTTACGTGCCTTCCGAAGCACGGATATACTAACTAACATTTTAAGAAATAATTATTGATTATTTAGTTTATGATTTATGAATTTTGACATTATTATATCAAGCGAATGAGGGTTTTTATTATATTTTATAACATAATACGACTAGATTATAAGCATATATCTAAATATCACACAAAATTCGATATCATGTTCTGCAAGATATAAAAATAACCATAAATCTCAATAGCTAGTCTCAGCTTCCGTATTTTTGCTTAATTATTTATATCTAACACAAAAGGTTGTCTGGAAAAGATCGCTCCTTTGTAATAAGTTGTACCTACAGTAATTTATAGTATTTTAGTTGTGTTAGTTTTAATTATTTTTAGAGCTATCTAACTAAACCTATGCTATTGTCAATTATGGGTACCAGTGTATAGTGCCGACCTTCAGCCTAACTATTTTTAGTCCCTTTAGTAGAGAAGTAAAAATAACTGGGCTAAAGGTTGAAATGAAACTAAAATATTTTCTACAACTACTACTTCACAAGCACTTGTAAATTGTGAGACTAATGCACGGTTCAGAAGGTTGATACTAGTTATTTTAATTTATACAGGATAAACAAATACAAACAGTACAAGAATATGAGAAATATAAAATCAGTGTCAATGTCAAACCAACCGCCTTATCCACAGATAAAAAAGAAATGCTAAGTTGAATAACGTAACAAAGAATATGCTATAATTTCAAAGAACTCAGCACTCTTTTACGATTTAATACATAAGAAGTGACCTTTTATGAGTAACTAGCTTCCGCCCCGCGGTCTCACCCGCGTTCCCGAGGATCTTATGTTTTCCCGGGATAAAATGTAGCCTATTCCAGACTATAATCTATCTCTGTGCCAAATTTCATCAAAATCCGTTCACCCGTTCTGGCGTAAAAGAGTAACAAACATCCATACATCCATCCATCCATCCAAACTTTCACATTTATAATATTAGTAGGACTAGTAGGATAAAGCAAGGGTAGGGCATTTTCTTTTAAATCTTCTTTGCCTGATCTTGCGCATCCTCTATCCCTGTGACTGATAAAACTTAATATGTACCTACATCTCTTAGACTTTTTCAAAGCCTTCGGGTATCTTTGGATCTACGGTCTAAAAGACTTTTAGACTTTTGTAGTCTATTTTAAACGAATGACTTATTTAAATAATTACATAAAACAAAACAAAAACCGATAAGGAAAATTTATAGCATTTTTATTCGATAACCGACCTCGGTTCAATGTTAGTTTATATTTTGGTTAGATAACAGGTTATCGTTTCACGCGAATGCTAATTGCATTGCGAACAAAATGGCTAAAAATAACGATAATCTTATTAAACTAAGTCAACTTTGCTCATGTGAAACACACACATGAATAATATGGATCACCTTCAAAACAAGTTACGAAGTAATTTAATAATGAGGCGGACAAAAAATAAGAAGCAAACACTCCGATAAATTCATAATCCTTTCATAAATTAGAACGAAATCAAGAGATGAAACGTGATTTCGAGATGCTGCTGCATTCATACATTTTTTCTATCAAGTAATAATAATTATTATTTAACAGGTCTATATGAATATATTATTATTATAATTATCTATACTAATATTAAACGCTGAAGAGTATGTTTCTTTGATTGGTTGAACGCTCTAATCTCATTCCATTTGAAAAATTCTTTTAGCCCCCATTTATCGAGGAAAACATAAGATCCATCGGGAACGCGACAGGACACTAGTAGGAATATAAGTCGATGATAGCTCAGTGGTAGTGACGTCGGATGCCGCGCTTTCGGTGAAGGTAACCATATCACAGTAGAAGGCTACTTTGTAATATTCACATGGCTGGCTACCAATCTCATGTTGAAAATCTGTCGCTAAGGCAAAATCTTCCGGCAGTTCCACATAAGAATCATTGCCTTCTAGGCTTTATAAAGGTCGGCAACACATAACAATGCCTCTGGTATTGCTAATGTCTACAGGCGACGGTAGCCACTTAAAATCAGGTGGACCGTCTGTTTGAAAATTTCTTAATCATAAACTTTTGATAAGTAACGTATATATTAATACATAAATAGATAAATAAATACTTCAGCCTCTTTATAAATTAATTATCTATTAGTTTTACAGCTTGAAGAAATAGGCAGGACTCTAACAAACACGCTCACAACCATTTTGGTACAATGAAATGAATCTATTACATTCTGCTCCTGAATAAGTATGATAACAGTGGTATCACTATTATCGCCTACAGTATTATCGTCGCAACTTCCTTCTGCAATCGAACTGACGTCACGTCCTTTAATGCAACGTGGTGCTCATTGGTCAAATCAAAATCTCTTACAACACTACATCTCCTCTGAATAATTGCCGCTCTATTATTGTCAGTATAGAAAACCAATAAATTCAAGCAACACATTCAATTTAATTCAAAATAATCTCAAACTAAACAATCTCTTATTTTCATTCATTAGATTTACAGCATTATAGGTTCGTAACGCCTGTTACCTTAATTTAAAGTTACGACCAAGATAAAATAAAATGTTATTATTATCAACCGGTTTATTAAAACGTGATTAACCAACGGAAGCAAATGACTATTCAAACTACATCGTCACTAGTTCCATGATAATAAAATTTAAAGTAGGCATAGTGAGGACTCCAGACAAATTGGCGTTGAAACCAAACACGTGAACCGCATATCAAAACAAAATAATATCACCGACCTGTCATGATGGCCGCATGTAGGTTCACGCACTCTGACAGATATTAAAAATAAATAGTCTGAATGCGACGCGTTCGCTGTGCCCGTGCCCGAGCCGCTGTGTGAAAAAAGTAGCTGTAGCACCAATAGCACCATCACACCAGCTCAGTTAATCAGTTGCTTTGCTTTCGGTAGGTCAGTTAGTCTGCCTGCACCCGTGCCGCGCGTTGGACGCTCGTGCGGCCGTCAAATTTTCCCGGCCAAACATTTGCGAACTGGTGGTTTGGTTTCCCAAAGTTTATTATATATTTTTGGTGCTGTGTTATTCCCGTCTGCAACGGCTCTTCACT
Organism: Tetheella fluctuosa; assembly: GCA_951216915.1. Taxonomy (NCBI): domain Eukaryota; kingdom Metazoa; phylum Arthropoda; class Insecta; order Lepidoptera; family Drepanidae; genus Tetheella; species Tetheella fluctuosa. The sequence goes on along the minus strand of OX578233.1, from coordinate 8,877,159 downwards.
GCACTTATTTGAAGATACAAAGGATTTATCCGACCCACATCGGTGAGTTCTTGTTTTGATTATTATTACAGTACTCTTGGATAAAGGGAATGGTTGCAAGATACCATATTGAAAAACATTAATGAAATAATTAACTATTATTTGACCTAATTCATCATATCAAAAAAATGATTACTGCTACGAAGAATACAGACAGTTATTAAAAAATATTCTTTTGAAAATTGTAACAATGCACGTGGTACTTTTTACTATTGTAAGATAGTAGATAAGTCATTCGTACGACAACTTTAACAGCTCGTTGAAAACCCCATAAAATATATAATTAAATGACCCAATACTACCAACAAATAAAATAAAATCGTATGATAATTACCACATTAACAACGTAAGACAATAGAACATTAACTAATGAAAATTCAAACACAACTTTACATACAATCACTTGAGACGAAGACTCTTGACTCTTGTAATGTGTATTTATTTTTTTAATTCATGCACGTCACACAAATACTGGCATATTATAATTCAAGACAAGCGAGGTCAAGAAAAACAAAGGATATTCTTTTTTTAAAATAGAATTTTAAGTTGCCAATATTTAGTCGGGAATTGATTCGCTAATCGACTAAATAGAAACACGATGCGGTGACAACAAAAACAAATCTGCTGAGAAGCTGAGACGAAAAAATCAAAATGCATGTTAGTTAAATCCGTTAAACCTTAATGATCTCTTGATGATGATGGTCATTAGTAAAAGTATATAAGAATCTATGACATCGTGTCTAAACATCATGAAACTGCAATATCCTACCCACGTTCCCCAGGGATCTTATGTTTTCCCGGGATAAAAAGTAGCCTATGTTCTTCTCCGTACCATAGGCTATCTGCATACCAAATTACATCGCGATCGGTTCAGCGGTTTAAGCGTGAAACAAACAAACAAACTCACTTTCGCATTTAGAATATTAAGTTAGGATTTTGCTTGAATCTAAGACAAATAAATTTTGATGACCAGTTTACTGCTAATACCTACAGTATAAGCTAATGGTCATAAAACAATATTTTACGTCGATTAAATTATAATTAGAGCAGGAATGTACAAATTTGTTACTGTAATTCAATGAATTCCTTAAAATGTTTTCCTTAATATTCGTCAATGGCGTGGTTTTTCAAATTCCGTAATCATACAAAATAACATTATTGTACAAAGAACAGAAGTTACAAACAAATAATTTGACCAAATATCATTGAACAAACAAACAAAAGTAAACACAATAAATCAACGGAAACATTTCGCAATGGTGGAAAAGCAAATAACGAGGAATTGGGTCAGGATATTGTCCCAGATAAACATCGGAAAACTATCCAAATGTTAACTAGAGTAACTACTGATAGACTTGAACCTGTCTGGCCTTTTCTCTAATCCATACTAATTGTGCTCACAAGTCATCTTGTAGATAAGTATAAGGATCTTAAATAAATTACTATAGCGACATTTTTCCTGACCGCATGAGTTGATCGCTCGATTCACAATAAAATTAGTAAATGTTAATTATTGATTTATTATTTCATGGTTGTTATTTTTTTTTATAAAAACTCAAATTGAGATATTCGGAAAATGAACCTTATTCCATATAAGACACGAATTAGTTTTTGTTTTTAACTGTGGAGTTTATCTTACCTCAGTTTTGTCTCAATAAAGGGTTAATAAAGGAGGATGCGTATGTTTCTGTCATTACTACGAAAAAAGCTTTTAGACATACGACATTTCTGCCAAGCTACAAAATTTCAAGTTAAATCAAAACATTCTCAGAAAATATCTAGAAAACATTCTAGAATAGTAAAATAAAAATGCAACTAGACCAGCTATTTTATAGTAAATACCAGGGACAATATTGTAAATTATGTGCAAACATTACACTATCGAATCGTATTGAATAAGAAATAAGCTGAATAAATAATGCTACGCAAGTTGCTTGAATTGAATTACTGTGACCGATCAGTACAGTGATAGTTGGTACACTATGATTGCCCTATTTGCCTCTTGTTATTTTTTTTTATTGTCAGTAGTATGACAAGCAGGCACACGGTCCACCTGATGGTAAGTGGTCACCGCCGCCTATGAACATTTGCAATACCAGGGGTATTGCCGATGTGTTGCCGACCTTGAAGAGTTCTACTTTACTTTTAACGCATCATAACAACCTGGCATGTTACCTTATGATTCAATTGTCTGAAAAAAAAATTTAGTTTGCTGTCAGAATCAATGCAAAAAAACTTAAATAATTAAATAACAAATTGTTGATTGTTGAAAATAAAATTCACGAGAGAGAATTTAAGTGATGCATGAAATATTGACGAATTGAAAGAAAAAAATACAAGGATTATAGCTTATAAGCTTGCCTACTATATTTAATTAAATATGAGTGTGTTTTTTGCTTTGTCCTTCTTTAAAACCAACGTGGTTTTTTTTGCAGAGTTTATGGGCATAGAGACATACCTACGCTACTTTTTATTCACTTTAATATTTCCATAGATTATTAAAAATAAATCACTTTTGATTCTTCGAAAATTGCGCATAGAGATATAGATCAATGAATCAACTTATTGTAGGGCAGACAGATAAAGATTATACAAAAATACAATGAGAAAACATGAATTATGATAAAATTCTTATCGGTCATCGTAAATATGGGCGTAGGAACTTACTATAGATATGATTTTTCAAAGAATTCACTTGCATTCTAAAAAAATATGTTTTTAAACATTTCCTCAAAGATTGATCGAAGATTGCAAATGCCGTGCGGTTTAAAATATAAACGCAAACAAACAAAGAAAACTATATTTTCCTTAAATAATAGTGTATAGATTAGTTCATTGAAATGCAAAGTGTGTAAGAATGGATCGACGGACGTGTCCTGTCGTTTAAAGGTCAATGTAAAACGTTGCACCCGTTTTGGCGATATAATATAATTTATATTGAATGCATCTTTTATGTGCTGCGCTTATTCAGTGCGAATGCGACGATATCTTTTCGTATCAAATAACTTTAAATTAGAGGGAATGGTAGTCTCTGACATCTTATGCACTCATTAGAATTTCATAACCCTTTTAATTTAAAACATAAAACTGCTATAATTTGACGTGATTAAAATGTGAGTAAAAAAAATTTAAACGTTCTGTATTCAAATCAAGCCGACTTTTACGCGGGTATTTTAATTTTAATAGTGGATCTAACGTAAAAAATCGTCCCTATTTTGAATTTTTTACGGATTTTTCTTGCGTATTAATTTATTAGATCAATTTTAAGCGCTCATAGGATCTCATTTTGTGATTCGCACATGTGGAATATGGAAGTGATAATTATTAAAAACCATTCATTGGTTCCTTATGAATAAATGACGGACATTTATAACTAAGGAACCAATGTATAGTTCTATAACGTTTTGAATGCAAAATTAAAACATGTAATAGACGTAATAAAAGAAAACGCAAGAAATAGTCATTAAAAATTCAAAATGCAGACCTACTTTAAGTAGACATTTGCCAGATATACAAACAAATATGATAAAAACTCTTTTGTAACAGGCACTAATAATTTCCTGTTCCTGTTCCCCGCGGTTTAACCCGCGTTCCTGTTACAAAAAAAAAGGAAATAATCGGGATAAAAACTATCCTATCTTTTATGTTGAACACATAACACATTTTGAAAAAAAACTACGTTAAGTTCGGATAATTAGTTTCGGAGTTCATCGCGGACCAACATCGTAACACGGAAATTTCTCAGACCTACCGAATATACATATAAAATTTCATAAGAATCGGTCAAGGCGTTTCGGTGGAGTTTGCAGACAAACACTGTGACACGAGAACTAGAGAAAATATATTAGAAGATAATAAAATTGACATATATTTATGATTCTGACCCTGTAAGATTTCCTATAACTACTTATATCTTAAAGTAATCGCAGCTTGAGGCCGTTTTCAAACGACCTTTATTGGATTCTAGGCTAGATAACATGGCTAGCAAAGTATTTTTATACCTAAGACAAGTGTTAGTGTTTTTCTAGCATTGTATGGTGATTGAAGACCTTATAGCTAATACATAATCTTATAACTTTGTACCCCGAGGGATCTGAAGTTTTCCAGGGATAAACAGTCTATGTGTTAATTCAGAACATATTCTATTTGTGTGCTAAATTTCATCCAAAACCATTCAAGTATTACGGAGCTGCTACATAGGATGGTAGGAAGTAGGATAGTAGGAAGAAGTGAGTGGAATTAGTAGGATTCATCAACAGGAGTTGTCATATACTTATTGGTACTGTAAGAGAAATATATATTGTAGCTAGCTATTCCCCACGGTTTCACCCACGTTCCCGATATAATAAAAGTAGCCTAAGTTACTCCTTATAACTTCAGATAAATGCCAGTCAAAGTTCCGTCAAAATCACAGCATTTTCGGAGGCGTTTCGGAGATTAGTCAGAACAAACAGACAGTATTTTTTTTTTTATAGTTTTTTTGTTATAAGTACAGCTTATAATTATACTTTCATATGCATTTAGTAAAAACTGTTTGTTATTACAAACAGACCACCAATTTGAAGATGCGTTCGCTATAATCCCTTAGAGAAAGTCTTGTAAAACCAAGTTCATAGACCCGCTGGACCCTTTCTCTCGTCTACATTATACGGTCGACAACACAAATTGCCTTATATATTCTATACACTGACTGTATAAAACTGGTGTAAGCTGTGTGGATATGTATACGTGCAACTCTATAACTACAGTAACAAGTTATAGGTAGATTGCTAAAGATGTAGTCATCTAGTGATATATTTACAGTGCGTCAGATTCATAATGACGATGCAGTTATACTTGAAACAAATGATGTATTAGCTCAACTGGCACAAGTAACCACTTGGGTAAATCCAAATTAAGTATAGAACGTTTAACACAGGGTGTTATCTTCGAAAAAAACCTATGTTAGTAAATGGTAAACAACTTATACTTTGGGACTAAGAATTTTTTATAATATCCATACATTTTCTATAAAGAGTTTGTCTATTTGTCTCTACAGCGCAGGGTAAGTTCCTAATTTATTTAGTCTGGTATGACATTCGATTTAAAAGATTGAAGTTAAATAATAAACCTTACAAATGTTATTCAAATTTCGAATTGAAAAAGAAAGAAAAAAAGATTTCTCGCAGAATTAAATTCTTTAATTTTCGAATGGAAACATTGCAGAGATGACTCAGTTTATTGCCAGGACAAAGAATTTGGATCAAGGCACAAGCTCAAAGAAACTCAATGTTGATATAAAGGGTTTATCATACAATAAAGAGAACATCGTATTATATGAAGGTCATTTAGTTAATTTTGTGTTCAGTTTAAACGGACGTTTAATTTATTAGTAAATTTCTAGGCATAGGCGTAGTTAGTGACCGAAGGTTTTAAGCACAAATATTCTAGTAGGTAAATAGCTCTCAAGTACAGCTGCCACACAAAATTAGGGGCGGATAATCATCACAGGCAGACTTTGTTTTAGGTGGTTTTAGTAAGTTTTGATTCCTTCAACAGGCACGTCATATTTAGGCCGACACGTAAAGCTGCAAGACACGTAAACGAAGACAATTTTCCTTACCACATAAATAAGTAAAGTAAATGGCCGCGCGGAGTTTCCCATACTAATATAAATTGCGGCTATGAGGTTATATTATGTGTAAGCACTTAATATTAGTTATTACCTAAGCAAACTATAAAATTTAATACCTAAAGTCTTCAATTACTGTATGGAAATTGCGTAATATTTCTAAATGTATGGTATTATGGGACTAACAATGAAATGGGGGCTATCGCGTGGGAATTATCCGCTAGAGGCGCTAATGTAGCGTGAGGTCTTCGGAATGTCAAACTTGGTTAAACTTCACTGTTTCTGGGTGGACTAAGCGGGTTTATTTCTAATTAGAATAATGTTGTGAATATTTTGCAATACCTGAGATTAATTATGGCAAATATGAGTTACGGGTCAATTATTGGCAGTGCTTTGAGACAGTGTTTTTTCTTTCGGAAACTTTTACCTACTATTTTTTTCGAACGAAACGTACGAACTACGTAAAACTGAGGCATGCTCGATATTTTTACGGTACGGTTTAAGGTATTAAATATGATTTAAATGTAAACATGGTTTTCATGTCCGTAATAACAAACTTTTATAGGACCTTACTCGACAGTGGCGCCAACTGGTGAGCACAAAAAGGATAGCCCCCATTGCGCGGATTCTTTTTTTGGCCGAAAATATGCCATTTCGAAATACAAAAAAGAGGAAAAAATTATTCTTAAATGAATTAATTTAAATTTAACTAATTTTAATTTGGATTTTTAAATAAGTACAATATACCTACATTTAAAATTTTATCATTTTTAACCAAGGCCATGTCAGTATAAACTGGGTTACTGGGTGAACATAAAATAATATATATTTAATAATGGACAAGAGAAGATAAATGTTACAATTAATGTATATAATTTTATACAAATCATGTTTGATTAGTTTGTCATCAATATTTTCATATATTAAATGAACTACCTATAACCTAATCCCCATCATTCCATAAATATTATAAAATGCTGCCATCTGTCTGTCTGCATGTCCTAATGCACTTTCCATACTTACCCAAGGTTTAGGCTATATGTATGTATGTGATGTGACCAACGAGAGCTGATCACTGACTGTTTTTAAATTATGAATTTGAGAACACTCTGTCCACCAGATATTATTTACTGTGGCGACATCTATCAACACTTTCGCTATCCGTGGATACATGGCGCAACAAGATTCTACATCGCACTGACAAAGTTCGTCAAGTACTTAGCATAATATACAAGATACCAATTTCTACAGTTGGACCGCGGTCCCCAGACACAATGACCCAGCCAAAAGTAAATAATATTCTAGGACATTATTCCTCACACACGGCCATCTGACCCCAAACTAAGCAGAGCTGTATGAAAGCCAGATAACTGATATACTACAAATATGTGAATAAAACCAATAGCTGAATGTCATTGTCAAGGACGCACCGTATATATTGATATATAAATAATATTGCTGATATCAAGAAGAAGTGCCCTCTGCCGCGTGCCATGTGTATATATCTTTATAATTAACTATATATTATTATATCTTAACACATACACGTGATAGATGGCTTTTGTCTGACCTATTATTACAAATTATTTAACTATATTTTTTTTTAAGAATACAATGACATGTGAATTGTAAGATAATTTTGATACGATTTGCTTGGGCTACAGGTGTATCCTGTAAAAAAAATATATTTAAAAATGGCGGTTGACAATGCATCTCTTACGCCCTAAATTAAAATAGCTTTCACTTTGACATATATAAACCAAAAATCAAGATGCAAATTAAATAAGCTATCTAAGGCAGAAAGTTTTTAAGCTATTGTATAGCTTTTATCGCGGGCTTAGAGCGCGGCGACCGAATCAAGAAATTCCGTAACGAAAAACCTAACACCCCCCACTCCGCCTACCATGTAGCTCGGCCGAGCGTGACTCGATTGAAACATTACCTGAATAATAAAACATAAAAAAAAAAATTCGAGTCGACAACATATATCCGCAAAATTCGGATTGTCGAGTAGGTATTTTGTTAAATTCTAATGGTGCAAATGGCAGCCGCCATATTGGCCGAGCACAGTACCGCCATATTTTCAATGAACGCATCCCTGTCAGTCAGTATCAGTTTTTTCCTTTGTTTTCCCTTATTTCGGGAAGGCAAAGGGTTCTAGCCCATACAGCCTAATCATGAGATGACACAGTGTTCTCAGTGTGTAAAATGAGCCTTTATTGAAAGCCTATTATTTTTGTTTCCCGTTGTTAAGCTATTGCATAGCTTTTATCGCGGCCTTATTAGTATAAAGAAAAAAAAATACTGCATAAATAAAAAATAAGAAATAATTATAATTGCATAAGTTGAAAGAAAATGCTATGCAATAATAGTTTTACCGCGGCAGTCCCCGAGTGCGACACGTATTTTTTTTTTAATCGGATCAGTAGTTCTTGCGATTACCTACATCCAAACTCACAAAATATATATTTTATTTTTCTTTTGAACGAAAGTAATAACACTACGGCAACAGTATTTTTTGCACAATCTTTATAAAATTACGTAACAAGATGTGATAAAGGCAACTTTATGAGGCATATAAAAATATTTACAAGACGAGTTTGTTTATTTTTGGTCAAAAACATCATGCCATTAAAAGTCACCAGTTCAAACAAAATGGACACACCTTGGTTTATTTGGGATGCATAACAATAATAATAAGCAAATACAGGATTCCCAGACAAAGTATTAATCTTATCTGCTAGAGAAGTATCGTAGATTCTGTCTGTTTGTTTGTCACACAGTATTTATATATTATATTTTTTAAAACAAGCCAATTGCAACGCACACCGGGGCGATTGCAATTGGCTCGTTTTAAAAAAATATACTTCTATACTTTTCTAGCCATTTCCAGTTTGAACTAATCTTACAATGCAACGTCGAGGTTGTGGCTTTAACCGCGACGACTCTAGTTTCTAGGTCAATAGATAACTATATAGGATGTAAAAATCAAACGTATATAATATAATATATCTCTATGTAACTGTAGCAGGTCGCCCAAGACCAGTCCTATTAGAGATTCTTGGGAGAGGCCTATGTCCAGGACGTCTTGCGGCCGAGATGATGATGATGATGTACCGTAGCATGTGATGATGTGAAATGAAAATATTTTTATTCAAATAATAGTTTGACTCTAACGCTTGGTTCGGAAGGTTGCTTCTACTGATCTTATATATTTATCAAAAGAAAGCTTAACTAAAGAAAGACTAGACAGTTTCAAGCAAAATATCACCTGACTCGAACCAAACGTTTACAAATCATGTTGCAATTGTAATCATTGTTACCTGAGAAGCATTTATGTCTCGTATTCCCAGCATTTCAGCATAAACCTGTGTTTACTGCTTAATTGTTTTGATTAGTTATACGCAATTGTGTTCAGATTGTAACTTCAGTAAATTCGAACTTCATAAGTGCCCTCTTAGGGCCTAAACTGAGTTTGACTTTTATAACAATACAAGCTGTCCCCCGCGGTTTCATCCGCGTAGCGGTATGAAATATACTTTACGACCTATTCTCAGACCTACCGAATATGCACTAAATTTTTCATAAGAATCGGTCAAGCCGTTTCGGAGGAGTTTGCAGTTTATTTATTATTTTTATTAGTCACACCTCTATTTTAGATGATGCGTGATTCTATTATCAATAGAATAACCGCAAAGTTAAATGGGATCGATTGAAAATCTTGCACTCTCCAATTACATTTAGATTTAGATAGTACGCAGGAAACGACTATAATCATTTGGCCTTCCTTCAAATTGCAACAGTGATAATAGACAAAATCAAAAGCAGGAAAAGAAAGGCATACAAAACATCGAGGACAAATCCCGCAACTTGTTTCGCATGTCGCTAAACATGATCTCAGTTTTTGTATTGAGGAAGTAGTGAGAGAGAGAGGGTTGTGACTGACTAATTGAACATTACAAATTAATGCCAAGTCTGACCTTTAAGCGTAAAGACTCTCACTCGATAAAGTTAACGATCTTATTTAGCTATAGAGAGTTAGTACTTAAACAGCAAATCTAGAGACAGATGAATAAATAATAACTAGAGACTGGTTCTACAAAATACTGTAATGGAGCCATAATGATCTACGTTCTAGATTGATTGTTAGAGAAAACACAGTGCAATGTGGTTACTTATTGGGTACAAGACAATTTCACTCATACTTGCACGATTTCAGTGTGCCTGGAATAACCAGCTTTTACAAAAAGATGACAAATGGAAATATTTGCCTGTAGCAGTGGTCGAGTACCTTATTTACATTCAAAGTAATGTAGCGAGTTAATTAGTTTTTTTAATGTTGATTAAATGATAAGCCGTGTGACAAGGAAGAATGAGAACGCAGTCAAGCGTAAGCGTTGACTGAAAGACAAAGGAATGCTTAATGGCTATAGCTACACTTAAATTTAATAAAGAAGACAAATTCTAAGAACTTCTTTCGTGTTCAATAAATTCTCTTATTGTTACTCTTCATTCCAATCAATTTGGGTTTCATGGAGCGTTAATTACGAGTAGATAATCTAATGATGGAACTTAGAACATATTAATACACTTCATAGTTCTCAATCGGTAAACTATTTGCATGGATTATATGGATTTGTAGGTTGAATAACAGTAGATGACCAAAACTTTTAACAGAGTAGGTACCAAGGGAAAGGAAAAGGAGAAAAGGGAGACCTAGTAAAAGATGGTGAGACATTTTTAATCACAGATGTGGATCTCATTGGATGCGAAAAGCACGGGAAAGAGATGTATGGAAAGGTTTAGAAGAGGCCTAGGCCTACGCGACTACTATTAACATGAATTAATATTTTTTATACATATGTATGTATATACATAACAATATATTATAGGTAAATAAAAAAAATGATGGCTAATGATCTTAAGAGTTAAATTTGTAGTAGCAAATAAAGGCTATTTTTATTTGTTTTATTCTTCTTGGCTATAACCTTAAGCGGTCAGGTTATTAAGATAAAACTCAAATTGTCTTGTGATATGAGAGTTAATACAACTATAATTTTAGATTTAACAGCACATGATGCAATAGGTCTTAGAATTTAGTCACGTTGGGAACAGAAAATAGTATTCTCTATCTAATAGAATGTACTGTGGATGTAGTGTTCAGGACATGTGGCCGAGATGTTCTTTAAATCGTAGGCACGTTCGTGATTCCTGAGGCTTTTTTGTTGACATGAGAATTACATTGTGAGTTATAATTTTCAAGGTCTCAGTGACGAAGAAAGGTGTCAAAGAAGTTGACTTGTTTCAGATTCAAACTAAGAAAAGCCAGCGACTAGAAATGTTCTGGCTAGTGACGATGATGATGATAAAGATCTGATGGAGAATAAGTCTTCCATTAATAATGATGTTAGGTCTAAAGAAAGAAGCTACCGAATATATCACGCACGATTTTCCTAAAGTGTAACAAAAACAAAATAATAATTCACACTTCATAGTTTTACATCCGAAACTAATTACTCAATTACCAACTCAGCCACGGTGAGTCGCAGCGTTTTTACTTTTTTATTACTTAGTGACGTAACGCGTGGAGGTGTGTCTGTAACAAGGTTATGAGCGCACGCGCTTCTTTTTGTTCGATAGAATGTTATAGAGACGTGACATCATTAACGCTTTAATTTCACATTGTATGCAAGATATCAAGTACTATTGATTTTCTATTGAAGCGTTGTTAGTTATATGCGATTTATGGTTGACAATGTTGACAAATTTACCAAATCTTGAGACACTTTTGTTGGCTCTATCCTTTGAGAGACAAGTCTTACGTCTGATTCCTTTTGGATATCTATCTTGGACTTTAACCTATCATTGAGAACATCTATAAATTCCCGAATATCTCAATAGCTATCCCACCCACAGTTTATGTTAGTAGACGCAAACATGTTATGGGTTTCATTCTAGGAAGTTATCTAACCTTGATTATTACGTCGCAAGTGTTTTTGTGGACGAAATTACGTTTCTTTTTTATAAGTTTACGATTTGATCTTTGTATCTACGCGTTTTGTGTTGAATTTAGATTAGAATCAGGAAATGCTGTTTATCATTTGAAGATTTCTTTAGAACGTTGTAAACACATTTATTTATTGTGATTATCTTTGAAAATACGCTTATTTTTCTAGCTTTTGTACATCGGAATTTAATCTAGGACAATTTGATGATCGAGAACAGTCTTGAGTTACCATCTAATTCCGCCGTGAAATAGTTATGCACTTGTATTACTGTGTTTCGATTAGGAGGGTATGGGAGCCGGTGAAATTACAGGCACAGAAAACTTAACAACTTCATGTCTCAAGGTTGGCAACGCGTGAGTGATACCAAAAATATTAAATTGTATTTCTTTGCCCGTGGTGTTATGAGCGTCTATAGGCTACGGTGACCGCTTACCAACAGGTGGGCCGTAAGCTTGTTTGCCAACTAAGTAGTAAAAAAAAAAGTTAGACACGGATTTATGTTTCATTCTATCCTAGTTTACTAGTAGAGTATCTCTCGTCTATTACTTCTAGTGTATCTACTACGTGATAGACATGCGAGAAGTCTTATGTTTGGTATGGTATTTTTTGTCTATTTTATTATAACTCTTAGAAAATCGGCCTGACACCTGTAAGTTGTTCGTGAATGATATAAATAGTCAGTTAGATAGTAGTAATATCATAAAACGGAATGGCCGTGTGCGAGGAATTTCCCAGGATATTATTATCATTATGAGCTTAAGAGAATAGCTAGATAAAATGGTGATTAGGAATTTTGGTACCCGTATATCAGAAGGTATTGTAGCGTGCGCGGGTGTAAACTGGCTGGACAGAGCTAATGACAGAGAAGGATGGCATTCCTTGGGGGAGGCTTTTACCCGAACGGGGTCAATGCATTAAATAATTATAAATAAAACTAATTACAAAATTAGAATTAAAATTTAGAATATCAAATTCGTCAATGTGTAACAAATGTAATTGAATTATTTATAGGCTATTAAGCTACCAATTATAACTGTTATCGTTTAAAATGTACTATGTATGGAATTAAATAAAGCTTATTATTATTATTATTATATCAGAAGGTAATAAATGATTCTTTCTTTTTATACTACATAGATGGCATACAAGCTTACGGCCACCTGATGGTAAGCGGTCACCGTAGCCATAGTGTTATGAGCGTCTATGCTGATAACACCACGGGCAAAGAAAATACAATATTATATTTACCCTGCCAGGGGTATCATTCACGCGTTGCCAACCTTGAGACACGAAGTTGTTAAGTCTCCTGTGCCTGTAATTTCACCGGCTCCCATACCCTCCTAACCGAAACACAGTAATACAAGTGCACTACTATTTCACGGCGGAATTAGATATGGTGGTAGTACTTCCCCGGGCGAACTCTGCACTAAGAGTTCTACTACCAAGCTATTCATGATGGTACCTGCAATTAGGACCCGTTTTAAAATGCTTTCCTTTGACCTCATCCTTACCACGTTGAAGTGAATCAATGTTTTATTATTAACTAGCTGTTTCCCGTGGATTCATCCGCGTTCCCGGGAAAAGAAGTAGCCTATCTTTTTCTCCATACCACAGGCTATCTGTGTGCCTAACTTGATTGATTCGGCGGTTTAAGCGTGAAAAGGTAACAAAGAGTTACTTTCGATTTTATTAATATTAGTATAGTATGGATAAGTGGATAATTTTAGAAAACTTGGATTACAATAATATTTACCGTAAAGTCTTTATTTTTGGAGTCAAGATTAAACGCAAAATCAACCTTTCAATAGTTATAAAATGCATCTTTCAACGCGATTTCCTGCAATGAAATACTCAAAGTAACGGTGTATTTATAGATAGGAAATGCGTCAGTATTCATCTCAATAGAATATGTATGGATATAAAATTTGAAACACATGAAATATTCAACGGATCGGTCAAATACACATGAACCTTGATTTTGTCGGGTTATTTTGGGCCCAACGATCAGGAACATTCACCGATATAGCCATTAACCAGTGGTATTTATAAAGAAACTACATGTTACTGTGATATAACGATTTCGATGACCGACTCAAAATTCGACTAGAGTATCATATTATGAAATCGCTTGGTAATTTCCTTGGTTTATTTTAAAAGTTGTTTAAATTGGGGGAGTCGTGATTTTGGCACTTGCAGTATTTTGTACGTCTTGGAAGATTGCATTTAAATAATGCGTAAGCGTTACTATTTAATTCACTGAACAACTTTTACCTTTCTTTCTATGATTTGTGTGCTTATCACCTTCAGCCACATCATCCCTAATGAGTCAAAAGGCGTAAAATAAAGCGCTGGTATCGCGAAAACAAAATCAGTGACTCCATACATAGAGCTCAAAATATTTGGAAAGACACCTATATTTTTCAGAATTAAAATTTCTATCTAGCTATGTTATTTTGTACTAAAACTCGACAGAGAATTCTCGAAGTGACTATTCTCTGTCTCACTCGTGAACTCCTGATTACTGAGTTTGTCAAGGGTCAGCAATACAGTCCAATTTTAAATTCATCTGTTCGGGTTATTCACTGAATCAAAGTACTCACAGGTTATGATAAAGATATTTGCTCAGTATTTGGCAGTATCATAAATATGCTGAATAAGTTGTCATTGTCATGTACACCTTTAAAAAGGTTTAAAGCTGTGTGACGTCAAAGTATTGTTTGTCAATCAAAGTAACATACAGGTTGTAATTTTAAACCCAAAAGCCAAGATGTGTTATTTTATGATATCCAAATTATACAGGATTGTTGGTTATTTTCCACGATTCTGTTAAGGGGGTGTAGGAGAGGTCATTGTCTATGATAACTCTTTAATATGTTATGGTGAACCAGTCTATATTTACAATTTTATTTTTTTAAAACGAAAATACTTAAGAAACAATTTAAAGAAGCCAATGCAGGTGGTCTAAATTTTTTATTTTTAGTTTTTGAACATTTCGATATTACGTCATAAACAGTTAATAAAATACAAATACTCTTCAAACATTTTTAAATTAGAGGTGCATTTTCAATAGTTTGTCTCCAATGTAAATGGAGCAATCCACTTACCTTTAACCACTTTTGTGTATTTTGAGCATTGAGCTATTAGGTATGTACTACACCGCATTTTATCACGCTGTCAATCAATTCCCGCACTTCTGAGTGAAATACATGACGACAAAGTCGCGCTCCTCCAGTGGCGCGTGACTTTTTGTTTGTCGTGTTGCCTCTAGTACGCAGCAGCTCAATGGGATTTTTTAAATTAACAAGAACATGCTAACCGCTTTTGGTTTTTACATCCTCCCGAATAAATAAGGTAAATGCAGACGCTCAGTCGGGTATTTCGTGTCTCATATTTAAAAAAAGATTTCGAATTGTTGCAGTTGCTATCTCTGTAAACGATAGGCAAGCTACGATATTCCATATTCCTCATCGTCGTTTTGAAATATTAACATATAGAATTGCAGCAGAACTTGAAAAAAGTGAATTTCGTGATGAATATGTGTTTTTTTTTTAAATGGCCGACCAATATTATGCTGTTTATCAAGCGCCCCTGGTTTTCTAAGTCCGGGCCTGATGATATCAACAACTTGGATTAGAAATGGGTTAATATGACCTCAATGTTACATTACAACAGAACTGCAATTGCTTATATCTCAACTATAAAACAGAATTTATTTACTTTAAAACTTAATATAGCTGTCCCCCGCGGTTTCACCCGCATTCCCGGGTTAAACATACCCTATAGAATAAGAATTGGACTATCAAATGCATAAACAATATTTCAAATCTGACTAGTAGTTCCGGAGGTTAGCGCCTTTAAATAAACAAACAAAAACACTCTTCGGCTTTATTATATTCTAAATCTATACTGATTTGAATAATTTAAATTGTTTACCATCCCGACCTGAATGGCTGCAACATTTTCCATTAAAGTACGTAATAGGTACTAATAATTAATAAATGATAGATAAACCGTTCG
This sequence comes from Tetheella fluctuosa, assembly GCA_951216915.1. Classification (NCBI taxonomy): domain Eukaryota; kingdom Metazoa; phylum Arthropoda; class Insecta; order Lepidoptera; family Drepanidae; genus Tetheella; species Tetheella fluctuosa. The sequence goes on along the minus strand of OX578233.1, from coordinate 8,861,484 downwards.
TATCGCAATAGCCACGCCTTCGAATTCAATTGCTTGCAATTTGCATATCAAGTTCACATCACGATCGTCATCGCGTAAGTGTAGTGTATTGGTAAACAAGATCATTATTTAAATTACGATTCTATGAACAAATTGGCGCGTGTGTTCTAACCTTTATAAAGTCGGCAACACATCATCAACTGTATTCAATGTCGAAGTCAAAGCCATTTATTCAGTTTAGGCCCTAGAAGGGCACTTATGAACGTCGAAGATACTGAAGTTGCTACCAGTTCGGAAGTCGCCTTCAACTGAGAAGAACTGGCAAGAAACTCAAGCATGGTTACATTTTTTATATTTTTTTTATTGTTTTTATTGCTAATGTCTATAGGTGACGGTAGCCAGCCACTTACCATCAGGTGGACCGTCTGCTTGTTAGCCTTCAGACTTTGTAGGCATTCGTAAAAGTTTTCAACAGGAAATCCCATATGCGAAGGATAATCTTCCTTGTGTATATATAAAAGGAAAAGGTAACTGACTGACTGATCTATCAACGCACAACTCAAACCAATGGACGGATCGGGCTAAAATTTGGCACACCGATAGCTATTATGATGTAGGCATCCGCTAAGAAAGGATTTTTGAAAATTCCACCCCTAAGGGGGTAAAATAGGGGTTCTCGGGTGAAACCGCGGGGACGTAATCTATCTTAACTAATATACCTAATAAAGCAGAAGAGTTTTTTTGTTTCTTTGTTTAAAGGCGGTAATCTCTGGAACTACCAGTCGGATTTAAAATATTCTCTTTGCATTTGATAGTCCAATTCTTAAGGTTATAGGCAATTTTTTATCCCGGGAATGCGGGGGTAACCCCGGGGAACAGCTAGTTATAAAGATTCCTACAACTTACGGTCTGGAGTTACTTTCATCCAGGGACTCTGGCGAAACTGTCGGTCCAATTGGTTAAGGGCTTATATTCTATGATGGGCAGCCCTACACTGAATTTGGTGATATTGGTTTCAATTCGTCGATGTTTATATTCATATTTTTATGCGGCATTTTGAAACCTGGTTTGGAACTTGTTGATCGACCTATTTAAGACATCCTAATTTAAATGTTTACCATATTTCTTTTTTTATCATCTTTAATCTGTCAGACACATCCTTGTCTTAATAATGATTATATTATGTGCATCTTTCTTTGCCTTCTAATGAAAGGTTAAGGGTATATCTTGAGATTCGATTTGATTTCGACTGTGGCATTTCTTACGTGTAAATCGACCATCCATATTTGGATAGCTCATCTCAGATAAACAGAGCTATTTGTTAATCCAGAATATATTCTATCTGTGTGTCAAATTTCCTCCAAATCCGTTCAGCCGTTACGGAGGTTGGTAACAAAAATCTATACTATTTTCACATATTATTAGTATTATAGAATGCGGATCTTTACAAGTCAACAATTTAAAGAATCTAAAAATGATTAATATTAATTATAGCATTTTATGCAAGATCTAGAGACAATAACAAACAGGTATACAATAATGTGATAATAATGAAGACTGGCAGAAATGTGATGCAAACTATGTATACCATACATAGGTAGTAGGTACTCTAGTAGCGCATTCATCTAATGTAATGTAAGAAGAGACGGTATATTTCGTTACATATTTTTGACAACTGTGACTATTTTTGAAACTACATCAGCTCTATTTTTTTAAAAGCATCTCGCTATTTGAGATACCTTTGAGAATGCAGAATCAAATTCTGCGTGACTCATCTTACTCTTACGTGGTCTTACTATACATATAAAAATGTATGTTGATCGGTATATATGAGATCGATAGATTCCGACACCGTTTGACCAATCATCATGAAAGTGGGCACATCTAAGTGTTTTATAATGGAGAAGGTTTCATGCGATCCTTCGGGAACGCGGGTGAAACCACGGGGAAAAAGCTAGTATATTGTAAATGCGAATGTTTGTGTGTGTATATTTGATACCAGTCAGCTTCGTAACGGCTGAACGAATATGGATGACAATTGACACACAGATAGATCATACTCTAGAATAGCATGCCTATTTTTTATCCCGGGAAAACATTAGATCCCTCGGGAACGCGAGTGAAACCGCGTGGCGGCAGCTAATTGTAACTAAGAATGCACGAATCACCCGGAAAATTCCGTCTTATTTGAATACCGTGTAATCAAGAGATGGGATCTATTCTTGTTCAATTGCTTACACAGCCGAATCATTGTTAGAAAAAAAATATATCGACGCAATACCGCGCCTCCTGAATTATTTATAAAGTCCAGACTAACGTCATTGTCTGTGGGCGTCAGCTTTCCACGGCTTCGGCCTTGGACTTCGTGATGAGTCGTAAATCTTCGTAGTCAGCCATTGTTTAGATTGGTGTTGTGATCTTAGTTTCGCGGGTAATTTCAGAATTCAACAGAGACATGCAGTGATAAAGTAACATCAGTCCTCTCTTTCTGTTACAAGTAAACAATCCTTGGCATGTAAACATCTTCCCGGTACAATTAATTAAACAGAATCATATATTTACATGTTTTGTAACAAACACGCGACTCTACGCACTTTGATCGTAAGCAATGGCGTCTGACATAAAAACAACTAGCGGTTTGTTACGTCACATACCTTATTTTCTTTGTATTATTTATAATTTTCTTTTCTTTTACTATTTGAGGACAATCTCACTATGGTAAGTGATGATGTGACCTAAAGCAACTCCTATCCTACTAATATTATAAATGGGAAAGCTTGTATGGCTGAATGGAATAGCATACCCTCGGGAACGCGGGTGAAACCACAGGGCAGTATCTAGTATAATACCTAAACAAAAGAACTGGCTCTCAAGTGCACCTGCTGAAACAGCGATGCTTTGGATGTAACTAACTAGCTATAGCCATGCGGGTACTACAAAGTACCCTACCACCAAGATATGGTTCCTTCACGATGTTTTTCAGTTAAAGCTTAATTCGTCACGGCGTACGACGTTACTGTCTCTACGCTGTCATCGCTGAACTAGCAACTGCAGAATACCAGTGTTGCACTGCTTCGTGTGCATACCAGTGTGCAGTGTCACTTTATGCTGAGGTAGGGACCTTTTGACCCCGCGCAACACACAAATTAGTTTAGTATTTATATACCTATTAGTTTTTAGTCATGCACATGTGTTGCGACTTTGTGGATCAATAAATTATTTTTCTTTCTTTCAACAATAAATACACAAAAGCATCTTGTGCTGATTTTTTTTTGTATATCGTTGCTCATTCGAAAAATAAAAGCAAAGTGCCGGACATTATTTAAACTTCAAGGTGTATTATACAACCTATTACGTATTATTAATGTATTGTAGCGATTATATGAAAAATTGTGCAAATATTTACATTATACAATATGGACGATTTATGCCGGTTTTTACCGCATATGTCTCGTTTCCAGGTTTTTCAACGTGTTTATATTACACGATTTCGTGTGAAGCGAGTCGTGATTGCCGTTAGATTACCTATATTTAACACCTGTGGGATACCTACAATGATGATATGATAATATGTAAATTGTACTAAATCGTTACTTGTTGCTACAGTCACGACAGATTGAAGTATATACATATATGTGCCAAATCAGTGAATCTAAGTTTTCAAAGTTCCATCTGCTGACCGTAAACTAAGCAAAGCTTGTACTATAGAAACCCGATAACTGATATACCTACTACCTTAGCCTACTACATATTAGGTACATTATTTTTCTAATTACATCTTCTTAAAGTATATAAAATTCTCGTGTCACAATGTTACTTACCATACTCCTGCGAAACGGCTCGACCGATTTTTATGAAATTTTGTGTGCATATCGGGTAGGCCTGAGAATCGGCTACTATCTATTTTTTAAACCGCTACACGAGTGAAACCGCGGGGCACAGCTAGTAATATATAAAATTCCCGTGTCACGATGTTGGTCGGCTTGGCTTAGAAAGTCAAGCTGTTATCGAGCTAGTTACTCAACCTATATTTGTCTAGTCTAGACCCTAGGTCTAGTATTTTCAGTCTACTCTCCGTTCAGCCCGCGCAGACCGAAACTCCCCCAACTCTTTTTGTATTAGTCGATTCGGTATACAGTCAGTTTTAGTACTGATGATGTCTAGAAATGTATAAAAAATGTGGCTTTACTCTGGGAAAATATCGCGGGAAAAAGCGCAGAGCACAGCTAGATTTATTTATATAATTTTGCCTGTGAATTTTTATGAGAATTTTCAATCTATAACAGAAGATCTATTCTCTAATTACCTACTTTTCGGTATCTTGTTTACCCTCGTAATTGAAATGCCCCAGTCAATAAATTTTAACGAGATGCACAATTGAAGCGTTGTAAACAAAGTCTTCATAGTATCCGTAAAGTGGTATCGTTTGTATCAATTTACTGCAACGTTGTCGCCATTTTAGTTTCATCATCGCTGGCTGACGTTAGCGGTTCAGGGTTAGGTAACCTTTGGTAAATGTTTAAATAATGTTACAATACGGTATTATTGATACAAAGTTAGTCACGTGCCCCTAAATCCGCCCTTGTGTTAGTTAGTATGTTTGGATGTTTGTGAATCAATCACATTGGCAACGAATGAACATTGGCATGGGATATAAGTCATACCCTGGAATATATGTTATTCCAGGGACAACATAAAATCCCTCGGGAACATACGTGAATCCGCATGGCAGAAGCAAATTGAGAGTAAGAGAGAATGAAGGTGGCATTGTTATTGTAATATAGAAACACACACTTAATTAGGGTCCATCTGATAAAGTGTTCATGGTCACAAAGTCAACAAGATGGATATCAATGGTATAATTTTAAATTTACGACTCAGTGTGGTCATACATCTTCTTTGACAAGTTTTGCGACTTGATTTATATAAACAATCAATAAGGAAAGCTGTTTCCATCGTGATCTAGAAGCAACTTGTACCTATGATGCATGTTGGTAACATTCTCAATCTGTCCCACAAATAAAGACAAGTATATATATATAACAAGAAGGATATCAACTAGAGGATACTTCAAAACAATTCCAAAATTGATAAATATACTAGCGTTAATTTCAGGAATACCAGTCCGGTTGGAAAATTGTTTAACGTTAGATAACTCATTTAATATGAAGTTTATTTTACTACTCTTTATTCTGGGTGAATAAGTGGGAAACAGCTGATCCTTATAAGTCCAGAGTTAACGTCTTTTAATAATTGCAACTTCAGTAGCTTCGACTTTCATAAGTGCCCTTCTAGGGTCTAAACTGAATAAATGGCTTTGACTTTGAATGGATTGGCTATGATTGACTACAATGTCTGTAAATAAGATAACTAGCTTCCGTCCCGCGGTTATGCCCGCGTTCTTTTTTTTTTTTTTTTTTACTTTGTATAGGCTTGTGTTTGACCACAATCTCACTATGGTAGGTGATGATGTGGCCGAAGGTGGTAAGCACACAAAGCCTAGATGGATCTGGCTCTCAAGTGCAGCTGCCGGAACACACCAATAGGTGTTTGGCGACAGATTTTCAACTTGAGGGTGGTAGCCAGCCAGGCGGGTACTACAAAGTACCCTACCACCGTGCTATGGTTTCCTCACGATGTTTTCCTTCACCGAAAGCTCAAGCTCATTGTAGGATTCGAACCCACGACCTTCGCCGCGGCGTCCGACATCACTACCACTGATCTATCATCGCCTTCAAATTAGTTTTAATGTTCTCGAGGATCTTGTGTTTTCCCGGGATAAAAAGTATCTTATGGGCTATTTCAGGCTATAATCTATCTCTCAGTAACAAACATCCATCCATCCAAACTTTCACATTTATAATATTAGTAGGATGGCTTACAAATGGGGCTGCATCCTACGAATAAATATTTAATAGTAGGCTGCATCACATACTTCATGATCAATCACATTGTGGAGTCCATCTGTGAATCCCATGGTTTATAGAGAACTGGCTGTTGTAAGAGTTTAATATAAGAACTCTTTAGTAAATCAAAAGAACTGTCTGTGTATTGAATTACTTAGTAAAAATGATAATTGAAAATAAATTATGATTAGGCCCAATTTTACCAGTGTTAACAACCAAGGATAAAACTTTTCACAAGATATATAAGACTGTGTAACAGTTTGTAGAGAAATAATCTACCGTTGTTTACTTACTAAGTTAAATTTTAAAATTATTTCTGTATAACAAATCTTGAATGTGCTGATCATGTATGCTCTGTAGTGAAGAATAGTTCTAAATATTACTACTATTATTCAGTACATTTAAATATAACCTCATTATATGTATTTTATTGGACTTGCTGTTAGTTATTTTTTCGTTTAGGTTTTAAGGTTATGTTTGAAATTTACGAGAACAACAAGAAATAGTAATACAATTTGGACTAATGCATTCAAATTACTCCTATAATATGTGATTTAATCTATCTGCAGCAGACTGAATAAAACAAAATTATTATGATAACACAGAACTGAAATTACATTAAAAATGGAAAATAGGAAGTTGTGGTCACCGTTTCTGTACAATTTTAGAACACAAATTTTTCACAGATTTATGAAATTCATTATTGTGACTTACCTTCTCGCTCAGTCATCGCCTCTTGTTTAGCCATTTTGAAATACGTCACAACATACACATAGATAAGTATATTTTAAAATCTGTAAACTTATTCTTGTAACTAAAATCTGAATACAAATGATATATTTCACAGTCACAAATATGATTGATGGAATAAAACATTTAATATAACCTCAGCTGTTTCAGTTTGTTTACTTCATAATGACATTAATATTAGCAATGTTTGTTGGTATGCCTGTTTGACATTTTTTTTATTTTCCCTTATTTTGGGAAGGCAAAGGGTTCTAGCCCATACAGCCTAATCATGATATTTTTTTTGTTTCAAATCAATAAATTATGTCTGATATTCAAATATAACATAGGCTAAAGCCAAATCTAGTATACATATAGTCAATTCAAGTCAAGTCAGGTGGGTTTTAGTAAATTGGTGGCTTTTTTACTAAAAAATTTCGTGGACTATTTGAGACAACATGAAAAGTCACGATTCATGCATTCATTTAATTTCACTTCACTCGTGCACTTGTATTGATCTTTATGGACAAAACGCCACCAATTTCATTCAATAAAACTCAAAATACACCGGTTTCACGAAAATAAAACGAAAACGCAACGTCACTAATTAATTCCCGCCAAAAAGTCCCCTGTTTGACTATATTTTTGATTATGTTTAGTTCCGTACATGGTTTGAATAGTGGAATGGTTCAAAGAGTTTCTGTATAAAAATCTCCGCACACGTTTTTACCGAACATATGCAAAATTAATAGATTTAGAAATATTTATGTAATTTGTTTGTTTTCATTAGTTAAATTTTATATTTTTTTTATGTATATTCGTTTGTTTGGTTTGGTAGTCCTGCCTGACGCCGCGCTTCGCGTCAATCCAAGGAACATAATACTCTCTACCGAGAGCGTCAATCAGTCGGCCATAGCATAGCAGTCATGTCCTATGGTCATGTCAGTTAGTCTGTTGTCTGACAAGTTATGAGATCGATATAAATCAACAATTCGCGATTTTACGTTTTGTTTGAAATTATATTTTATACTATGTTGGTAAAAACTGCTTAAGCTGAAATAAAGGAAAATATACTTCATTACTACTATAATAAATGACTTAATTAATTTTTTCAGTTGCTGTCAAGAATGTGAGGGCTTGCAAATAGTTAAAAGAATATCCTTCATATATTTTCGGAGTAACATAAAAAAATAAGATGTCTCAAGCTCAGCCGATCGCAGTTGAAAACGGCGTTGGCGAAGAAAACCAGTAAGTATTTTACTTTTGACCATATTAGTTCAATTGAAGGTTTATTTTAAAAACCTGCGTAAAACCTGTACTATGGGGAGTAAAAGCTCCTCTCAATTAGCTCCATCACAGTTTTCCTTCACTTTCATGAACTGTGATTACATATACAAATTTAAATATCAATTTATATATGTAATCATAATTCATGACGGTTTTCATTGATAAATATTTATTCAAAAATATTAATGTTAAAAATATCTTACTGGCTGTCACCTAAACTGGGTGTTCAATTTGAACAACTTTATGGGACCATTTCTCAAATAGAATAATATTGTAGAAAATATATCTGTTCTAATATTATAAAGCTGAAGAGTTTGTTTGTTTGTTTGAACATGCTAATCTCAGGAACTACTGGTACAATTTGAAAAATTATTTCAGTGTTGGATAGCCCATTTATCGTGGAAGGCTATAGGCTACTTTTTATCCCGGGAAAACATAAGATCCCTCGGGAATGCAGGTGAAACTGTGAGGCGGAAGCTAGTAAAGTACCTCAAATACTGATTTATAACACAAAGTATTCTTGTTGATAATAGTAAATGCATCAATGGCTCCTATAAGAAAGCTACAACAGATTTTTCTTACAGAATAGAAAACTTTTCAGAATAAACACACATAAAACACCTGTAGCCCGGTACAAATAAAGTTTTGTAAGTGGCTATAATTTGCAAGTAGAAAAGCATTTTGTGATCTTTTTTTTTAAGTACACCATTGTTTTCAAATGTTTATACACCATGTACAGTCAGCATCAAAAGTAGATTGGCACTTTAGTACCCTTTCATAATAATCTATTGACATTCTCTTGACAGTTTGTATGAACATTATGAAATGTGTAATGTGACGCTGTGTGTACCAACAAATTATGCCTATGTGTTAATAGGATGTTTCACTGCAAATTTTTAGGTTTACCACCACTTGCACATTGGACCAATGTAAAAAAAATATTTTTTTAATGATTTTATCGTTTTAATAAGTATGCCAGCTAAGCACTGGTGGTTTTTAGTTGTGCATCATCATGTGTCTTGCTTACTTTGGACCGGCTTTATACGTCGCCATTTTCAGCTGTATGCTCAATTAATTAAAGCTGGTATTTCATTGCCGGCCTCTAACTATCCTCTCCTTTTATTGACACAACTGACACAGACACTATTTTGTGAACCAATTATAGCACAACTAGCTTCTACCCCGCGGTGTCACCCGCGTTCCCGTGGGATCTTTTGTCCATACCTCCATACCATAGGCTATCTGCGTAGCAAATTTCATCGCGATCGGTTCAGCGGTTTAGGCGTGAAAAGGTAACAAACAAACGAACAAACTCACTTTCGCCTTTATCTATACTATACTATATCTCTATACTAATATTATAAATATGAAGAGTTTGATTGTTTGTTTGAACGCGCTAATCTCAGGAACTACTGGTTCGATTTGAAAAATTCTTTCATTGTTTGGATAGGCTATTTATCGAGAAAAGCTATAGGCTACTATTTATCCCGGAAAAACACAATATCCCTCGGGAACGCGGGTGAAACCGCGGGGCGGAAGCTAGTAATATTATAGTTAGGAAGTTAGGATTAGGATGCTAGGAACTATAATAGGAATATTGCTGGCGATCAACTCGAAAAACTTTCGCGATCGACCGTTTGAGCACCCCTGAGTCTATAGAATCAGTGACACAACATTGATTGAAAGTATGGGCCAATTGTATCATTTGGCATTGTCCCAAGTCTCAGCGTTTCTTTGTCCCTCCCATGCATTTACTTAGGCTCGATATTACCGGTTGCGTCACTGAAGAGTGAAGCCAAGGGCAAATCAACGCATCCTGCCAACTTTAAAGGCTATTGCAACGCCGTCCTGTTATCACCTAACTTCAAAAATAGACTCAATTATATTTAAAGAATGGTTTAGTTCGCGGAAATAAAGTTCTCTCAATCTTATAGTGTACTACACTGTTGTCTTGGGTTGGACGTGTTTATTTAGTCTTGCATTGTATTGATGTTACGGACAGTTAGACACAGCCATGACACACCATACTAGCAAATCTATTTAATAGGGTATTTGCCTGTATTCAAAATAAATTATCCAACACTAACCAATGTATAAAACATCTAAAAAAAAGGGGAAACCACGATTATTTTATTAAATTTATCCTTATTATAATTTTTAATGACCAATCTAACCATAAAGAGTATGCTATATAATGATGACGTCACATGCTTGTATTTCATACAAAACTCCATATAAACCTATCGTTTTGACATTTCATAAAAAGTTGCAGTTTGACTGTCAGTCAAATACCCTATTGCGCACACTTACACACGCATGCGCCTGTCCGCACACGTTTGTTTGTGCGTGATGAGGCAGCTTCGGTAGGGCTTTGGACCGCCTAGCTGGCTACCACCCTATCACCAAGCATTCACCGGTGTGTTTCGGAAGAAACACTTGAAACACCCAACATGGTGAGATTTCAGTCAAACACGGGCCTATAAATTATTTTTAAAAAATCCTCATCGTCCTTAGAGGTTCCTCGGTACTATACCGACATTAACATCATAACTACCAAACTAATTTATTTATTAAAAAAAAAACCAAAAGGAAATTCTGCAGCTTTTAAATTGCATGCCAATTAGAGAGTTCCATTAATTTGTCCTTAAGTTTAGTTCTATGTTTTTAATTTGCCTCATTTTATTTTCAGTTAGTCCACACACCGGGCACAAATAGGTAGTTTAACTTGTGTGTTTGTTCTCTGTTGCAGCGCTACGACCTATTTCTTTTCCAGAAGTAGATCAAACGCGACGCTATGGCAGCGGATCAGTTTATTCATGTCTATTTACTGGAAGTCTGTGATTGTTGTGTTCACACCGCTGATATTGCTGCCTATACCGATATTGAATTCTGGGCCGGTGAGTGGAAAATTTACTCTTGTTAGGTCCTAGCTTCACGATTTCATCTAACTTCCCTAGGGTTCTGAGGTTTTCCCGGGATAAAAGTATCCTATGTGTTAATCCAGAACATATTCTATCTGTGTGCCAAATTTCATCCAAATCCGTTCAACCGTTACGAAGTTAAGAAGTAACAATGTACCACATCACACTTTACTACTATAAATGCGAAAGTTTGTGAGTGTGTGTGTTTGTTACTTTTTCATGCTCAAACGGCTGCACCAATTTTTATGAATTTTGGTATGGAGGTAGCTGACACCCTGGATTAACATATAGGAAACTTGTTATCCCTAGGGATCACGAGAGAAACCGCGGGGCGGAAGCTAGTTTATAATATTTGTAAGATTGCTTGCTACGGCACGTATTGTCTTTGACGCTTGAATCGTCCTCGAGAATAAGTACTTAGATAAAAAAAAACTCAATGTTTAGTTTAAAAAAAACGTAGTTTTGGCTAAAATATTTTTGTTAATATTCTGATGTAATCGACAGCAGATCATAAATACCTATACTAAGTCTTCTGCATTGAATTACCATACACTAGATTTTGCCCGCAGATTTACCTGCGTTCCAGAGAGGCCAAATTTTTTCCCTGAATTAAAAGTATCGTATGTTTTTTTCCAATGTCTGATCTATATTATGTGCCAAACTTCATCCAAATCCGACGAGCCATTACGGCGTTATGTTATTGACTAACAAAATAAACTCATTACAATATAATATGTATACAAGCTGTTCCCCGAGGTGTCACCCGCATTCCCAGTATCAATAAGAACAATGTTTTAATAGGTCATTCTGCTATTCGGGGCGGACACATCCAAAAAATAAAAGATTATAAAAATCGGTCCAGCTGTTCTCGAGTTATAATTGGTGTCACTAACCCGATTAAAAAAAAATTAGGTACTTACTTATAAGTACCTATAAAGTTTATTTTATACTATGTTTGCCACAAAATCCCTCTAGAACCGCAGGGCATACTAATAATTATTTATCCATATCTCCACAGGCTTACAGATGCATGTACGTTGTCTTAATAATGGCTATTTACTGGGTGTTAGAACTGCTCCCTCTACCTGTGACCTCCATGTTGCCAATCGTGCTATTCCCAACCATGGGTATTCTGGACTCCGACCGCACCTGCGCCGCTTACATGAAGGAAACAAATATGATGTTCATGGGAGGCCTCATGATTGCTGCGGGTGTTCAGCATTCGAAGCTACCGAAGAGGGTGGCGTTGTGGACTGTGCAGGTGGTCGGGTGTTCGCATCGGAGGTGAGATTTAGTTTGTTTTTATAAAATTCTTACTAGGATAATAGATTAAAAAAAAATATGATCAACCACGAGACTCTTTAGTTTTCGCTATTTCTCTAAGTTTCGGTTTTAATTAATGTATACTAGATCTATAAAAAAATAATGCCTTGCTGTGTTACTTCCCATAATCTTGTATGAAATAAAATAATTTATTCATTCAAATAGGCCTTCACAGGAACTTATGAATAGTCAGACTAACGCACGGTTCGGAAGGTTGCTTTTACTGAGAAGAGTCGGCAAGAATCTCGGCAATTACTCTTTTCAAAACAAACTTAGATTATTACATAAAATTTATCCTGCAAGAGCAAGCGCTACACCCAAGCATTGTCGTCATTTAAATATTCATTAACGTTATAATATACCTTTTGTACTAAAATATACTTGAATGTGTCCTTAAATTTATGTAATGGCAAATTGAAAAGTGCAGGAGGAATCTTATTATAGAAGCGTGTACACAGTCAACGGTAGAGTACCATATAAGTTTTGAGTTTGAGTTAATATTAATGATACCTGAAGATTATAAAACAGCCAGCAAAATTTGAATCCTACAATGAGTTTGAGTTTTTGCTGAAGGAAAACATCGCACGGTGTATCTTGGAGTACCCGCCTGGCTAGTTACCACCCTCAAGTTGAAAATCGTCAAGTACCTACTGGTTTGTTCCGACAGTTGCACTTGAGAGTCAATTCTAAGTTGTGTGCTTACCACCTTCGGCCACATCATCACTTACCATATTGACACAAGCATCAAAAGCAATGAACCTTTTATTTACTTTACAGACTTAATTTCGGTCTAACATTTGTGACCATGTTTATATCTATGTGGGTGTCAAACGCTGCCGCCACCACCATGATGGTGCCTATCGTTGAGGCCATTTTGGAAGTGTTGGAACAGGTGAGGCCTCTCCGTTTTATTTCGTATGTAGGAGGTAATTTATGCTGCACTTGAGAGCCAGTTCCATAGTGAGTTTGTGTTCAAACACGAGCCTATACAAAGTAATGAAAATGAAAATATTTTTTATTCAAATAGGCCTTCACAAGCACTTATGAATAGTCTGACTCTAACGCACGGTTCGGAAGGTTGCTTTTACTGAGAAGAGCCGGCAAGAAACTCAGCAATTACTCTTTTCAAAACCAACTCAGATTCATTACATCAAATTATTTATCTAGTCACACTGACAATATGTGTGTGTTATATGACAGTAAGGAAAAAAATATATCAAAAAAATATATATAAAAATAAATAAAGTATCTTTCTAAGACCTAAAATTAATAGATGAGCAAGACTGTGACAGTCGGTTATGGCGGATCCAGGTTTGGTTTGGAAGGAGCTTGACCCCCTTAGCGGGGGTACGGTAGTAGGATGATATATAGCTTAATTTGAGATTTGTCAGGGACCCAGATGCTTTTGGAGTGGGCTTGAGCCCCTTAGCCCCTCCCTGGATCCGCTACTGAGCTGTAATGAGTATAAATGTAATTCATGTTTATAATATATTTACAGCAAGGCCTCGGCGATGTATATTTGAATAGAAAGAAGAACGCATTGCCTGAGAACGGCAAAGATATAAAACCAGCGAATAAAAACCAGGACGATGAGTAAGTACAACTTTGTAATAGACTTTAGTGACTATATTTTAGAGTGGAAATTCAAATGTATGTTTAAATATGGTATTGTATGAAAATTTCCTGGGACATTTTATAAACTAACGCTGTAAAATTACACAACAATGACGGGCCGGTTGGCGTGGTTGGTAAGATACCTTATCTATCACGCCGCAGGGCGTGGGTTCGATTTCCACTCAGGACAGACATATGTCTGTTTGTCCTGTGTCTGGGTGTAATTATCTATAAATGTATGTATTTAGAAAAGAAAAGTAATATATCAGTTATCTGGCTTCCATAGTACAAGCTCTGCTTAGTTTGAGGTCAGATGGCCGTGTGTGAGAATAATGTCCCAGAATATTAATTTATTTATTAATGTTTTTTTTTTTCAATGTGCTTGAGCTTTCAGTGAAGGAAAACATTGTGAGGAAACCATAGTACGGTGGTAGGGTACTTTGTAGTAGCCGCCTGGCTAGCTACCACACTCGAGTTGAAAATCTGTCGCCAAACACCTTCCCGGTGTTTTCTAGACTTTGTGTGCTTACCACCTTCGACCACATTAATTCTTGCCATAGTGAGATTGTGGTGAATACAACAGACATTGTAAAAAAAAAAATACTATATTCAATTATGTAATGTAACACAGATCACCGCTGCCGAGCGACATTACAATCTGCTACTACCTGAGCATCGCGTACGCGTCAACTCTGGGTGGCTGCGGAACTCTCGTCGGGACCGCCACTAATTCTGCCTTCAAAGGGATCTTCGATTCGTAAGTAAAAAAAAAAAAACTTTAAAAAACTACTGAAAGGATTTGGATGAAATTTGACACACGCGGATTCACCCGCTTTCCTAAGAATCTTATGTTTTCCCGGGATAAAAAGTAGCCTATGTGTTAATCCAACGTGACACCTACCTCCATACCAAATTTCATCAAAATTGGTCCAGCCGTTTGAGCGTGAAAAGTAACAAACATAAAAACACACACACTCATAAACTTTCGCATTTGTAAAATTATAGTGTGATAATGTTAAAAATATTTGTTAAGGCGATGATAGCTCAGTGGTAGTGACGTCGGAACCCACAGCAATGATCGTGGGTTCGAGTCCTACAATGATCTTAAGTTTTATGTGAATGAAAACATCCTGAGTTATTATTATAACGTCGATCCTGCTGACAGATGGTCATATCAATGAGGAGCAACTCCTTAGTATTAATTTAAATAATAATTTAAGCATATTCGTTGTTGTTTGCAGGGAGTTCCCCGAGTACGCGAGCTCAGTGAACTTCTTCTGGTTCATGGCGTACAGCACGCCGCCCATGCTCGTGATGCAGCTGCTCGTGTGGCTCGCGCTGCAGGTCACCTTCATGGGCATGTTCAGGTTTGTTGCACCTTCATACATTCATAGATAATTATGTATCTACCATATCATTTTAAAATGTTGAATGGATGAATATTCTGCAAAGTTTTCATAACTTGACTCGCGATTCCGGTATTTTATTTTAATGTTTTTTAGGGACGCGGTTAAAGGTCGACCGTGCTCGATCAAAATGTCAGATTTTTTTTCTCGATTTCAGAGTTGGTCCCATAGTAAAAGTTGTTCAGAATGACGAGCCTAACGCGGTTTCGAAGAAATAAAGAATTATTTATTTAACCACACCTTACAGAGTATGGGTATGAAAAAAGATTTCACAAAACAACATGTGTCGAAATTAGGTGATCGCTCAGCATAAACTTGCGACAAGCGCCGCTACGTTGGTTTTCAGCGACACCTACCCACGGGCAACATAGGTACAGGTGATAAGTACAGATAGAGAGTACAGGTATTAGGTATATAAGAAGATATGCCATCTCCAAATATCCACCCGGTATATTATTATAAACCATGGAAAACTAATGAAATATATCTGTGTTACAGACCGAATAGCGAAGCTGCGAAGAAGGTGAACTTAGCATCGTCTGGTTCGTTCACCACCATGAAGGTGATCAAGGAGCAGTACAGGAACCTCGGACCTATCACCTTCCACGAACAAGTCAGTACATACAACCTCATTTTATTGAAATTCTTGCGATAATAGGCTTTGCTTAGTCCGGGAAAACCATAAAAAAAAATACTATTAGAGATTTTTGTCCACACGGACATAATCCTATAGTCTCATGAAATTATTTTCTCAGAAACACACAAATAAAGATTTTTTTAAGAGAAGAAAATAATTAGTGGTGAAGGAGTAGTGTTACCAAAGTACAATATTTTTTTCGGTAGTTCCGTTTTTAGGTTTGACGAAATATACTGAATTATACCAATATCTATATTAAATTTAATTTATACTCTCATCAGTGACTCTCCATCAGATGTTGTACATCCTCAATTTTATTACGCCATTTTGTTTTTTAAGTGTCAGGTTAGACCAAGCACCTACTAGCTTGGTAGCCTTCGGCCGAATCATCACTTACATTGTAATCAAATACAAGGCTATGTACCCCTAGCCTTGTCAAAAAATATTTACAGATATTGTACATTTCAGGCTTCAGGTCTGCTGTTCATCTTGGCAGTGTTCATGTACATCTTCCGTAGACCTGGGTTCATGCCTGGCTGGGCCGATGTCCTCACCACCATGTGAGTTACATTCATCACTTTAATATGTTTTAGATAAATGATATACAGAGTGGTGACTACATAACGACATTAAATGAAAATACGATCCCCACTAGCTAATCAAAACACTTTAAGATTATGTAATAAGTAAGTTATTACACCAAATTCTAAAATTCTAATTTTTCAAACAAACAATGCGAAAATAATCTAAATTAAACACAACAGCCTTTATAATGTTGTCTACTAACCTCATCTGACCTGTAGGCACTGCACGTAAGAGCGACAACATCGCTCCCGTTCATTAAAATAAGTACTTATTTGGCGGTCTCTTTAAAGTTGTTAAAGTAAAAAAAAAACCGCGATAGTATTGTTCGGGCTCTTTATTCCCTCGAAGCCTCTTTTTAACTGACTTCAAAAAAAGGAGGAGATTCTCAATTTGACTGTATGTTTTTTTTTTTAATTGCGTCGGTCGAAACCGCAATCTTATAATCTATCTATCTATCTAATTATGTACTTCATGTTAATTTTGCATACCACTTGCTGGTGATGAGTGAGCACCATTATTAATTTATATTTAAGACCTTTTATGTACCACAATTCGAGCGAAATAAATCAATCATTCATTCATTCATTTTATAGAAAATACTCGAATTGTACTTAGTTGGACCGGGAAGGGGCCTTAAATGTAAATTCTACATTAAAATATTTAAAATTTCAGGAAAGTGAAAGACGGTGTAACATCAATGTTTATTGTAATATTGATGTTCATTCTACCAATGTCTATGGATTTCGTCAAGTTCTTCACTTCGACCTCATCGTGTAAGTATATAGATCCTACTAATATTATAACTGTAAAATGTTTGTATGTTTGTTGCCAGACAAATCTGTAACGGCTGAACGTATTTGGATGAAATTTGGCACAGATCATCAGTTATCTGGTTTCCATAGTACAAGCTCTGCTTTGGGATCAGATGGCCATGAGTGAGGAATGTCACAGGATATTATAAAATCAATGAATTTAATTATCCTGGGACATCTCTTCACACAAATTCCCTAAAAACACACACAAAATAATTATTATTCTAAAGGAAATAAATAATATTGTTTTTTATTTACAGATGAAGAGTTGGCAGCATCGAGGCCCTCACCCGGTATTGTTACGTGGAACATTCTCAAAGAGAAGGTACCCTGGGGTCTGATGTTCTTGTTGGGTGAGTATTATCAATTTTATAATACTTTAGCGACATCTATGAACACTTCCACTATCCATAGATAGATGGCGCAACAAGATTCTACTTCGCGCTAACAAAGAACTCTGAGTATGTACTTGGCATATACAGGTGTAACATAAAGGGGGTTACAAGCCGAAAGTGGGTTGTTAGGGACATCATTTTGAACAACTTTCACTATTGAACCGATTTGATCAGAGCAACTTTAAGCCGACTAAAAGGACCTTGGGACGGGCACCACCACCACTGCGAT
Source organism: Tetheella fluctuosa (assembly GCA_951216915.1). NCBI lineage: Eukaryota > Metazoa > Arthropoda > Insecta > Lepidoptera > Drepanidae > Tetheella > Tetheella fluctuosa. The sequence continues at coordinate 8,843,664 of OX578233.1, read as the reverse complement.
TACCGATACCCTTTTGCTGAACGTGGTGATGTCAAAAACTCAATGTCAGTGAAAAATAACAAGATTTACAAATTATTACAAAGAAAAATTATAAATTATACAGTTTAAGCCTTTGAACCATAGAAAATACTACAATTATTTGATTGAATTTGTCATCCCAGGCGGTGGCTTCGCCCTGGCCGAAGGCAGCAAGGCAACAGGGCTGTCGTCCATGATCGGGTCCTCGCTGGAGGGCCTGCACGGTATGAACGACGCGGTGGTGCTACTGGCGGTGGTGCTGGTCACGCAGTTCATCACCGAGTTCACCTCTAACGTCGCCATCGCCAACCTCATCCTGCCGGTGCTCGCTAATATGGTCAGTGGATGGATTATTCTAGACTAGCTGTCACCCGCGTTCCCGACTAAAAACAATAGCCCATGTCCTTCTCCATACCATGGGCTATCTGCGTACCAAATTTCATCGCGATCTGTTCAGCGGTTTAGGCGTGAAAAGGTAACAAACAAACACACATTCGCATTTTTAATATCAGTTAGGATGTTTCCTTAGATTGTGTTATGGCTCTTTGTCTTATTTTTTGGAGTTACGGCTCCAGTCTCCCTAAAAACAAGTGTTCTTGCGGAATTTATCAGAAAAGAAATATTTTTTTTAGTCATCAGAAAAGCAATAAATGAAATATATTTTAAAGTGTGAGATTTGAAGTTTCCAATACATATTTTATTTTTTAATTTGCCGCCATTTTTATTAGCTTTGTGAGGCTTTAAACATACGTCTATTTACGTTCCACGCGTAGAAGGTCTCATTCATGCACACGCCACGAAAAAAATATAACAAAAACAAGAAATGTCTTCAGATTACATTTGTCGGCAAATCCTCTACAATAATCTTATCTAGTTACTTTTTTTCAAAATCGTGTCAATTTCTTATTTAAAGAGCTTTAAAAAGTTATAAATTTCTGAATTCGACCCTTGCAACATATATTTTTTTCTATTACAAAGTAATGGTTTAGAGTAATCACACTTTAACCACTCCGAAAACAACTACTTATCTGTCGATTAAAAAATATATGCATGCAAAAAAATCATTTTAAATAAATTTACAGAAACTAAACAAATAACATAACGAACGCTGGCCTTTCCCAGCGGAACTGAATGGAATTTTGATGCGCCCTCGCTGCTGTCGATAGGCAAGGTTCCCAACAGGCTGGCAGCGTTCCCTTTTTGGATGGCCAAGCTTATGCGTTGGCGGAAAAAGCTCCCAGCCCGTCGGTCTCCCGAAACCTCGATGAGCTTGGAAATTATAATTATTATTTGTAAATTATATGTATAGTTCTATATAGGAATTTTTAAAACTAAAAATTTATGTTCAGCCGGGGGACCCCCGCCAGAATAAAATAAACAGTGAATAGAAGTGATACACTAATAACGCAATTACAGACAAAGAACACTAACAGGGGAGAAATTGTTACAGCAGCTGATGATGCTTTATACAATGAAAATAAAGTTCAAAATGCAATGTATAATTTTAATCAAAAAAATCAACTTCGTTTCCAATCGTATTAGTTCCGACACGTCATTAATTCCCCCCCCCCCCCAGGCCCGGGCGCTGGACATAGACCCGCGCTACCTGATGATCCCGGCGACACTGGCGTGCTCCATGGCCTTCCACATGCCGGTGGGCACGCCGCCCAACGCCATCGTGGCCGGCGTCGCGCACATACCCACCTCCAAGATGGTAAGTCTTCTGTGTAGTACCCACCTGGCTGGCTACCTACCTTCCACATGCCGGTGGGCACGCCGCCCAACGCCATCGTGGCCGGCGTCGCGCACATACCCACCTCCAAGATGGTAAGTCTTCTGTGTAGTACCCACCTGGCTGGCTACCTACCTTCCACATGCCGGTGGGCACGCCGCCCAACGCCATCGTGGCCGGCGTCGCGCACATACCCACCTCCAAGATGGTAAGTCTTCTGTGTAGTACCCACCTGGCTGGCTACCTACCTTCCACATGCCGGTGGGCACGCCGCCCAACGCCATCGTGGCCGGCGTCGCGCACATACCCACCTCCAAGATGGTAAGTCTTCTGTGTAGTACCCACCTGGCTGGCTACCTACCTTCCACATGCCGGTGGGCACGCCGCCCAACGCCATCGTGGCCGGCGTCGCGCACATACCCACCTCCAAGATGGTAAGTCTTCTGTGTAGTACCCACCTGGCTGGCTACCTACCTTCCACATGCCGGTGGGCACGCCGCCCAACGCCATCGTGGCCGGCGTCGCGCACATACCCACCTCCAAGATGGTAAGTCTTCTGTGTAGTACCCACCTGGCTGGCTACCTACCTTCCACATGCCGGTGGGCACGCCGCCCAACGCCATCGTGGCCGGCGTCGCGCACATACCCACCTCCAAGATGGTAAGTCTTCTGTGTAGTACCCACCTGGCTGGCTACCTACCTTCCACATGCCGGTGGGCACGCCGCCCAACGCCATCGTGGCCGGCGTCGCGCACATACCCACCTCCAAGATGGTAAGTCTTCTGTGTAGTACCCACCTGGCTGGCTACCTACCTTCCACATGCCGGTGGGCACGCCGCCCAACGCCATCGTGGCCGGCGTCGCGCACATACCCACCTCCAAGATGGTAAGTCTTCTGTGTAGTACCCACCTGGCTGGCTACCTACCTTCCACATGCCGGTGGGCACGCCGCCCAACGCCATCGTGGCCGGCGTCGCGCACATACCCACCTCCAAGATGGTAAGTCTTCTGTGTAGTACCCACCTGGCTGGCTACCTACCTTCCACATGCCGGTGGGCACGCCGCCCAACGCCATCGTGGCCGGCGTCGCGCACATACCCACCTCCAAGATGGTAAGTCTTCTGTGTAGTACCCACCTGGCTGGCTACCTACCTTCCACATGCCGGTGGGCACGCCGCCCAACGCCATCGTGGCCGGCGTCGCGCACATACCCACCTCCAAGATGGTAAGTCTTCTGTGTAGTACCCACCTGGCTGGCTACCTACCTTCCACATGCCGGTGGGCACGCCGCCCAACGCCATCGTGGCCGGCGTCGCGCACATACCCACCTCCAAGATGGTAAGTCTTCTGTGTAGTACCCACCTGGCTGGCTACCTACCTTCCACATGCCGGTGGGCACGCCGCCCAACGCCATCGTGGCCGGCGTCGCGCACATACCCACCTCCAAGATGGTAAGTCTTCTGTGTAGTACCCACCTGGCTGGCTACCTACCTTCCACATGCCGGTGGGCACGCCGCCCAACGCCATCGTGGCCGGCGTCGCGCACATACCCACCTCCAAGATGGTAAGTCTTCTGTGTAGTACCCACCTGGCTGGCTACCTACCTTCCACATGCCGGTGGGCACGCCGCCCAACGCCATCGTGGCCGGCGTCGCGCACATACCCACCTCCAAGATGGTAAGTCTTCTGTGTAGTACCCACCTGGCTGGCTACCTACCTTCCACATGCCGGTGGGCACGCCGCCCAACGCCATCGTGGCCGGCGTCGCGCACATACCCACCTCCAAGATGGTAAGTCTTCTGTGTAGTACCCACCTGGCTGGCTACCTACCTTCCACATGCCGGTGGGCACGCCGCCCAACGCCATCGTGGCCGGCGTCGCGCACATACCCACCTCCAAGATGGTAAGTCTTCTGTGTAGTACCCACCTGGCTGGCTACCTACCTTCCACATGCCGGTGGGCACGCCGCCCAACGCCATCGTGGCCGGCGTCGCGCACATACCCACCTCCAAGATGGTAAGTCTTCTGTGTAGTACCCACCTGGCTGGCTACCACCTTCAACTTGAAAATCTGCCACCAAACACCTACTGGTGTTCCAGCAGTTGCGCTTGTACAGGACACTTATGAATGTCGAAGGTACTTACCATCATGAGGTCGGAAGTCGGCCGTAAACTGAGAAGAACCGGCAAGAAACTATTTTTAATTGGCTTATGTTTAACCAACCACCAGATAAAATAACATTATATTGCCAAAAATAGTAAATGACCACCAAAATATAGTAAATGATCACCAAAATTAATCCCCATTTTAGCGTTCTCGAAGATCATATGTTTTCCCAAGATATGATCTATCTACGTGCCAACTTTCATCTAAATCCATTCAGCCGTTTATGCGTGATTGAATCACAAACATCCAAACCCAAATATACAAACATTCACATTTATTATATTAAGTAGGATTATGTAAATAATTAAAATTATCTTTGTTCCACAGGCCGTCGGTGGTATTGGCCCGAAAATCATCACAACACTATTAGTTTGGGGATCATACCCCACTTGGGGCTCAATTATCTTCCCCCCACTGGATATAAACGGTTTCCAAAAAAATAACGCAACTAACCTACCAAATAACTTAACACTCAATTGTAATATACCATTAAACTCCTTAACTTTAACATCTAACTTCAATTGTACGTTACCAAAGATCACGCAAAACGCAACCTTAATAACTGATGTAGCTAAAGGTGTATTTTCCTGTGGTTATTTACCGTTCATTAAGAGTTAAAATCGCGTTGCATGTTAAGATAAAATTGTATTACAGGTGCTTTTAGGGTGCTTTAGCGCCTTGTCTAGTTTTAAGTGAAAGTTGGACAATGGAGGTGGATATAAATAATATACAAGACATACCAAACTAACTTATCTACTTCTTTGCAATTTATAAAGTCAATCTTGGACTAAAAAGATGCATGCAAAAAGATGTACTCACTACATCTCAGAGTCCAGTCTTAGGGATTTATTTGTGCAAAAAATAAATAAATAGAGGGTTTTAAAACGTTTTCCAATCAATATAAAGCTCGACCAGAAAAATAAAATACGTTGCCATATTGCGGAATTTCACGGAACTCATACGTGTACTGATTTTACTATGAGCTGTAATTTTTTTTCTCACGTAGATTTTTTATTTTTCTATGACATTTTATAAACTCTCTACAATGTAAATAGCAGATTCTGGTTCTGTTTCTAAAGTTAATTTAAAATGCCTCAAGTTATTTCTATGGAACCAAAAATAGATTATTTTTATTGTCTGCCTTTCTCCATTTCAAATGAAATCTAAAATTGAAAAATATCCCAATAATATACTGAGATTGATTTTTCGAAATGACATATTTAGAAAATATTTCGCACATCCAGTATAGTTGACTCAATCAATTCGTCCCCAAAAGTGTATTAGCTAGCGATGCGCTGCCTCTTATCTTGTATGCCATCTCTTTTTCACTTGTGATTACAGGTATACTATCTCTTTTGCACCTATCATTTTAGTTAAAGATACTTTGTAAAAATAACAAAACAATAAGTAGTAAAGATAATAACGTATATGTTGTAGTGAAATAAAAATATCCAGCATATAAATATATCCGAAGCGATAAAGTTATTTACTGCCGTACTCGGTGACTTCAATTATTAAAGACTAGCCTTCCGCCCCGCGGTTTTGCTCCCGTCTATTTTACCCCCTTAGGGGTTGAATTTCCAAAAATCCTTCCTTAGTGGATGCCTACACTGTTTGAGGTATCTATTTACAAAATTTCGAGTCTCAGGTCCAGCGGTTTAGGCTGTGCGTTGATATATCAACAGTCAGTCACTTTACCATTTTATATATACAGATAATTCAATCTTTGTCTATTGAATAGCTATAGAAAGAGACAGGGCTAGAGATAATATCTACTTAACTAGTTTCCGGCCCATGAACTATGCAAAAAATATTTTCACATGAATAATATTAGCACAGCGTAATTACATACAGTGGTCTAACGCGTTTGAAGTCACGCGAAATGCCGCTTTGTATAGCCATTCGTAATTGCTACCACCCCTCTCTCACCCCGCAAGCCCCGCACGATTGCTCTGTCTAGACGTGTCCGTTGGCCGACTGTAAGAGTTACATAGACTGTGATATTAGTAAGGACTCTGAGTGCGGCAGTTAATGTCGTCATGCTCTTGGTCCGTTTTGACACGAAGATATTTCTTTTGGTGTAGCTATTTTTGTCACATGGGTTGTCAATTATATATGGGCTGTCAAACATTGTGACGAATTTAGTGAAGTTATTTTACTAGACCGATCTCGGTATATATCTTTATCACTAATTAAATAGAATAATAATCTAGCATGTATATATACCTAGTAAAAATAATATCGCCACTAGGCATATATGGATATATATCAGTTATTTCTATTTCACCGCGGCATATATTTTATTTTCTTATTTATATGTATTGCCATATAATAAAAATGCATTTTAAAAAGTATAAAGTTTTATCGAATTCGCTATATGAAAAATATTGCATTTTTATAAACGACTAGCTTTCCGCCCCGCGTTTTCACCCGCGTTCCCGTGGGATCTTATGTTTTTCTTTGCTATAAACCTCACGGAGCCCGAGACCTTTCCAACGAATGCAAAACCGTGGAAATCGGTTCGTGCGTTCTGGAGTTATAGCGTCAGGAAGGAAAACCTGACTTATTTTTATATAGTAGATTGTCGAAATAAAATGTACTAAAATTAGGGACTTTTGGTCTTCAATTTAATTTCGAGATTAACTATTAAAAACCAGCCAAGTGCGAGTCGGACTCGCACACGAAGGGTTCCGTACCATTATCTATAAAAACGGCAAAAAATCGCGTTTATTGTATGCGAGCCCCCCTTAAATATTTAATTTATTTTGTTTTTAATATTTGTTGTTATAGCGGCAACAGAAATACATAATTTGTGAATATTTCAACTGTCTAGCTATCGCGGTTCTTGATACAGCCTGGTGACAGACAGACAGACGGACAGACAGCGAAGTCTTAGTAATAGGGTCCCGTTTTTACCCCTTGGGTATAGAACCCTAAAAAAACAGTTTTTCTACTTGCTTTCCACCCCACTGCCCTAAGTTCCTTAAATAAAATAGTCAAGCGATAAGAAAGGATTTTTTTCGTACATAAGGAACTTCTGTGCAAAATTTAATTCTTCTAGACCTGCCGGCTTTATCTGTGTTGCCAGGTATAAATATGATTATTAAGCGAAACGAACGCTACTAGGGGGTGATTCTTCTACGTAAATGTCATTAACTAGACTGTGACTATCCTTTGTCTCTCTCCTTAATTATGCAATCACCTGAGAAGGGAATCTTAAGCGAATTCGATATAGGACCCATTTAAAAGCATTTATATATGCATATTATATTTAAAGTAAAACGGTTTAATGCGGGTGAGGATTAGCTCGTTAATAGATTGTATTATGTTTTTATTGTCGTTTGATTCTTGGCAAGGAATAAGGGACTTTAATATTGTTAGGTTGAATTTTGAGCTTGAGACGACCAATATTATGACAAATGTGTGCTTATTCGAGCAATTGATTGTTAATTATACTCGTCTTTGGTTGAATAGAAACTGGGGCCTTATCCACCTACATAAAAAAATTGATGTTACCTCCGGTTCGGAAATCACGTTTCAATTGAGTAGAACCGGCAAGAAACTCAGTTGAATTACAAGTTACCTATTTTTTTTAAGTTATTATCTGACTATATTGACTTTTAATGATACTCTATATTTTTTATTGAAATTTAGAAATTACTAGCTGTCCCCCGCGGTTTCACTCGCGCAGCGGTTTAAAAAATAGATGTTGGTCGATTCTCAGACCTACCCGATATGCACATAAAATTTCATAAAAATCGGTCGAGCCGTTTCGGAGGAGTATGGTAACTAACATTGTGACACGAGAATTTTATATATTAGAAAATATTGAATAATTTATTGTAAATAAAACATGGTCATTATCAAGACATTTCGCTCATCTGTGGTGGGTAAGGCCCTACAGTTACACGTGTCAACTTCAGCACATTATATGCATCTCATTTACCCACATTGGTAAGTAGTGAGAGTGTGCGAGATGCGTGACAGTGCTGCATGTTCCTAGATTAATTAATTTGTAATATATTGATCTGATAGTTTATTGAATGATTGTGTGAGCAAATGATAAGAAAGATATAGAAATTATACATAATTTTGTTTATATAACTAAATTGTATTCGATTTTTAATGGTATGTCCATGTGGTAAGGTAAAATTTTGTTTGACTATTAATTACCTTGATATTTAATTGTGTGGATGTGTCGAGTTATTTGTGATACTAATAACGTTTTATATAATTCCAATAGTTAATAATTGAATATTAACTCTATTAAAATGGGTAATTTTTTATTCGCTGGCAATACTTGCAGAGGTGGAAGTACTCACCAACATGGACAACTTTTACCATGGGACTGACTGTCAAATCACTACCTACTCGACCAAAATGTATGAAGCAAATGTTTTATTATACACGATATCTGAGTTGGTCCCATAGTAAAAGTTTTTCATATTGATGAGTACTTCCACCCCTGGAAGTATTGCCAGCGACAAATAATATATAATTAATTAAATATACACGGTTATTTTTATTGCTTAGCTAATTTTTCAGCGTTTGAAACTTAGCTAAACAAATTAAACAAACCAGGTACATATATATATTATACTCAATATATTCGTACATGTACATATTCAGTGTGGCATGCAATATTTTTGGACATTTATAAAAAAAATATATATTAATTACATTTTTATAAAAACATATTTGTAAATAGAATACGAACAAACTTTTTTTCAGAATGGTTATTGGAATTTGAAATATTTAAATTATGTAATATTTTATACAATTTTATAAATTAACATGATATATACATTATTTGGATGTTGAAAAGTAAACCAGTGCGCAAAATGTAGTAATATGACGCTATAACTACATTTGTCACTATAATTCGGGTACCCATCACCTTTTGTTTTAGACTAACATCGGGTCCGAAACGAACGTACCAAATAAAGTGTAATTAACCAATATGAAAGTCCATTTTAAACGTGCCTATGAACTGTGATGACCTTAATTGTGAAATAAATAATAATTATGCCCACTTGTGGGGTTGAATGAATGTGTTGTACTTTGGTGGAAAAGCGACGCTGTGAAACTCAGCGTGTGGTGTGGATTTTGTTTTAAGTATTGTACATATATTTGGGACAAGAAATAATGCACAAAATGGAGGAGCGTTATGTCAAGATGACAGAGACAAGAAATAATGCACAAAATGGAGGAGCGTTATGTCAAGATGACAGATGTCATCATGCATATTGTCATGGCGTCATATTTCAGTATAAATATTTTACAAGCATAAAATAATGTTTAAAAACGTAAATTGTACATATGTACTTAATAAAGAGTTTTGAATTTTTGTACCTATATATAATAAATGTATGTAATATAGTCTCAATATAAAGTTTATATACGGAGAGCTCGTTCCACCAAAGTCCCGAAGGCCCACCTCTATAACGGAAGAAATAAGGGCGATTTTCAATAATTCCATGTGACTTCTTTGGTGAAACGAACTTTAGGTTCACCTGCAAGCATTGTAAAGATACTCCTCATTCAAGTAATGGATGGTTGTGATTGTTATTTTTTGTCACAAATGTTTTGGTGTGTCTACACTAGGCCAAACTGTGTAGCTACTATGATGTACCTACTCATTGTAAATAGCGGCATGAAGGATTGTCAGTTTTAAAAATAAATAATATGTTGAAATAAGTAATGTTGTTTTTTTTGACAGATTCCATACCTTGGGAGGGAAAGTCTTGTTAGGTATACAGGGTGATTTTGTTATCACTGGCAATACTTGCAGGGGTGGAAGTACTCATCAATGTGAACAACTTTTATTATAGGGCTAACTCTGATATCGCGTAAAATAATATGGTTGCTTCATACATTTTGGTCGAGTAGGTATTGAACTTTTGTATGGAACAGCTGATAATTTTTTCATGATTTCACAGTTAGTCCCATAATAAAAGTTGTTAATTTTGATGAGTACTTCCACCCTTGCAAGTATTGCCAGTGATAACAAAATCACCCAGTATACTACAAATAAATGATAAGTCAATTTATTCGTAGGGTAAATACAAATTAAAAATAAAATATTATATTAGTATTTTAGTAATTTTAAGTACAAAGACATGGCAGAGTGCACATGAAGTACGCTGCCTTTCTGTTGTTGTCTCCCGGCGATCCATTGTAAATATTAATACTCCCCCTTATTCAGACACATTCGTTTGCCATTCCGATCGGTAAGGACGATCCAAATGGAAGTCTGAAATGAGAAAATAGGCACCATCCTATTCAGTAGACTACTTAATCGGTTCGTCTACCGAATCGGGTCCGCAACCGAGCAGGTCTGAATAAGGGGGACTATTAATTACTGCCTTCTAGGCTTTATAAAGGTCGGCAACACATGGCAATCCCCCTGGTATTGCTAGTGTCCATAGGCGACGGTGGCCACTTACCATCAAGTGGACTTTCTGCCTGCTTGTCAGCCTTCTGAGTCTGACATAAAAAACGAAACTTAAGTTTCTTTGTCCTTAATTTTTTTTCCGTTTGGTTATCACAGTCACTTAAAGAGGTTCCCTCAGGAAGGTTTTATGATGTATAATTACTATTGAGCTGTAAGCCGCGGAATGGCGGGCATGTTAGTAAAAATAAAAAGCCACAAATTATGTCATAGTTTTAATAAATATATTAACATCTGCCCACTCGGGGTCCAGGTTGATGTCCGTCCACACAGCTATGGACCATATAGCGACGGTGAACCACGTCATCACCAATGCTATCACTGTTGGACCAATGCCGGCGTACATCTGCAAGAATATTGGATATTCTGGATGCGGTTTATAGATGGAGTATTTTAGATTTGCGAAATCGAAGGAACTTATAGTTTAGTCATGTCCCTCTGAAATATAAATTGGTTATACGTATCTATCTATGACGCAAATATATGGGGGGTGAATATCAACTAGTTTACTTAGCTACCGCTAAATTGCAACTCCTAAAAATATTCACACCAGTAACACGTATAATGAATTTAATAATGGTAAAGTAAGTTTACCATTTTCCACGGTGGTATATGAACATAGGCGCACACCATAGAGTTGACTGGTGAGCCACTCATCATGTGGAAGGGCAGCGAGGATGCCAGGGTCGCTGCCATCATCAGATAGTGTGGGTTCACATTGCATAATATACTCTATAATCATTTACTTAGAGTTTGTTATCAAATTATCACATGATACATGTAAGATTAGTAGGTAAGCTTTCGGTGATAGAAAACTTCGCTAGAAAACCATAGTACGGTGGTAGGGTGCTTTGTAGTACCCACCTGGCTGGCTACCACCCTCATATTGAAAATCTGACCGGTGTGCACCAGCAGCTGTACTTGAGAGTCAGTTCCTTCTTGGCTTTGTGTGCTTTTACCACCTTCGGTCACATCTTTACTTACTATGGTAAGTTTGAGATCAAACAAGGTTATACAAAGTAAAAAGAAAATAATATACAGGGTGATTTTTTAGTCACTGGCCATACTTGCAGGGGTTGAAGTACTCATCATGAACAACTTTTAATATGGGACTAACTCTGATATCGCATAAAATAAAATGGTTTCTTCATATATTTTGGTCGAGTAGGTTTGAACTTTTGTATGGAACAGCTGATATTTTTTTTGTGATCTCAAAGATAGTCCCATGATAAAAGTTGTTCATATAGATGAGTACTTCCACCCCTGCAAGTATTGCCAGTGACTAAAAAATCACCCTGTGTAACTAATGGTTTACGTGATACAGTTTGACATCACTCGAAGGTTCCATCGTAACTTCGTCAAACCCAATAACAATACCTAAAAGGCAACTAAAAAAAAATAGGACTTACCACTTTAGCAATATTCGGTAGTATACAATATACTACGCAAGAATTGGATGCGAACTCAGTGGCTATCTTGCAGACTATAATGACGACCACCACCAGGGCATACGGTGGCCAGCCATGGAATATGAGAAGGAACCTCTCAAACTCCTCAAACATTTGAGAATCTTTCAGGGATTCGAAGACTGCACCGCTTCCACCTAATGGTATGAAATGACTTCATATAGATTGGATAGTTAGTCAACACAGCGGTGATTTTTCCAGCGACCACTTACTATTTCATATCGAGCGAGTGCTATGTGACGTGCAAAACGATTAGGTACCTACTTACCTACAATACAATACAATACAATACAAATATACTTTATTGTTTACACTACATTACAACACAGGAGTTACAAATAATACAGACATCAAAGTGAAAACAATTAACTAACAATTAATTAACTAATTAATTAACCTACCCCAACAGCTTTAATATTTTTTATGTTATTTTTATTACCAGTTATAAATAGCACACTCCAGTTGAGGTTGTTTCTAACTAAATTCCAATTCAAGCATGATTTGCATTGAGTATTTGGTAAGGGCTTGGAAGTTGAATCTGTAAGAAATATTATTGTCATCAATAATTTTTTTGGTTGATCCAGTAGTATATATTATAGTAATAAATCATTGTGAATATAGATATCTCTCTATAATCTGTGTGAGTTATTAGTCAAGCATACGGCCCGCCTGATGTTAAGCGGTTACTGTAACCTATGAACGCTTGCAACACTAGGGATATTACTCGCGCGTTGCCGACCCTTCCCCCCTCCCCGTTGAGCTCTGGCGACCTTATTCACGCGCAGGAACACAACTATAATTTTATTTGGCTGCGGTATTCTGTAAGGTCTCGCTATGCTCTACCTCGCATAAAATATATTGTAATAAACATATATCTCTAAAAAACGGTAAAGATTTTAATAGGTAAGTACCTAGTAAGCTGTAAAAAGTACCTAACAAAAGTAAATGTGCAAATTTACCTGCGCGTTTCTGAAATATAGGTAAAAAACTAAGTTTCGTCGGCATTATGAATAATATTATCACACAAATCATGCAAGAAGACGATATCCTGAAGTGTCTGAAAGATATGAACAGTTGAGTACTTAGTCGTAAAGTCTTCTAGTTTCATCAAAGTAATGTAACTACCTACATCGATGATTGACTTACCTATAATTTTTAGTACCCAAATAATCGAAATACGCTGTGCCAGTTGTCATTTGTAACAATAATGTCAAAATTACTGTACAACCAACGATCTATGATGAAAAATAATATTATAATTAAAAAAAAACTAAAAACACGCTTTATCACGCACCAAAAATTAAAAAAACAATAGTCTTGGGGCATCCGCCATATTGAATTTAGTGTGATGTCATTTTATTTTTTGTATTTTTCTCAGCTTTCATTTTATACCCGTAATGAAATGAAATATATTTTTTATACAAATATTTTATACGCTCGGTTCGGAAGGTTGCTTTTACTAAGAAGAGCCGGCAAAAAACTCAGCAATTACTCTTTTCGTACGTAACCTTTGGGAGTCCACCATATTGGATTTCAAATTACGTCACTTAGCTAAACATGCATTTTCATCCAAACTCAACATGTACGCAAAATTTCGGCTCAATCGGAAACCGGGGAGTAGGTAAAATTTGACATTCAATTCTTTTTATATAGTTAATTAGTTGGTTACAGGAGGAGCTAATAAAAGCGTGTTAATAATAATCTATCATAATTACTACTGGCCAAAGACATTATCTATGGAGTGTAAAAAATACCCTAAAACCATAATGGCCGACTTACCGCCTCATGGAACTTTACCCTTCCCATTTGATTATACTGTGTCGCCAGTAACGTATCTATATATTGTGCTTCTTCCTCGGTCATGCCTATTTCCAATGCTATTTCACTCTGAGCCCTGAACATGCCTAAGAAATAGAAGTTCATCCACATGTATAGAAGGGTCTCCATCACCAATACTCCTGGTAAGTTTAGCAGCATGAAGTGTGGGAATTCGATTTTGGGTCCCGTTGGGAATATCCTGAAATATTTTCATTAGTAGAGCTGTCAGTATAGGTACAGTCAGCGTCAAAAGTAGATTGGCAAGTTAGTACCGTCAAGTACCGTGTCACATTGTCAATTCATAATTTTCATACAAACTGTCAAGAATGTCAATAGATTATTATGAAAGGGTACTAAAGTGCCAATCTACTTTTAACGCTGACTATACCAGTATCTGATGTGATATTTCTGATCTTTGACTTTGAATCAATAGAAAGGATTATTTTTTACTATCCCAACTATAAATTGTATTATATTGCTCACGTTTCACAATAAATTTTGAACATTTGATTTGTTTGACTTCCCATCAAGGTCGCCATTCCACCTGAAAGTAAAATTGTAACTAATATGTTTTTATAAACTAAATCGGTCATCTTCGTTATAACCCGATTCGAGAATTCGACCAATCGAAATCGAGGTTTTCGGCATTGTATTATGTATTCGGTTTTGTCGAAGTTAGACAAAACCTCAGAGTGTGGTCTACCTGTCTACTAATTTATTCAATTAAATATTTGCGTTACGGTTCACTTACCTATTGATGCAGAGTATGCAATGCCAAGAAAGTAAAATACTGTGAAATCAGTTGGTCTTGGGACACTGTAAAATAAAATATACCTAATTAGTCAAAATCCGCCTGTGTTCGGACTACTTCGAACTTTTGGGCCTACCTTTGTTCGTGACGAATTGATTTCTGTGTTGCTTTTCCAATTGTGTGATATATTTCTAAGATTCCCATCTGAAATTAGCATTTATTTAAACAGCTACTTATATATCGCAGAAATTTTATCATAGATGGCACCACCAAAATATAATGGAAATGTCCAAGGGGGTGCCACGATTTAAACTATCTAAAAGATTCTAAACATTCTAAACAATCGCGTCATTTATTTACGTTATAATACAGTGGCGCCTCTAGTGGGAAATATTTTCAATGATGCTTCTAGAATCTTATAATATTTATATTGACAGCAAATATCTTATAAGCAAGTACCTTTTCTAGTTCAGTGAGGATAGCTTTCACCAGCGGCATCATCAGTCCACAGGCCATGATGTTTGATACCCACATCGATAAAAACATACTCGTAAAGAATAGCAGGAAACTTAATCTGGAATTGGTAAATAAATAATAACTTCCATAAATAATATACCAAATAGTTATTTTCTTGATAGGCTTTTTATTCGACCACACTCTCACTAGGTGATGTGTGATGATGTGAATAAAGGTGGTAAACTCACAAAGCCTAGAAGGGATCCGGCATCATGTGCATACAACGGCTGGAACACACTGATATGTGTTTAGCAACAGATTTTCAACTTGATAGCTAACCAGGTGGATACTACAAAGTACCCTAACATTGTGCTATGGTTTCCCCACGTTGTTTGTCTTCACAGTAGCAGGTAGCCTTCTTGCATACGTATAAAGGAGCCGATAGAGAAGAATGACTCGAGGAGCCTCCCACCTAGAGTTTAGATCAAAACCATTCTTGGTAATCAATATCGTCAGTCCTGGATCTACTTATTCAGAAGACCAGTTTAACGCTCATTCAAGTGCCTTATACTCCACGTAGCTGCATCAAAAACTTTACATTTTAGCCTCAAACTCTTATTTTCTTTTAATCGATGATTGAGCTCAATTCAAGGCGATAATATCTCAGTGGTAGTGAAGTCGGACGCCGCGGGTTTGAATTCTACAATGAACTTGAGCTTTCAGTGAAGGAAAACATCGTGAGGAAACCAAAGCCTGGCTGGCTATCACTCTCAAGTTGAAAATCTGTCGCCAAACACTTATTGGTGTGTTCAGGCCACTGCACTTGAGAGCCAGTTCCTTCTAGGCTTTGTGTGTTTACCACCTTCAGCCACATCATCACTTACCATAGAGAGAGTGTGGTTATACACAAGCCTAAGTAAAAAAAGAGCTCACGGAGGGAACAGTGGGCAGTTCTCACCGATAGTGTGAACAGCCAAATATGAGCAAGACCTTCAAAGCTACTCTTCTGTGAACCTGGCTATATTCCATGGCTATCATGATCATCATTACGCCTGCGCAGTCCAGGAGCTCGTAGGGTACGTAAACCTGAATAAATTAAATTATCACTTATAAAGTATACTGGGTGACTTTTTATCACTGGCAATACTTGCTATGATGGAAGTACCTACTCACTATGAACTACATCAATAATATGAACCATTTTTACTATGGGACCAATTCTGATATTGCGTAAAATAAAACTGTTGCTTCATACATTGTGGCCGGTCGAATAGATATTGAACGTTTGTATGAAACAGTTGATATTTTTTTCGTGATTTCACAGAGTCTTATAATAAAAGTTGTTCATATTGATGAGTACCTACTTCCATCCTTGCAAGTATTGACAGTGACTAAAAAGTTACCCAGTATAATGTATCTAAGGAGCATTTGGGCATTGCGGTCACCCGTCCGCCCACCCAACACATAAAAACCCTATGAAATGCAATGGAGGAATAGACTAACTTCACATAAAAAATCGGGGTTTATAATGCCCATTGCCGATGAAATTGCGACAGGAACTAATGACGTCACGCTAGGATGCATTACGTCACTGATCCAGTAGATGTTGGTAAGCAGAAATATGTAGAAACTTTTATACGCCTGAAAAGAGATTTATTTACAGAAATGATCCAAGAAAGTATACAAGATATTTTTTACATAATTTATTTCTTATTATATCCACAACGCAGAAAAAGAAATGACACGAACATGGGTATCATAGAAAATAACTTTTGTCTGCGATAAGGTGGAGAGGTCGACTGGCAAAGACAAGACCTTGCCCGTCAAAAAAAAACATAAACTTTCACTAATAGATGGCGTTAGTAGTTCTTTGAATCTCTTCGTACAGTAACTAAATCATAATCAAGATACTTATAGATACATAATTATGTAGTACTCGACTCACATTCACATTATTATTTCCTATAAGCGCTGTAGGTAGCAGTATCAATGGAGTAACTAGAATAATTACAATTCTCCAATATAACTTCCAAAATAGTTTTAGTCGGTCCCTTTTAGTTATTATAACAATATTTGTCTCACTGAAACATTGACGATATGGTTATCATTTTATTGTTTTAGGGAAAACATTTGATCTATTTTAAGTTCTTACGATGAGTCTGAATCCATTTAAAAAACAAATTATAATAATTTCATTCAAAAAGTAGGACGTTAAATTGTCAGCGAAAGTATTAGTAGGTACAGCGATCTCGATGGTTGAGGTAAATTAAGTAGGTATGTCGCGACAAAAATATAAAATGTGGAAAAAGATCCATGATAGAAGATCCAAGGTACAGAAGAAAAGCAGAAGTGTCAATAAATCTGTACTAATCCTAACTAATATTATAAAAATGCGAAAGTAAGTTTGTTTGTTACCTTTTCACGCTATACAGATAGCCTATGGTGTGGAGAAGGACATAAGCTACTTTTTATCCCGGGAAAAAATTAGATCCCTGGGGAACGCGGGTGAAACCGCGGGGCGAAAGCTAGTAATTTAAAAAAGGAGAAGAGTTTTGTTTGTTTGTTTGAAAGGGCTAATCTCTGGAACCATCTGGAATTCTTGAGGAAGGTTATATATAGGCTACTTTTTATTCCGGGAATGCGTGAAACCGTTAAACCGCGTGGAACAGCTAGTGTTAGATAAGACTTGTCAAGTTATGTATATCTTTAGTAAAAAGAAACAACAAAATACTCTTTAATTGCAATTGAAGAAATGTAGAACATCCTCAAAGCTATGGTATGGAACTTCTTAGAACTAGGCACATAATTAGATCTCAATATATTTTTTTCACGTTTATTAGTCGATACTTATCAAGAATACAATTCTACTAAAATAACAAAACGTACATAGTAGATTTTTTGATTCATCACTGGCAGCACCATAACGATCCGACTGACAGCTAGCGTCGTAATATTAGTTCGTGAATTTCTTTCTATCAGCAGTTGTCAAATTGTTGTAATCGAAGTTACATGTGTAGTAAATTAAACGAAAAATCGTAATTTTTACGTATAAATATAAAATTTAAGTATAAATTACCACAATGCCTGTGGAGCTAGAATTCGATTATGAAGAAGCTACAGCTTCCATGGATAAATTTTCTCAAGATGACATAAACGAACTACGGGAATGGACGCAAAAATTGGATAAAACTAAGTATGTGCCCAAAGACTTATCGGATAAACAATTATTATTGTTTTACAATGCGTGCTATGGAGAAATGGACAGAACGAAGACGTGTATAGAGAAGTTTTATTCGTGTAGAAAAAATGCGCCTGAATTTTTCGAAAATCGTCTTCTAAATGCGGATGAAAATATAAAAACATCTCTGGACACACTGTAAGTTATCATTTCTTTTAAATATATTATTAGCGGCTTATTTAATATAATATAATATAATATTTATCATCAAATTCAAAATAATCAAATTTTAGAAAATAACTACATATTCTCTCTCATATTAGTTGTTTTAATAAAATCTTTGAAATCTATGGTTTACGTATTATGTATAAATTTAATGATTGAGAGAGATAGAGTTATTTACTGTTTTTTTCTATTTTTAACTATTCACTGAATAATGGTGGATATAATTATGTCACTGTATGGCAGTTAGTGCAATGGGGGCTATCGTTTTTGTGCGCACCAGTTGGCGCCACTGTCGAGTAAGGTCCTATAAAAGTTTGTTATTAGAGACATGAAAACCATGTTTACATTTAATCATATTTAATAACTTAAACCGTACCATAAAAATATCGAGCATGCCTCAGTTTTACATAGTTTGTACATTTTGTTCGAAAAAAAAATGTTGAAGGTAAAAGTTTCCGAAAGAAAAAACTGTCTCAAAGCACTGCCATTAATTGACCCGTAACTTATATTTGCTATAATTAATCTCAGGTATTGCAAAATATTCACAACATTATTCTAATTAGAAATAAACCTGTATAGCAGAAACAGTGAAGTTTGACATTCCATAGACCTCACACTACACTAGCGCCTCTAGCAAAAAATTCCCACATGATAGCCGCCATAAACAACTATCTAGGTTGATGTTAATAACTGATTAAGTAATTAATAAAAATAAAAAAAAACATTTGTTGTAGGTATTGTTTCAAACTGCCCTACCCTAAGTAAATTAAGTGTCCTCGGGATAAAATATAGCCCATGTTACTCAGGGATAATGTAGCTTTCTAATGGTGAAAGAATTTTTGAAATCAGTCCTGTAGTTTTTTAGTTTACTTGTTTCAAACATACAAAAATACTAATCTTTCCTCTTTATTATATTAGTATAGAAGTATAGATTAAAAAACACATTTAAAAACTGTTTTTCTACAGACAGTGCCAGATTTGCCATATAGCAGGCACAGATGTAAAAAAAGATTTTACTTTTTTTTACATCCGTGATATCAGGAGTAGCAATACTAAAATTAAGATGAATCATGGTAATCATAATAAATGTCTTTCATAACTTTCAAAGCACTAATATTTTGTAAAAATATCCCTGCACAACCAACTTTTATTATCTAAAACCTGGTTCTGCACTTGAACTATAAGTTTAGGGAGCCTGAACCAAGGGCCCTTGATTATATATGGTACATACAGGCCCTACGCTAACTTAATCCGGACCTGTCTACAGATATGCAATTTAAATAAATTCTTTATTTTCCTTCAGCCCAAAGGTCTTTTAAATAAATAAAGCTCAACCGTATTTCGGGTGTAATTGAGTAAACGACACTCAGCCCAAAGAGAACAAACTCAGTAGGAGCATACCTACTTTGAACTAAAAGGAATGACAAATAGAGGTTATATTTGTTGACCTTTCAAATTGCATTAATTTGGCCAAATTATAAGTTTTAGCCCAACAATATATTATTAATAGTCCTAAGTTTCGAATGAATTTGGATATGCAACATTATAACAGGTCAAGTACCTATTGTATGCAAAATGTAATAAATTATGGAGTTGAACCATGCTGGGGTAGATGTACACACATATCAGTACTATAGGTATGGACAACTTTAATTATTAAACTAATTTCAGTTCAGTGGTAGAGAAAGATTCTTTGTTTGATTTCTACAATGAGCTTAACTTTCGGTGAAGGAAATAATGTGAGGAAACCAAAGCATGGTTGTAGGGTACTTTGTAGTGACAGTCTGACTAACTACCACCCTCAAGTTGACCATCTTTCGTTAAGCACCTACGGGTGTGTTCCTACAGCTGCTTAGAAGCCAGATCCTTCTAGAATTTGTGTACTACGTAAAAATCTAACCATGAAATAGCAAAAAAACATTGATTATTGATTTTCACCAATAAATAAATAGTACAGTTAACAATATAACAACATAATTCCAGTTAATATACATTCAAGAACAGTGCAAAAAACAGGTTTTAATAACTATTCACAATCACGCTGTGCTATTACTTTTGTATTGAACCAGCAAATTATTTGCCAACAGGTATTTTAATACTTAACTTATAAATACTTGTATCGTAAAAATGTATTTTCAATGTTGTGAGGGAAACTGGTTGGTGAATGTACGGTATGATAATAAGTCCATATAGATTAAATGGTTCCTGTTTATTCCACAAGGTTTACATTGATGTTTATAACTTACTATTATAGCTGTCGCCTTAGCTGTCGCGATTTCATCCGCGATCCCGAGAAAAATAGTGTGTGTATGTTGGGATGTGATGTACCTACCTAGCAGTTGCACTTGAGAGACAGTTGTCTTCTAGGCTTTAGATGGTAGCCACTTATCAACAGATAAACCGCTAGCTGCAGCCTTCTGATTAAAATTTAAAAAAAAACAAACTATCACTGTGATATGCTTTCTTTACTATGTTTTCTTTCACGGAATGCTTAAGCTTATTGTGGGATTCGAACCCACGTCGTCGTGACGGTATTCGACGTCACTACCGCAATCAATACCCTTATTCAGACCCATTCGGTTGCTTTTGTGATCGGAAAGGACGATTTTATTTAGTTAAATTTAGGCTGATGCTGTTTTAGACGCAGAATTCATTTGCCGCGATCGTGTACCGATCGACTGCCCCATTACAAATGGAAATCTGAAACGAGAAAATAGGAGCCATCCTATTCAGTAGACTACTCAATCGGTTCGTCTACCGAATAAAAAAAAGTAGGTCTGAATAAGGGGGATTATCAGCTTCGCTAGGTAAAATATGCCAGAGTACTAATAATCAACTACACAAATACACATATAAAGTGCTAACATACGCTAAGTATTTTAGAAACGCGGAAAATCCGTCGAATCTACACCTACATATAATATCTGTAGAACCAGAATGTACGACATTTTTTTTTTACCAATAATGGAGTTTGGGTGGATTTACGAAGAGTAACGAATGCAAAGAGTATTTTTTTCTTGTCTCTGTCTGTTTGAACACGCAAATCTTCGTAACCTCTGAACGGATTTTCATGTAGTTTACATAGGTTATTGTGACTTAGTTTGGTGCTTCAAATAGGCTTTATTTCATCGAAATCGGGTGAAAGGAAGAAAAGATATAGATGCGTACGAAATGGACAAAAAGTAGATAACTAATAAATGAGGTAGGTCAACATCGATCTACGAGTATATTGTGGACTGTCTGGCACTGTCTAGTTCTCTAGAAATCGTTACATTCTCAGCTTCTTTACGGGATTCGTAGATCACATAGAATAAAAATAGGTCAAACAACTTATATTCTAACGACTATAAGGGCAGTGTTAGAAACATGAAATACCTACATATACTTTATCTTTTTTGTTGTTTTATTTAATTATGGAATGTCTCGAGCCTCATTTTTTTTTTATAATTTAAGCTTATTTATTATTAATTATAAATGTAAGATTTCGTCAGTAGATTATCGTGACCGTCAGGACCGCACGGCCACCTTCTGACGCTGATTACTCCGAACCTATTGCGGTACAAATTATGAGACTCGGTACAAATTTTCTTGAAAAGGGACAAAAACTTGGTATATAAATGAAGGCTCCAGGAACTGGGGCCGTGTGGTCCTGACGGTCACAGATCATCTGGATTTAACTTGCTTTTTGTTATTTTCTTTTTGTTTAATATAAATGTTTATATGCTGCAAAACATTGTCCTTGATCCGCATCACGATATCCCTGAAAAGAGAATTTATATTTTATTTTTAATTTAACCCGGACCCGACTAATTTATATCGGCAATTAGGCCCCTTTCTACTATTTCTGCAGTTCATTCAATCTGTCAAGGTTTTTACTACTTGTAGGTACTCAGTCGCCTTTCAAGAACTCGTCTTGTTCAAGGCTGACCGATCTGCTTGCTTGCACACTAGCTTACTATATTTATTATGCATTATACAGGTACGGTAGGTATTATAGTCTGCAATATAGGTTTTAAATCGACTTCATAAAGGAAGGACCTTCTGTTCCAAGTTCGACGCGTTTTTAAATTTCGAAAGCTACTTACGTAGCTTATATTACGACACGCGTAAAAAAGATATGGCCATCCAAATGCCCGTCATAATCGATTTTTTTTTGACATTCGTTTTTTTTTTAATTCATAGTCGTAAAAAGTGTGTTAAAAAGAACAATGACCATGTTTTTGAAGGGTCTAAACTGAATAAATAGCTTTGACTTTTTTTTAAATTTGTATAAGGCTTGTGTTTGACCACAATCTCATCAAGGTAAGTGATGATGTGGCCGGAGGTCGTAAGCACACGAAGCCTTAATCAGGTACCTACTATAAAGTACCCAACCACCGCGCTACGGTTTCCTCACGATATTTTCTTTCACCAAATCCCAAACTCATTGTAGGACCACTGAGCTATCAATCGCCTAAAAAACTGTGACAGACTTTATTTTAGAACGTCTTTATGTAAAACCGTGACCTTATTGTAGACCTTTGGTATACGCCGGTAGTTAACCTTTGACCTGGCTATTATTAATTTCCGCTTGTATGGTGTTGTGTCGTATCTCTGTCATAATAATGAACTTTTTTTGATTGGTTTGTGTTTGTATTTGACTCCAATCCCACCATATTTTTATTTTATTTGGATTCCCCACAATAAGTACACTAAGTTAACATAAAATTAAATATACAATATGGTACTAAGTGTCTTATCAATTATAGGTAACCACAGCATGCAAAATAGTAAAGAAAGTTACTTATGGCTAAAATATCTAAATTAGCAATATAATCAAATAAATGAATCACCTACGGGTTAAGAAAAACAAAACTAAACTAAAGACAAATGGCCACGAGACAGTTACACAATAAATATAAATTTAAACATTTAGAATAACTTTTTTCAAGTTATTTACAATAAACAAATCGCATACATCGTGATACTCATCATGCAAAGAATACATGCGTGATAAAGGGCAGAATAATCTTAAATTTGTGCGCCTAACCAGAGGAGAGAACAATCTCCTTCTACATGATCTTGGATTTTTTATTGGAATATTGAATCAGTACCCTGAGTGTAAAGAATTTACGTAATAAACGTTTACTATCACGTTTGCGTTTACGACATTTCTCTATAGGAATTTGCACAGCGCCTCTCGCGGAATACTCAGGGAACTAATTTCTTCCATACAAAATTTTAGTAAACGCAAACGCGATAGTAAGCGTTTATTTACGTCAATTCTTTACACTCAGGTTACTGCTGACCAGTGTGAGCAAATTAGGACAGTCTAGTAGACCCGTGCATAGCTTTTTGAAAAATACTAAATCTAAATATTTTCTACGGTCCTCTAATGAGTGCAATCTGAAATGTGAAAGCCTTTCTTGATATGATTTTATTTTGTTTGCGATTCCAAAACTATAAGATAAGTGTATGAAGATTTTAGCCGCGACCGACTATGGCCATTGGCGACTATGGCCATTGGCGACTATGGCCGCTGCCATCTAGTTCCTAACAGCCAATATGAAGTTGTTCTAAAAATGTATGAATGAAGAGAACGAACAATAACAGGGCCTGTATGTCAATTTATACATGATCTTACGTCACAATCTCAAACAATATGGCAGCCATATTAACTATAGACAGGTATCCGGATGCTGTCAATTTTATTGGCCCTTGTTCTCTATATCTGACGTTGAAGATGTGTGATTTCTTCATGCCATTTCAGGATTAAATGTTTCATTGATTTGACGTTCGTGTTAAAAACTAGCTAAGTTATCGTTTGATTTTGATTGAGAACAATTGTATTCATTCATACTGTCCTGTATGTATTCCACACAAAATTATCCCTGGATTTATTTGTGATAAAACTGTTATTTTTTTATGTTAAATGGGCTTACGTTTGGAGGAATGATAGTTCCTGCGCACACTCTCCAAAATAAATCCTGTAGAAAACCGACAAACACGATACCTTACGTCGATGTTCAAGCCTCGTTAGTTTCGCATCGGTTAGCGAAACTTCGCCAACGAGTCTCTTAACAAGATCGTCTATTGAGTCAACAGCGTCCAGCTGGTACTTGGCGGAACCAACCCAGAGGTGGCAACAGTGCTCTATGCACGACCGGACTTGTGCTTTGTAAAGTTGAAGCAACTGTACCGGTGTTAGCAGTGGTTGTTGCCCTTGACTGAATAGAACTACCAAAGTTAATTTTGGTAGTCAAGGTTATGCCAAGGAGTTCAAACTTGTCGGTTATCGGCAGGGAAATGTCCTTAAAAGTAGGAGTCAGTTTGAAAGGACTCTTTTTCGCGGTGAATAGACACGCCTGTTTATTGGAGGCGTTGATCTTGACCTGATTGGCTTCGATCCAATTGGAGACTGCTTTCAGGTTCGAGTTAATACGTTCAACCATGGCCTGTCTAAGCGTCTGAGTCTCGTCTAGTGGCCTGTGCGCTGGAAAATTATCTCTCCACACACAACAGTGCTCATAATAAACTAGCTTACGCCCCGTAGTTTTACTCGCGTTTCCGTTATGAAAAAAATCCTATCAGTCTCAGGCTCATAATCTATCTCTATGAAAAAATGATGTAGGTACTTATAAATTGTCTTAGCTTAGCAAAAATATATTTCTTTCATTTATTTTTATTTATATTATTGAAACTTTGTATGTAGACTAGCCCCCAGAAGCACATGCTTACAGGTATGACGTATGTGTCAGCCACCAGTGCCACCACCCATATTGTAGTGGAGTGACCCGCCACACAACGCTGCCGTGAGCATGATTAATGCTACAAAGAAAACAACACTATAGATAGATACACAACTCCTTAATTAATACACTCGAGATGTTATCACACTAACAAGTTCGTAAAAGTTATAGCATGCTCAAACAGCTATCATAAATATTAATATAACAGATAATAAAGAACACATGACGTAATAATCATCTGAAATATGACGTCTTTACGTTAAGCAATGATCTTGGTAACTTGTTTCTGCTAACGGCCATACTTATTAGCCGTTTGCGGATAGTTCGCGTATTGCCGCTGAAAATGGGTTGATGGTTATGGCACTTACATAATATACGTAGGTCTAGGTTAATTATATTTCTGATATGGGTCGTGATGAAATAGTTTTAATGGCAAACCCATTCTTGTTATGCGTGTCATACAAAAAGATATTTATTATGCAATGTTTTAATCATCGCATAATAACCTAAATATGTTTATTTATTCGGTTGATGTAACACAAATAAATAAATCTTAATATACTTGTAGAATTCCCGTGTCAGGATGTTGGTACGCGACGAACTCAGGTCCTAAAATAAGTTTTCAAAATGTGTGATTTATTCCGACGTAAAAGATATTTTTTACCCTCTTTTTTACCGAAAACGCGGGTGAAACCGCGAGGAACAGTTAGTATGATAAAAATGAGCTTTTCTACATTTATTTATTTTGTTTTAAATCCTTTACTGCTAAAATGTGACTGCAGGCTACTGTAAATTTAATTCAGTTTAATTTTATGTCAACATGAAAAAAAAATAAGTTTAAAAAATAATGCCATCGAGCATTGAAAATAATTCCTTTCACATGCGTAAAAATCTTTTTACGAGCTCTCGCTTTGTAATCGATTTGAGTATAACTCACCTAAATAAATATTTAAAACAATGTATTATTTGAGCGCTCTCTTTTGGAATTCACTGGAGAGTACATTAATTAAAAAGGTTATCTATCAAATTTAAACAGTTATTGAATGCGGTCCTGACAACCTAAATGAGTTCTTGATGAGATGAAAAAAAATTGCCAATATACCTAGACAGATTGTTAAAAACATGTAATCTTGCCGGTTCTTTTCAGTTAAAGGCCGACTTTTTAAGTGTCCTAAACTGAATAAATGGCTTTGTTTTTGACTAGATGAGAAATTATGTAATCTGCCTTCGAAAGAAATCTTAAAAACCTATTAGGCTTTTATTAATTTTCTTATCAGCTCTATACCAGATTTCCTACCATTTCATAATTACAAATAAGAACTCATTATGTTTCTCTCAGAACGCCATATAAAATAAAAAAGAAGAAATTTCAATTCAGTATGACCTACATCTGCCCGTATCACGCTCTAAACGCTGACGTATAGACGTAGAATAGCTGAAATCTGTCAGACCGGCGCGGGGCGTATTGACGTCAATTCAACAAATAACTATCGATTAATTTGAAATTGCATTCGTCTTGGCTTTGTGACCTTAGAATGATTAAAGGTTTATATGTTTCTGATGATATATCTATGTCGGACTGATTTATTTATTTATTCATAATAGTTTGATAAATAACGATTAACTTATTGTCTGTCAAGTTCTTCAGTTATTTCTACTCAGCAACAATCAATGCCTGCGGTCTCGTTTCTCAATTCTTTCTTTCATTTTAATTGGGATTATTCGGAGCTGTTTAAGTGCAGTCCCAATTCGGTTGACGAACCAATTGGGTTGTCTACCAAATATTTCCAATTTAAAGCTTCCATTCGGAATAATTTTGTAAGTCAGTCGAGGTTCAAGGTATCTGCAATTGAAGACTACGTCTAACACAGCATTAGCTATCGATCCAAATGGCAACTGAGTAGGATTGAAAAAGGGTTTTCTTTGCCTTTTTACTACCATTCGCTCGGCGCTCAGCTTTGTCCTGGTGTACTCCATCACGATGTGAAAGAAGGTCAATTGAGCAAATAAACTTGGACGAATGAAATTTCCCACAGTTATAGTTTACCATAAAAGTATATTGAGTCCAAATAGTCGTGATTCAACCAAGAGCGGTTTTGGCTGCTTGCGTAAGCACAGGCTCTAATCAATATAGCCTACATTTCGTAGATGGTCTCACGGAGTCTCACGTCACAGTTATAGAAAATTATTATCATAATGCTGAAATGACTTTCCATTTTTATTTAGGACCTATAATAGAGCTAGCAATTTACTGATCCCAAACTAAGCAGAGTTGCCCCAGACAATATTCAGTATTCTACTAAGAGCGAATGTTTTTGTGTATAACACTATAATGTTTTCTTTGAATTACCTAAAAGGCACATAAGAAGGCGATGACAGCGCAGTGGTAGCGATTGACGTTACGGTGGCAAAAACCGTGGTTTTAAATCCTACCATGAGCTTCAGCTGAAGGAAAAAATAGGGAGGAAACCATAGTATTGTACTTTGTAGTATCCGCCGGGCTGGCTACGACCCTTAAGTTGAAAAAATTTCGCCAAGCACCTGTCAGTGTGTTCCGGCAGCAGTACTTAAGAGTTTCCTTCTAAAGTTTTATCACCTTTATCGACATCATCAATTGCTAAGATTTGACACAAGGCTATCGAACAGTTTAAAAATAAAAATGTATTTATGACATTTCAAGACTGTCAATACCGTAATGTTTTATATCGTTAGGTCATCGAGTTTCAATCGTCATCACAAAACAGGATAATCAATATGTTAATAAGCCCAAATTCATAACTTATTATTATTATTGAAATGTATCTTTCAGACATCACGGCGCGAGGACCGGTCTTTTTTAAAGGCATGCGTGGGGATACAGATCCAACACGTAGAGGCCCCTTTAAGATAATGTTAATGTGTTGGGATGTGTACACCTAGCGATACTATCTCTGTCTGCACTACTGAAGAGAGAGGTAAAGACAGGACCCACTAAGTGCAAGGACTATTACAGAGAACAGGGAACTATACTGGGTCTATGGGGGGGAACTTGCTGGACTGGTTGTTGGACTATTGATTGAGACAACGGAACGCCTGCCAAATCAAATGTCTCAATCTTTGATGATATTCGTTATACATATTTGACATATTTGATAATTCTGGCAGACGGTGACTCGCCACCAACTGAATGGGCCCCAAAAAAAAGTCACCAAAACCAAGGTGACAGAGGGAGCAACATTGGTGTCAGCAGCTAAGGGTGTAGAGAGGTGTGCACCGGTTTCACCATCGCGAGAAGGCTCGTGAGCGGGTTTCCCCGTTATTACGCAGATTGAGCACTTCCACCCTTTCGAGCATATAGCTCTCGCGCTCCACTAAGGCCGGCCAGTGAAGGCAAGCCGTAAGTGGGGGCATAGGTGCCGCCCCCGGGAGGTCTCGGGTCCGTGGTGTCGCTACTCACCAACAGCTCGCCACAAGCTGCCCTGCGGCAATTATTATTATTATAATCTTCGATTTACCGTATTCTGATGCCAAAAAATATGGCTTTTTATTTTGATTTACGTCATCCATATTATAGGTTTTTTTTTTGGCAATTTCCTCCAGTTTCATCTGCCTATTCTTTTGAATGATTACAGTATGTATTCTCAGATTTATATTTATATGAAATTTTCAACTAATGATTAGTAATGAATGCGCATGTCCATTGAGAATGGTTGAGTCATTTTAACACAATGACTGCATAAATCATGTAGGTACATTGTTTAAAAACAATCAACTTTCTGATTACCTTTTTTACACACAAACTGTTTTAGAAGGAGGTTAATATGAAAGGAGAATATGTCGTTATTGTTATCACAGTTGTGTAATTGATTTTATAAACAAACAATAAATACGCGAAGTCAGTATATTTATTATAATAATCGGGGACTACCTTCAATAAGCAAAATATATTTTTGTATACACAGATTGTGGACTTGGCGGTGGCACTGCCGTGTACCCTACCTATAGAGAAAGAAGGATGACATATTTTATTAAAATCATTAAAATGAAATTAATAAAATTGTCGGACGGTTCGGAAGGTTGCTTTTGCTGAAAAGAGCCGGAAATAAACTCAGCTATTATTCTTTTTTCAAATTCAAAGTATTCTTTAGGTTTCGTTCGTTAATTGTAATAACCTACAATTTATAATGTGTTTAATCACAGAGAATTCTCCTACCTCCCGGGCAAGTCGTGCGATGGATATGACGTGATCTTCCACCGGCTTCACAACACGGAGCCGTCCAAGTACTACCTCGAGCAGGGGGTCAAGTTGCTGTTCATGACTGTCGGTGAGTACTATTGTACATATTTTACCCCCTTAGAGGTTGAACTTTGAAAATTTTTAGGCGATGATAGCTCAGTGGTAGTGACGTCGGATTCCGCGGCGAAGGTCGTGGGTTCGAATCCTACAATGAGCTTGAGCTTTTGGTGAAGGAAAACGTCGCGAGGAAACCATAGCACGGTGGTAGGGTACTTTGTAGTACCTGCCTGGCTGGCTACCACCCTGAAGTTGAAAATCTGTCGCCAACCTATTGGCGTGTTCCGGCAGCTGTACTTGAGAGCCAGTTCCATCTAAACTTTGTGTGCTTACCACCTTCGGCCACATCTTCAGTTACCATAGTGAGATTGTGGTCAAACACAACTAATACCATTTTTTTTTTATGTCACGGTTTTGTTATATAGATAGAAGATAAGTTTAATCGCGTAAGTACCATTGCTTATTATAAATTCAATCAATGATTTGGATTTAAGATAAAATTAATGCAAGATAATAATAAAAAGAATTATGTATTTATTATACGATTATTGATGGCGAAGTATTTTACAATTTGTCAAAAACAATGTTGCTGGTATCATTGTATTAAGGACGTCACACACGGTGAAGATACTATAATATTTTATCTGAAGATATATGAGACAGTGTTATACCAGTGAAAGAGAAGGAAAGTGAAGGTAGGTTAGGTAGGTCGTTGCTTCTCTTTTCATAGTATAATGCTGTCTCATGATCTTAAGGCGACGCCTTGAAGATTTTGGTTGCAAGGATTCCGATTTTTCTCAACAATGACTGAAGCGAACGAACTGAAATTTATTGTCAGAATTCATCATGTTTTTGACTTTATTTTGTACGTTGCATAACACGATTGGTTAACTTTTATAACACAAAATAATTAATCAAAAAGACCACTTTAAAATAAGAGATTCCAATTTTACCGGCATTGAGGATCGATTTGAGGTTCCAAAATTAATTGAAACTGATACTACAAATTGTACTTAGGTTTTATGAAATATATTTGTAGTTTTTAAATTAAACAATAAAAACCATTTTGTCGCATACGCCCGTTCCGTTTACGCGGGTTTTCTATGAGAGGTCGCTATAGTAGGGAGCGGGACGCAGCACGTTGAATTTCAGATTTTTAAGCTTAACGCGGCGTCACCTTAAGATAAAATATTATAGTATCTTCGCCGTGTGTGACGCCCTTTAGAGTTTGCCACATTGGTTTTAAAAATAAACCATAATCCTTAAAGTGTATTTATTGGTAGCATCGGATAGACGTGATTTTCTAGCATAGAGATATTTTATGGGCCGCCGCGCCGGAGTGACTTTTTATCCCAGATAAAATCGCGGGGGGAGCTAGTTCAAAATAAATGTGTGTCGTTCTTTCCATCTATAATTTCATTCATCAGCTGAAAGTGTCTGATCGGTTTACTTCAAAAATAACTTTGAAACAAAAGAGTAAAGAGTCATTACACCAATAGTTGGAAATGTCCCAGATTTTTTTACATATATGATGGGTCTACAATTGTAACTAGCGAGTCTGTATATTTTTGGTAAATATATTCAATGTACAGATTGACACGCTGGTTCTTCAGTTTTATATATGTATGTATATATACTGAAGAACGCAAATAGCAACGCTTTTGTATATGCAAATAGGGAAAAAATATATAGAAATTTGAGACTGCGCGATCGAAGACGCTCGAGAAAACTAAATCATAGTGTTCTGTTCATATTTCTTGTTTGTGCCACAATAACCGAGCCATTTATGAAATTACACGCAAAATAGACTAAAACAAATATTGATAGAACAAATACATGAGACTCACTCAATGATTTGGCAAACAGTACAACAGTATGTACGGGACTTTCCCTTCTCCTTCACCTTCACACCATTTAAAACATGTCAAATAAATTGACAGATTTGGTTTCCGAAACGGGCATCATGCTCCATAATTTAATTATTTATGGAAAGCATCTAGAAGACTTCCAAAATTAAAAAAATAATTTAGATAACTAACATAAAAAATGTGTTGAATAAATGCCGTGGCAAAAGTCACGTGGCTTTCGGTGAATTTAAAAAAATGGATCAGGCTTGTTGGGTATAAACAGTAAGTTTACAAATACTATAGTGGCAGCGCCTTACAAATAATTCTCGGAAAAACGTAACCACATGCAAGTTCAAAAGATTTTTGGAAACCAAGTGTGTCTCGATTCTTCTACCGCGAAACTAATTACCGACACCGACTGCAGCGACCGACCGCAGCTGCAGACGGCAGAAAATGTATAGGTGCCACAGCGTCGCTTGCAGTCGGCGACAACAGTGTCTATGAAGTAACTGCTGCTTGCAGCTGCCGTCGGTCGCTGCAGTCGGTGTTGGACTTGTACCTTTAAGACAGATTAAGCGGGGATAGTAACATATATATTGTCTATAGTATAGAGTCAGCCCTAGCGTTATTGTTTACTATACTATATTGCTATATGACTAGTTTATAGACTCTATACCTATAAAATACTAATGTCACAGATTAGTAAATAGTTACTACGTAACTAAGTAATGTGACTAACAGACTGAGTGACAGACAACCCACAGCCTAAACTGGTGGTCCTAGAGATTTGAAATTTGGAGGAAATAGTCTTTTGTACCAATTTCAAAGAAAATAAACGCCTATCGAAGCGCTAAGCCAAGCCGTATAGACCTGTGAAAACATGAAATCAATGAAAATCCTTACAGTGGTTTCGAAGATTAGGGTGTTCAAATAGACAGACAGACAAGAAAAAATGTAGTACAGACACGCCGGTTTTACAGATTTATTATTATGTATAGATTGTTGCTATGTATGTTGCTATCGGCTCTCCGCCGGCGGCGCCTAGTTACGACACGATAGTTTTGGAACATTTATAATATATTTGATTTAATGACATGAATATGATGTTGTACCCAACTTCTTTATCTTCTTCAAATCCGTGGCAATTTAAAATTTATAGTTTTTTTTTTCCAAGAGCGTCCATATTCGATCGGAAATATGGGAATGGCATTGATATATACCTACGGTTTTGAGATAATAACGATGCTTTATACTCATTGTGTTCAACATTCGTTGCAATTTGATTTTTTGTTTTAATGTTTCTTTTAACCTCGATTATAAAAAACAAGCTGTTCCCCGCATTCTCGGAATAAAAGTCCTCAAAAATTTGGCTATCAAATGCAAAAAGAATTTTTCAAATCCGACTGGTAGTTCAGAGATTAGCGCCTTAAACAAACAAACAAAAAAGCTCTCTCGCTCGCTCTGAAACAAGGTAGCATTTTAAATAATTTCGAGAATTCCTTTAAAGAATAAAAGGTAAAATATTAATAGATATTATGTAAATGTAGAGTTTGGGCTGTGCGTTGATATGTCTGTCTGTCAGTCAGTCAGTTATTCTTTTATATAATTAATATAGATATACTAATTCGTGTATATCAGAAACGGCTCTAACGATTTGGATCAAATCTTGTATTTAGATGAGGTTTTGCTTTTAAGTTTATCTATATCCATCCACCATACGATGTAAATCAGCTGAGCGCTCGGCCTGAAATTTGTTCAAAATGATGATAAAGATAACGATTTATTTCCAAGATGATGTCCCCAACAATCCCTTTTCGGGATAACATACCATTTCAAAATCACCCTGCGTTTTTTTAGAAAATACTTATTTCTGAAAAAAACGCTATTTTATACAAAAAAAAACCGGACGCGCAGGTACCTACTTGTAAAGAAATACGTCATATATCGGAAGGTCGCCTGGTCCATTAAAATCATAATTACCATAGATATCCGGTCTAAACTAGATAATAAGTCACAAAAAAAAAACATAGTTTATACTTATTTATTATGATATGACGTAAACGGGCTTGTAAACTGTTTGATGAGTGGTGTGTCTTCTGCGATGGATTTTTTAGAGTTCCGTAAATACATATCTGTTTGTCTATCCGTCGCAGGTTATTTTCTCTGAATTGTGTCCAATAAGAATGACATACTGAGTCAGTTTTAATTATCTAGCTATAGTTTCAGGATTTAAAGTTTAATACAATGAGGTAAACTATGAAAGCCTGAAAAAAATGCTGCTCCATACATAAGTTCCGTTACAAAATATTGCTTATCTATATAAGAAAGAAAAATAATTTATTCCTTACAGCTTAAAAAAACTTATTACAAAAAAATATATAAGCGCAAATAATTCACACATCTTCTTCTGTCTGTCTGTATATATAAAAGGAAAAGGTGACTGACTGACTGATCTATCAACGCACAGCTCAAACCAATGAACGGATCGGGCTAAAATTTTGCACAGGTCTATACTTAGCGGATGCCTACATCATAATAGCTATCATTATGATGTAGGCATGGATGCCTACATCATAATAGCTATCATTATGATGTAGGCATCCGCTAAGAAACGATTTTTGAACATTTCACCCCTAAAGGGGTAAAATAGCGGGTGAAACTGCGGGGCGGTAAGCTAGTTTAAAAACTGTAAACTATGCGATGCGTAAGGAAAGGGACTTGGCATCAGCATTTACTGAGTAAGCGTCGAGAAGGTAGATACATACTCAGCGCTGGTTTTCAGCGAAGCCCATATACCACGTGACAAATTACATAAAGGTAATATGTGTTTGCAGCAAAAACTCCACATTGTTATAATAGTTACTACGGGGAAAAAATAATTAAAATTATATAAACCGTAACTGGTATTTTTTTTAAAATTAAAAATAGAAAAGCATACATAACAGTATAAATTAAATTAAACAAAATAACAAAATAAAAAACTTTTTCGAATTTTGAATAAAGTTTCTTTCCATCGAATCATAAATCTTAAATAACTTTTTAATTTACGAATTGGAGGTGGAATGTTATTCCACACTTAGGAAGCTGCACATTTGGAGCTGTCCTGGTAACCTTGTGACTAGAATTATGCTTTGGTATGACAAGTTTATAAAATGCCCGTGACCTTGTATTCAAAAAGTAGGCATTACACCATGACA
Source organism: Tetheella fluctuosa (assembly GCA_951216915.1). NCBI lineage: Eukaryota > Metazoa > Arthropoda > Insecta > Lepidoptera > Drepanidae > Tetheella > Tetheella fluctuosa. Next base: position 8,809,358 of record OX578233.1, on the reverse strand, counting down.
ACTTGTTGAATAAATAAATCGGTCGATTACTATATATTATTAGATGCCTAAAGCACATCAGATGCAATTTTCTTCTTGATTCCATGTTTAGTATGCCTTTTTCATTTATTATTGGACTTATATGAGATCTTTTTGGGACTTTATAGCAAAACCGAATACATGCGTTTTGAACCCTTTGTATTATCTTTTGAAAGAAAAAGAAGAAAGAAAAAAATCTATTTAAATTTCAGCTCAATCGGAAACCGGGAAGTGGGTCAGTAAATAAAGCTTGTAAAAAGGCATTTCTTGCTTGAATGTTTATATGATTTCCGAAGCGCAACTCTTTATCAAGTAAAACGCCCAAATTTCTTGCGACAGGGACCCTCTCAATACTCGCAATATTTTGAGATTATGGAACTATTTAATATATTGCTTCGTACCTAAGATCAATTATTTGGTTTTAGTTGGATTTAATACCAGGTTATTTTGTTGAGCTCAGTCAAAAATAATATTCAGATCCTCTGTCAAATCTTCAATAGCCTGGCATTCATTTCCAGGCTTATAAGGAATTTAGATCTGAGTGTCATCCTAACTTCCTAACTTAATATTATAAACGCGAAAGTGAGTTTGTTTGTTATCTTTTCACGCTTAAACCGCTAAACCGATCGCGATGAAATTTGGTATGCAGATAGCCTATGGTACGGAAAAGAACATAGGCTACTTTTTATCCTGGGAAAACATGAGATCCCTGGGGAACGCGGGTGAAACCGCGGGGCGAAAGCTAGTCAGCATATAAATGAGTTTCACATTTTTTTTATAGAAGATGTAAATACTATGAATAATAATGGCTCCAAAATGGAACGCTGCGGTACTCCCCTATCACGGTCTATGTAAACTAATAAAAAAAATACGCAATTGACATGGAATTTACAGTCAAGTATATTATTACTTGTTGATAATGCACGGAGTTACAACTCTTGAACTTATGCCGTGGAATTTACCTAATTAAAAATCCTATTCATAAATTAATTAAATAACGACATTAACTTTGAATAGTAGGTATGTACGTTGTAGGATGACGTAGGAAATGTTGTATATGATTTAATGATAGCTTGTTGCTATAACTTAGTGATGTCTAAACTTCGATAAATATTTATCGATATTTTGGATAGTCGATTTGGTTGAAGTAACAGATGTGTCACTGTTGCATAATATACATACAAGATTTTCCTTCAAAAGTGTATCGTAAGTGAATAGAATTAAGAGCCATTCAACCGTCTAATCGAAAGCTTCATGCTGTGGATAATGCATTGTAAAAAACTAAAGGTTGAAACTTGAATCTGTTTCGCATAAACATGAACAATTTAAAATATAAAGCACTTTATTTACATTGCTAGTTATTTTAATGTAATTCTTATGTACCTACTAGAGTATAACCGGCTACGCTCGCTGTGGCTTTTCCTTTTTTTTATTGGCGACACTATCAATAGCTACTAAACGAAAAAAAACGATTCACAAACAAGAGAAAATGGTGCCAAACTATTTTGCCTTTGCCTATTTATATAGACTAGAGGTCGCCCGTGGTTAAAATTTGACCATAATTAAACAAAAGAGTATACATTATATTCAGAATGTAAAAAAAAAACACTTCACTCATATACAAACTCTTTTCTTTAAGTCTGTTATTGCCGCGTTATCGACAAAGCACTGACAGTGGTGACACATATACATATGTGTGTGTGTCAAACGCATGGTAGTGTGTGTAATATTTTTTTGATTAATTTAATTTATTTCTAATGAATATTATATAAAAATATTAGCTGCACTCCTTCTCCATATAAACTTTAACTGTGCCAAATTTCACACTCCTCCGCGTCCGTCCGCGTAATTTTCGTAAAAAGGTGTACCAAAGTTTTTGCTTCATGTATTAATATTATAATTGTTACTAGGTACTGATTATTATATATTTCGATATATATATATATTTTTATATTTGTATAAATTTTCGTCACACAGTTATTTTACAAACTAATGCTACATGTTTGGCCTCGCCTTTTATTGCGTTTACTTAAGTAAACTTAATTTATATTTATAACCTTATTTTTTGCTATTTCAAAGTTAGTTGATACAACATAGTTATCGATTTTGCAAAGAAAATCGATATTCTATCGACTACAAATTATTTTTCATTACAACACTATGTTTATAGAATTTAAATTGAGTTTTTTCCTGATACAGTTTGCACAGCTACCTACAGCTTTATTTAAAACTATTTTGGTAGCCTAAAAATCCTTCTTCCTAACTATCCTAAGTAATATAATAAACGCGAAAGTGAGTTTGTTTGTTTGTTACTTTTTCACGCCTAAATCGCTGAACCGGTCGCGATGAAAGGTACGCACGCAGATAGCCTATGGTATGGAGAAGGACATGGGCTACTTATTTTCTAAGGAACGCGGGTGAAACTGCGGGGGACGGCTTGTAATATTATAAATGTATGTAATGTATTATGCCATATGTGGCCAGAACATTTAAATACAATCAGTGGCGGATTTGCACATTTGCCGCCAGTAGGCTTTTCAAATTTTGCTGCCCCTACTGACCTCTACAATCCGATACCCTAGTTCACTATCATATTTATTACATTTTTTTTTGTCAATGAATTTGCTTCTTGATTATTTGTGCGTCCTCATTACATCAGCTTTTTCCCGCTATTAGTATAATTGTGTTGTGAACTATGGGATCGTTGTGACAGTTCCTAGATTATTTTTACAACTCAACCCACGATTCAGTGAAGATCACACATGAAATAGATTATGGGTATATTTCTGAGCTAAGAAAAGCTCAATCAAGTTTTACTTAAATGGTGGGGTAAGGTATGCCTTAAAACTATATATATATATATATACACAACTAGCTTCCGCTCCGTGGTTTCACCCGCATTCCCGAGGGATCTAGTGTTTTTTCCGGGATAAAAAGCCTATAGCCTTCCTCGATAAATGGGCTATCCAACACTGAAATAATTTTTCAAATGAAACCAGTAGTTCCTGAGATTAGCGCGTTCAAACAAACAAACTCTTCAGCTTTATAATCTTCTAATCTTCTAATATATAAAATTCTCGTGTCACGGGGTGCGTAATCGAACTCCTCCGAAACGGCTCGACCGATTTTGATGAAATTTTTTGTGCTTATCCGGTATCTATGAGAATCGGCCAACATCTATTTTTCATCCCCCTAAATGTTAGGGGTAGGCCACCCCTAAATTTTTATTTTTATTTTTTAGATAAAATGTTTTGTTTTTATTTTTTTATGATACAGCATCAAAAAATACATACAACCCTAAATTTTCAACCCTCTACGATCAACCCCTATTTTATTTATTTATCTTATTTGAGGTTGAGCCAATTAAGCTAGACCTCTAAATTGTATGAGCGCCCATACAACTCAGAGGCCTATCTTAAATGGAGTCAACTATGTATGTATGGACAGCCTTTAATTTTTAACTTTTTTATTTTTTGGATTTTTTCCTTTATTTGTGCTGTAAGTCCATGCTTTCCGCCAAATTTCGTGATTCTAGGTCAACGGGAACTACCATTTTTCCAATAGAAACCACTCTGTCCCCAGCTGTCAAACATTAGACGTCAATCAAAACAAAACAAAGGCGCGTTAGACAGAACGAAATCTGTCGGGGCACCTATTAACATAAAAAAATCAATGTTAGTTTGTTTTAGAGAAATAGGGCAGAACAAGGTCTGCTGGGACAGCTAGTCTAATATATAAAATTCTCGTTTCACGGGGTGCGTGGTTGAACTCCTCCGAAACGGCTTGACCGATTCTCATGAAATTTTGTGTGCATATCGGGTAGGTCTGAGAATAGGCCAACATCTATTTTTTAAACCGCTGCGCGAGTGAAACCGCGGGGGACAGCTAGTCTAATATATAAAATTATCGTGTCACAATGTTAGTTACCATACTCCTCCGAAACGGTTCGACCGATTTTTAGGAAATTTTGTGTGCATATCGGGTAGGTCTGAGAATCGGCCAACATCTATTTTTAAACCGCTGCGCGAGTGAATCCGCGGGGGACAGCTAGTATTAGTATAGATATGAACACACCTTACATAACATAATGGACATTCGATAAACGTTGATAAATATTTTTTATTGCACTTACAGTTTCAAAATAATACAAACAATAACCCTATTAAATTATCAATACTGCTGATGATGACAATGAAATCAATTAAGTTGTTTTTAATGTTACATTTCCTTTATGCGCTATTTTATATCCGCAAAATCATCAATAATTATCTTTTCGTCGTATGAAATCTTGTTCATTAGTTCAGTTCAGACTCTATGCACAAAAAACCTTTTTTTAAAATAAACGTAGATCATAGGCTGTGTCATTGGTGCAAAAGTTTCATTCGTCCCCGCGCCGCAACCAAAATATGACTACGCAAATACTTTTATAATAATTAAATAATTATTTTTAATAAACGTTGATTGAATTTTGTGAGTAGACCTAATAACATTTAGTTACAAAGGTACCTATGTAATAATGTTTTTTTATTAATTTCTGTAATTCAAAAAATGTTTGGGCCAAATTTGCCGCCCCCTAAAATCTGCCGCCCTAGGCTCCAGCCTACTCAGTGTGCTGGTAAATCCGCCACTGAATACTAATTTAGCGGGATCAAGGACTAACCTTGTGACCTTGTCTAGAATGCAAAAGAATTAGATACTTTAAATTATAGTTAGTTTAGCAACTTACGTGTGTAATAGAAAATTAGCATACATTCGCAATTTTGCGGCCGTTTCATTCCTTAAATATTTATTTTGTACCACTAAGGCAGCAAATAAGCCCGCGGTTAAATTATAAAACGAAAATGAAAATATTTTTTATTCATAAATCTTCAAGTAAAATATGGAATTTATTTTACTCCCTAAGGAGTTGAATTTTCATAATCTTACCTTCCAATTAACGACATCGCAAGTTACACGATCAACTCGTCTATAAATAGGCAGGTATTGATTTTAACACAGACTACCCAGATTATTTTTTGAGATTCAAACATTCGTAAATGTATAAGGATAACAAAGATGATTATATGAAAAGACCTATATACAGTTCCATAAAAAGTATTAAAAACATACGTATTATTACGTATATAAACTTAACCTAGGTCCATATTACTAAATAAAAGATAATAATGTCCGTTTTAATTGTTTAATTAGTACGTAAATAAAACAGTGCGTATGTTATTCTATTAAAATTATAATTATTTGAAAAACCTTCCTCTTAATTAACGACATCGCAAGTTAAACGAACAACCCGTCCACGAATAGCCCGGTATTGATTTTATCATAGACTACCTTTGTATGTAGGCTCCGCGGCGGCGCGGGGCGATGGCGCCCTGTGTAGCAAGACTAATATCAACGAATCTTAGCTCGTGTAAATGTAGTTTGTGAATTGTTAATTTGTAGTCAGTAAGCTTAAGTTACAATTGTGTAGACTATATCGCTTGAAAAACTGAGAAAAGATCTCTCGAGGTGACCTAATGTAGAGGGTGGGCATTTCTAGAAAAAATGGAGGCGGACTTTGTTCAATAATGGATATTTGTGAGTAAAAAGTGCTTGCTTTTTTATTAAATGTTGCTAAATTAATCGTAGGTAATCACTGACCTATATAGATAGAAATATTAGTTATGGAATTGTGAAAATATTATCTAAACGCCCATGATCATGGTCAGCCATTACAAATGGCGCCGACTCTACAATATGTCGAGCAAAATACTTAGGAATATCTACCTACCTACCTACATCATGCCTACAAAAGTTATTAAAATAATTATAAACATAGAATTAATAAATACTTAATTTGTTTTATAAACAGGTTGCACGTTATATACTTTATATTGTCGAGGATTCAATGTCATATATTTATTACAAGCTTCTTTATTAGTTGTAACTACTAGTGTTATTATTCTAAGCCTACTAGCTTTTCGTCCCGCGATTTTCTTAATATATATTTTCATAAATATTTACATTTGTTTTAAAAAAATACCATCAATATTTGCATTAGTTGTGGTCATGAAAAAAAATCCTTAATAAATTATATTAGGTAATAACTTGATTCGTGTATTTCTAATTTTACTTAGGACCCTGACCCTAACAGACAAAAATAAAAAAGTCAAACAACTTTGTTGTTTTCCAATGTTGCCCCTAAATAATGAATTCTACCAATTTGGTAAATTATTAATTGCTATTTATTTTATGCTTTCAGATGCATGTCTATCGAAGCGAGGTCCTCAACCAGGCTACATATTCCTGTTCGATATGCGTGGAGTAAGATTTGGACATCTCACAAGGGTTAGCTTATCGTAAGTAGATATATTTTTTAAATATTTCTTTAAAGGGGTGTTTCTTCCACAAAATATGACAAGTATTTATAGTCAGACAAATGAAAGAGAATGTATAATAACATAATTAAATCCTATTTTAAGACATTTAAACGTCCAGAGTACAGACATTTTTAACCGACTTTAAAAATAACGAGAAGGTTCTGAATTCGCTTGTATTTTTTTTATGGAAATGTAATTAATTGCAAATTCAAACTATAAATGATGTTACATTAAGATACAAATTGCATAAAATTGTGTCCGTTGAGGAGGACTGCTATAAAGAAGCTTTTTGTTTGTTAAACCAGGAAATAGGTCATTTTTGATTCAAATTACTCAGGTAGTCAGAATAAAAAAAAGCTATTTTGAACATATTTTGTGGAAATATTTTGTATAAATTGTGTAGAATAAAGAATTTATATTTTTTAGCTTTCAAAAGGATAGACAAAGGTAAAAAAAACGCGAAAGGATATAAAAAGACATAATTTCGCATGTTTTGTTAGTCCGTGTATTAAAAAATGCAGCTAATAGGTACCATAGACTAAAATATATGGGCTAAATAACACCGCACATTTTGTAGTATTATGCGGGCACATAAAATTCAATAAGTAGCATAATGTTGGCATGATGACGCAAATTGTTTTGAGCAATTAACGCTATTTGACGCTCGTCTGTACTTCTTCTGAGATACGTATGAAAACAGACGGCTTTGATAGAGGTACTATACGAAACTGATTACATTAAAATGATATAGAGGCCTCATACTAATAATTTTGTCATAAAAATCATAGAAGCCTCGATCAATGAAATTTTATTCATAAAATGTCAGAAAAAGTAACGACACAATAAAATCGTAACTCAATAATTTTCTAAAGAATGGAGGCTTTGTTAAACAGTGACGTAGTGCAAGTTAGCATTTTCTTTTGTATTATAAAGAATAGAAACCTCATTGCATTATTAAGATTCAGATGTAGGTAATAACTCAGACCTTAAGTTATATCTTAAACATGCTTCTGCTCGATCGCCCCTCCGGCGACACTAAAAGAGGAAAAAGCAACATCAAATAAAATATGTATGCTCTTACATGATTTAATATTAAATTTGGAACTTGTGAAATTAAATTTGAATTTGTTTATTAATAAGGGAATTTGGTATCGTAGTATAATATTTCGCTGCTAATTTTATAGATTGGGGAGTCAAGAGATTAGCCTTTGAGCTTTTGAACCCGATTTATCGTTGCTTGATAAGGTGACTCAAGGAAAGAATACATCCATACATCGATTTGTACGAAACAAAAAAACAGTTTTGAATGTTGCGATTACGATAAATAAATAATTCCACGATTGAAATTGTGTTTTTGGTCCGTTTCGTTCGTATCAATAATAAAAGCTATCTCCCAGATTGTTTTCATTAGTCCCGTATCATGATTGTTTTCTTACGCTTTGCCCCAAATATGTGGCCATAGATATATTTCAGGAACTCTACGCATGTAATAAGTGATTATACACTTTCAGGGCTTTGAAAAAGTTCTTCCAATACGTTCAAGAGGCGTTACCGGTGCGCATGCGCGCAATTCACGTGCTAAACACAGAACCAGTGATCGACAAGCTGATGATCCTCATTAGGCCATTCATGGATAAGAAGTTCTTTGATATGGTAAAAATATGGTTTTTCTTATTTTTTGGAAGGTTTCATGGTGTTATAATATTTTTTTTCTATCTATTGTTTTTCCACTTAATTAGTTGCTCTTATAAAAGCTAAGTATGTTGCACGTATATTACGAAATGAACTATCACTCATATGAAGGTCACACCAGACTAAAAATCAGTATTTATAGACGTATAAAATTTGCATTTCTATTGATTAATTTTATTGACTTTTTATGATCTTTTCATTGTATTTTTCTCTTTGATATAATAGGGTATTTGACTGACATTCAAATCAGCAACTTTTTATGAAATGTCAAAACGATAGGTTTATATGGAGTTTTGTATGAAATACAAGCATGTGACGTCATAATTATATAGCATAATCTTTATGGTTAGATTGGTCATTAAAAATCATAATAACGATAAATTTAATAAAATGATCGTGGTTTCCCCTTTTTTTAGATGTTTTATATATTGGTTAGAGTTGGATAATTTATTTTGAATACAGCCACTAAATACACCCTATTGCCATTGACATTAAATATGAACCTGTGCTTAGTGGTTTACTTTTATTTTGTCCTTTGTTCTTTACATCATTCATTCTCTATTTGACATCGAATTTGCAAAGGACAATAAACTGATGACTTTAAATGATACGTGGGGAGGGTTGGATGTCCGACCATCCGTACGAATCGCAATTAAACTACAAATAATCAAAAAGTACATTAAACCTCTTTAAATTGTATAAACACCACAAGTTTACACTAACTTGTACACCTAATGGTGTAAAGCTAATATTTGTTCGGTTTCGTACCAGGCTGGACCATGACATTATAAGGCTGGCAGCATACGTACGGTTTCCTCATTAGGTTTCCTGATCCGGAATTCCGATCCGGAGACACGAATACATACCTTACATACAAAATATTCTACTCGGCGCAAATGTTCTTAAATTTTTCGCACGGAAAAAAAACCTAACCTACGGTTCGAATCTATGGTCGCGCGTTCGGGTGTCCGAATGGAAAAAAACCGGATGACGTCATCCCGAACGCAGCGTTTGCTTAACATTGCTTCGAATGACAGCAAACGGACGGAAATTTCTATTCAGAATCGGCTCGCGTTCGTGTTGAATGGACATGTCCATGATACGTGCTTTCACGAAAGCGTTACTATACCCACTGGCGGCATAAATTCCGAATACAAAAAACCTAACCTCTGCGATAGGATCACGGAAAACCTAACCTGAATTCCAGATCAGGAAACCTAATGAGTAAACCGTACGTATGCTGCCAGCCTAACGCTTCGGTTTCTTTCGTTTATGGTTGCGTGATGGTAGGTATTTATATTAATTATTAACCAACTTGGTAATTTGGTTTGATATGAAATTATTAACTCGTTTTCAGATGGAGTATATTATATACAGATAGAGATTATTTTCTTCTTGTTAGCTAGTAATTATTCTTTTATTATTTGAATATTTCTTATATCCATAGACAGACTAATAATTAATTAAAAATATGTACTTGTAATGCTTTCAAAGCTAGATATTAATTTGATGCAATCAAATCCAAAAGGCCTCTCTTTAAACTTCTCGACAAATTATCTCAAATAGTATATGGATAATATATTACATAATTATAAATTATTCTATTAATAAATTTTGATTTCAAGTTATATTATTTTTATTTTCAGCTAAAATTCCACAACAAATCGGAAGACCTAGAAAAATTCTATGAAACGGTTATACCCCGTTCGTGCCTACCACCTGACTTCGGTGGCACTTTACCCGATACGCAAACATTACACAAGAAATGTATCCAACAATTACAACAGTTGGAGCCTTACTTCGTAGCTGAAGAGGAGCAGAGAATCGCCGCTTTACCAGATAAGAAGAGAGATAAAGCTATGGAGAAGGCATTCAAGAATCTAGACATTGATTAAGGTAATATTTTCTTGTAATTGTTTTTGAGGCACGTAGTTAACGGTTTTTTCGGAAAAGTAAATATGCCAGTCACTCAGGACAAGACTGATTCAAGAGAACCAAGAACTTTTCAATGACATGCAGTTACAAAAATACATTAATTGAAACAAATGCTGTTTAAATTTGGAATTAACTAATCACCGTACTTCATAAACTTGATACGAAATGTACAATTTAAAACGATAAGATTAAATAGTAATTAATAATTTGGTAGTAGATAGATATTTAATATAATGCTTTTGTATAAACCTTTGGGATATTATTTCCACTACGTGTCTATTGTAGTTTAATTTAGTTTATCATAAATTTGTATGTTTTGTTATTGTACTAGAATATATCAGATGTAAGTATTTAGATTATCTGTGGTAATTACCCGTAGGTAGGTAATTTTGATTTTGTAAATACATTTTTTCATAAATTCTATCAAACAATGCCAGTTGTAAGTATATGAAACTACAATAGGCGATTTTTATCATAAATTAGTAAATCTTGTTAATGTATTTAGATTATCTGTGGTAATTACCCGTAGGTAGGTAATTTTGATTTTGTAAATACATTTTTTCATAACTTCTAGCAAACAATGTCAATTCCATGCCAGTTGTATATAAAACTACAATAGGCTATCTTTATCATAAATTAATATATCTTGTCATTCTCCTAGAATATATATGTATTTAGATTATTTGTAGCAATTACCTGTAGGTAGGTAATTTTGATTTTGTAAATACATTTTTTCATAACTTCTAGCAAACAATGTCAATTCCATGCCAGTTGTATATAAAACTACAATAGGCGATCTTTATCATAAATTAATATATCTTGTCATTGTCCTAGAATATATATGTATTTAGATTATTTGTAGCAATTACCTGTAGGTAGGTAATTTTGATTTTGTAAATACATTTTTTCATAACTTCTAGCAAACAATGTCAATTCCATGCCAGTTGTATATAAAACTACAATAGGCGATCTTTATCATAAATTAATATATCTTGTCATTGTCCTAGAATATATATGTATTTAGATTATTTGTAGCAATTACCTGTAGGTAGGTAATTTTGATTTTGTAAATACATTTTTTCATAACTTCTATCATACAATGTCAATTCCATGCCAGTTGTATATAAAACTACAATAGGCAATATTCATCATAATGTATTAGTATATCTTGTTATTGTCCTAGAATATACAAGGTGGATATGACGGTCGATCATTAAATTTAAACACCATCGCTACAAGTGTATTAAAGCACTATAACATAGTAGAAAATGATTTTAGAGACAAAATAAAAAAAATAAAAAAAAATCAATAAAAGTACACATCGGAACGTAAACAACATACAACTTCATATATAGTTACATCGTCACTGAACAGTAAAAGGCGCGACTTTGGACGTGACTCGGGAAATACGCTTTCTTCGTCTCGCATAACGTGTTAGAGAGAAATAGAGGCAGCGCGTTTGAGTTTGTTAGGTATCTACGTGATGAGTAAAATTGATAATACGTAAATTAATTACTGTGGCTAAACTACTCGATGGATTTCAAGGATTTTTTGTATACGGTTTAAAAATAACGTAATTTTATTTTTATTTATTTATATCAGACAATTATCCATATGAAGCTGTGGTTTAATTTTATGATAGACCCTTTTCTCCACCTTTATAAGTATTTAGATTATCTGCAGTAATTACCTGCCCGGTAGGTAATGTTGATTTTGTAAATACATTATTTCATTACTTCTATCATAAATTGTCAATTCGAAGCCAGTTGTATATAAAATAATAGTTAGAGCTACAAGCTTAGCTTAGTTTATTTAGATTATAATATTTGTGAAAAGTGATAAAAAGGTAAGTATTCAACAAATTAGGTAAAGAGTTCGAGGTATTGTAACATCTATGAAACTTTGTTCTTTCTCCCTTTTATTTATCAACTTAATCCATCATCTACATACATGTGATTAACTCGATTTAAAATTTAAATTGGCCTAAGTAGGTATATAAGGCTTAAATGCTAAAGAAATCGAAAAACAAATAATAAGTACGTACTCATTCTATTGGGATAAAATTGATAACACTTGCTTGTTTCTATTATTGATGGTATATCATAAAGCCAACCCCTTGGACCTACAAAGCTAAAATTAAACACAGAAGGAATATTGTGATGTAGATAAGTTATTAGGCTAGATTTTTAGAAATACAACCCCCTATGGGGGTAAAACAGGAAATCGAAAGGACACCGCGGGGCGGACAGCTTTCTTGTGTATCGTGTATGTAATTTAATAAAAAATCGACGTATATAACTCCAGTTATATTTCGTACAAGGCTTGTATGATAAGGATAAAGATAAGTAATTCAATTATTGCATATATATATATATATAATAAATATAATATTAATACGGTGTAACAAACATTTACCTAGTATTCTGAGTGGATATTCTGACATGGCCTCTTGACGAGACCTCAGATTGTTCGTATAATAAAAAAATAAAAAATACGTGTGGCACTAGGGGACTGCCGCGGTAAAGCTATTGCATAGCATTTTTATCAACATGTGCAATTATAATTATTTATTTATTTTTATTTAGGCAGTTTCTTTTTTTTTTTTTCTTTGATATTAATTCAAGTTTTTTCTTTGATATTAATAGATACCTATACACCTTTATACTTTCTCACAAACAGCATGTATGTATGTGTGTATGGGAGGTGTTAGGTTTTTTCGTTACAGAATTTTTTCGTTACGAAATTTCTTGATTCGGTCGCCGCGCTTAAAGCCCGAAGCCCGCGATAAAAGCTATACAATAGCTTAACAGCTTCACAAACCCGACATAGATTTGGAAGGACCCATCACGGAATATCCATTTGCTATAATATAAGACATTTGCATTTCATTAATTATTGATAGTGGCAAGTCGGGATTATAAGCATATAAAAATATACACTTATGTAATTTGTATATAATATGATGATAAAGCTATTTTTATTATTAATCGAGTGTCGTCGTATGTAAGTATTTGAATGAAAACACGCATAGTATGATGCATTGACAATGCATCTGTATAATATACTAGCTTTTCCGCGCGGTTTCACCTGCGTTCCCGGGACAACATATATCTCGTGTTACTCAGGGATAATGTAGCATTCTAATGGTGAAAGAATTTTTGAAATCGGTCCAGTAGTTTTTGAGTTTATTCGTTACAAACATACAAAAATACAAATCTTTCCTCTTTATAATATTAGTATGAAGTATGATAAAAATTCTATTGATTTTGTATAGTTATGTATATTTTAGTGGGATTCAAAATAATTTTTGAATGTGAAAATGTTGTCTATTTAGAAATGTAAGTATTTGAATTCCTAACTTTTTTACTTAAGTCTATCTTAACATAAATTATAGTACATTTCTATAGATACTAGCATATGCTTCTGGGTGTTGGTTGAACTTCAAACCTTAATTAATTGGTTAATTCGACCTAGCTGCAACATCTGAGAGGGTAACCGCATTTGTCCTGCTAAATATGGAACTTTGTTCGTGTACTTGATAGAAACATGGTTTAAATGAAGTCCAGATTAAGTATTTAGTGTTTAAAAAAAAACACAACTCTTCAACATAATATATGTGTAAGATAATATATTATGTATTATATTGTAAATTTATGTTATGAAATATTGTAAGGATATCGTAATGTAAGTAAATTCATGTAATTAATATATTAAAAGCATGCATATAATATTAAAAACATGTATTTTTAAAGTTATAAATCAAATGCTTAGTTTATTTACGTTCATTATCTAGAAAAGCTATCTATAAGTATATAATCTTTTGAAATTTTCATGCGATAAGATATCAAGCAATATGATGCTTAAATTCGATAGTTAATTTGACATATAGGTACTTAAACGTTCCATTATGATGGCGTTGTCGTTGAAATGCTGCAAAATATCAAGTATAAAACAAGTAGATAGATATTATGTACTTTTACTGAATGATGTAATAATGATGTTAGTATTTCTCAGTAGCTGTATCATTAGCTATGTATAGCTATAATATTTGGCACCATTTTACTTAAGTAAATATTCCAGTGTATGTTCTAGGTCAAATATTAACTTGTATTATAGATGGCCAGTGATGACATGAGCCAATATGACAAAATTATTGGGACCTGAAAAAAAATGACGGTTTGTTTATTATTTTAATAAACTAGGTCTTTCTTTTTAGTCACTATAGGTGGCGGTATGTAGGTACTTAGCTTTTTGTGCACCATATCTTACTGAATATATATATATTTTTTAAATGTATGAAATACTAGCTGCCACTTAGGTTTTTTTGTGATATTTCCATGTTAGCGTGTTTGGTTGGTTCAAAGAACCATTATTTGTGATTTAGATTAGAAATATATTTTTATTCAACCATTATTGCCTTTTAATTAAACCTTTTTTCATAAAAGAATTGCACTCCACTTCATAATTTCAAGCTGAAACAGCGTTTGCATAAGTATCGAAGAAGTTACTAAAAATCATACACGTATGTCAACAATTTCCTATAAATATAATTATAAAATATTAATATCAGTAATGTCTTAGTCAGTCTCAGTCATTTTAGGAAAATTGGTAGAAAACGTAATGTATACACATTATTTGGTAGAATATTATTTTGCTATTGTGGCAACTAATTAACTGTCAAACTAAAAATAACCGTCGCTCCTTTGCTCTGCTGAACACCTGCCGACGTTTTTTTGTTTACATTTTATAAACGGCTCGTTATGAATGAAACTTATTGTTTTATAGCAAACAATGTATTAAAAACTGTACAGTGATAAGTTTAGTGTAGTTTTACTTGTATTTCTACAATGTTATAATTCCTTCTTTATAAAAACAAGGTAAGAAACTATTCCCTGTACTAACACAAAGCTTTCTGAAAACCTGAGTTAGTATTAAATTGATATTATACGTAGTAATTGGACTTACTAAGTGTAATAACTGTCTAAAAGTTCCTTAGTTCCTTCCTTCGGTTAAAGGTAGTAAACTCGGTATTTAAACATGAGTTTCTAATCTGATGAAATTCTGAATTGAATATAAACATATCCAAGCGCAATTTCTTTATGGTACACACATAAGTAAAATATAACATCGTCAACAAAATAACAGATACAAAAGAGCACAAATGGACTGCTTATTTGTGATAGAATTTTCTTCCCTGCAACTGGAAAGTTTAAATGAAAATGTAGACACAGTTTGTGGCTAGTGAAACTCGAAAGAAATACATATAAGCCCCTTGGTATGCGAATGGGATGCGGGATGTGCATCCCATCCTAAAACTACATTCAAAAAGTTATTATAGAATGATGTATGAGGAAAATGTATGGCAACTATATTCTATATTTTATATGAAATTGTCCATTGAACAATTAATCCCTCTTCAATTCCTATACTTAGTTTCAAATTGATAATGGCTTTCCATGCAGATCTTAAAAAAAATATTTCAAATTTTCAGCACACTATGGACAGCATAGACAACAACCAATTTGAAGTGAAACCTTTAAACAGCAAACGCAAGACACCCTGTCCTAACGTGTACTTAAACCCAGCACTGGACCTCCTTGCCAACGAGGATCCCATATGCAACAATGCAATGGAAATTGTACCAATTAAAAGACGGAAGAGTACCAAAAGTGATATTGCTGTATTTGAAAACTCTGCCTTAGATTTAGGTATAAGTAAAGCTGCTGTCAATGAATTCTTAGTACGGGAGCTAGAAAATGTCCGTAAGAATATTAGAAATGATGATAACCTCACAGAAACTTTTAATGAAACAAATATTGATTCATCTCAACCAATTTATGCTAATGTAACTGAGTTACCAGAAGTAAATAAATCTGAAAATGAAACCAAAAATGAATGCAGTGAAATATCTACTATACTTAATAACAGTGAAATTGATTATGGTACTTCTGTATTAAAACAGAAATCTTTGAACAAAGCTACAATTAGTAATATCACAAATGATGAGAATATATCTATCAATGCTACAAACATACAGACAAATGTCACTAATCAAGTATTTATAAACAACACAAGTAATTTGAGCTTGAGTTTCATTGATAGACTTGCATTAAATTCGCCAGATGTTTCAAATCAATCTTTGTATTTAGATGATGATTTGAATGAAAGTAATATTATGGAAATAAAAACAATAACAATTATAACAAAAAAGAAACGGATTCTTAAAAATACTAACCCATTTTTAGATCCAAATTTGAATATGACTGATGTCACTGTTCCTGCACAAAATCCATTTTTGATAGAGGATGTGACACAGCCAGAGCTAGAATATAATGAAGAGATGCTTAATAGGCCAGCAGAGACTCCGATGGAATCAAACAATCTAATGCCACGTAGATTATTTGCCGGAGATACTAACAGTACTATATCTACTGTAAATGAATCAATGAATACAGAAAATCAAAATGAATATGAAATTATAGATAGCTATAGATCTGAAAGTCCAATTTATGAAAATGCAGATGAAATTGATACAAATTATAATAAACAGAGCAAAATACTCGGCTATGACGTATCACAATTCAGTGCTGTTGATATAATGAATTTAAATAAAAACAAAGTAAACAGCTCAAATGAATCAAATGACAGCAAAAAAGATATAAAACATCACTTTCTAAAAGCAAGTAATAAGTTATCAAAGAAAGTTCTTAAAACACTGAAAAAGACTTTTAAAACAGAAAAAGTCAATCATGACGTCACATTAAACCCATACGAAGTACCTCGAAAACCTCCAAAACAAAAATTGGTAGAAAAAGAAGCGGGAATTGAAAATCCATGTTTAAATCTCGACAATTCAGATGAAATTGAAATTGAAGAGGTTGATGATGAAGAACACCAGTATGAAACAATAAAAACTATAAGAAATACACGGCTAAATATGAATGTGACACCGTTAAAAGAGAGAGTTATAGATAATATAGATGTTTCACATAATAAGACTTATACGCCAGGTAAGAAGGTGCGTTTTGATTCAACACTCAATCAAGAGAAAGTTATAACTGGGACCAGCTTCGATTATGGCATACAAAGTCCTGGATTTGATGCTCAGATTGAAAAGTATCATGATGAGTTGGAAAATTGCATTAACGAGAGGAAATTCTTAGAACAGCACATGTAAAACTGTTTTTTGACAGTTTTTAACGAATTTCGTTACTTTTTCTATAACTATGTTTATTTAAATTTTATTATAATTTTATAGTTTCTTGCCTGTGAACCAAATACATAATTAATTTAGAGACTTACATTTCCAAAGCATAATGAAGTAATTAATCTATATTTATAAGTTAACAATCGTAAGAAGTTTTTAGTTGTAGTGTACTTTTAATTTATTTATTTATATGATAAGTCAGTCATTAAATCTTTCAAAATAAAATATTTTGTGTAAATTTTTTTTTTTTCATAACCACAGTCTAGATAAATAGCAGTGGTACGAGAGTAGATTTTGTGAGGTAGTATATAGCCCGTCTGCGGACAGCACATGAGCTAGCACAGAAAAATTAACCTTAAATCCACACAAAAAGGTTTATATATCAGCACATAATTAACCATTCATTTATATGTGAAGCAATAAAGTTAATATTTCTATAACATTCTTAAATGTTAAATGAGTTCGTATTTTGAAATAGACTGTACGCGTACCAACCATATTATTTTGAGCTGTCATTACATTCGGTTTTGACGAAAATAGCCAATGGGATGTTTTGAATATCATATTTGATTTATATAGTATTCGATCTAGTAGATTTTTAGACTGAAACATATGCTATGAGATTTGTATCTAAGGCCCGCCCTCGCACAATATTTTTAGGACATTGGTAGGTGCCTAGCAGTAAGTATTTGTTGTTATAGTGGCAACAGAAATACATAATTTGTGATGATTTCAACTGTCTAGCTATCGCGGTTCTTGAGATACAGCCTGGTGACAGACAGACGGATGCCAGACGGACGGACAGACAGCGAAGTCTTAGTAATAGGGTCCCGTTTTTACCCTTTGGGTACGGAACCCTAAAAAACATTGGGAAACTAGGTAGTTAGCTCAATGTCGGTGACGTATGCCATGGCGAAGGTCATGGGGTTCGAATCTTATGATTAGCTTGAGCTTACGGTGATGGAAAAAATCGTGAGGAAACCATATCACGGTGGTGGGTACTTTTTAGTACCAGGTGGGTACTGGCTGGCACAAGTTGAAAATCTGTCGCCAAATATCTACGAATGTGTTCCGGTAGATGTTTTTGAGAGCCAGTTGCTTTCTAGGCTTTATGTGGTTGCGACCTTAGGCCTTGGTAGGATTGGCGTCAAACGCAACGCTTAAAAAATAGAGTTTAGTAGGCTAAAAGCAAAACAAAATACGACTATAGTAAATACATATTTGCGGTAAATTGCTTTTATATTTTCAATACAAACAGCACGAACAAATTGTATATTATTATACCATCACGTGTTTGCTCGTACAAATGAAAACATCAATTGTGTTAATCCCTGGGGACCTTGGCGGCAAATTGCTGCACCGTACGGTACCCTGGTGCACTTTATTGGATAATGGTTGCATGCACGTGGCATATATATTCGTAGACTAGATTAAATAATGACGACTTAAACTGTTTTTCTTCCGGGAGTTATGAATAGTGTTTTTGACGTCAGCAAACGCTACTATTGCGTTTACTAAAATTTTTAATGTGGCATGGGTCAAAATTAGTTCCATGAGTATTCCGCAAGAGGCGCTGTGCCAATACCTAACCTATAGAGAAATATCGGTTTAACTATCTGTAGGTATTTGGGTATTTAGCTTCCGCCCCGCGGGTGAAAACTACCCAATCGCCTCCAACGATTATGCGCTCATGAGTGGTTAAGTCACGGACATACTAAACATAAGAAGACACGGGTGCGATGCTAATTGCATCGATAACGATACTTGTTGCACACTGTGATGTGGAGCATCATTATCTACATGAAATATTCGGGATCAGAGAGATATGTGCCCGCCCAGCAATGAACCAGAGCTATTGTTGATTCTTTTTGACGATAGATGGCGTTACGTGTCTCGAACAAAGTGTTAATATTCTTTTCTTACATTTATTTGTGATATTAATGCAAACATTTTCGCTAATTATCAAGATTATAATTTAATTAATCGTATTATGTAATTGTAGGTAAAATGTTAGACATGTGTGAAGAATTTCCTAGGTAAAACCAAAGACGATCGTAAAACGAAGATTGCGAAGGAAGGTAGGTAACCATGAATAAAATAAATTATAGAGGATCAAAGTGGATACAAGCAGGTACAATCCTAGAGGCAAAATAAATGAAATGTATCATACAAATAGACTTAAGTGATTTTCCGTTCCAAGAATTCAATCAGACTCCATTAGGTATGTATTGTGTATTATATTCTTTATTAGAATGCGAGTCGGTTGATTTGAATTGATATTGAGTGTTCTATAAATTAGTTTATGGTTGAAGCATGATACCTACATATAGTAGTTGTAGTTGGTAGGTACCTGTAGGTTCCATAGCTGATTGAGAAGGAAAAAAAACTTACAGCCTCTATGGTCTCAGCCCGATCTAACCAGGGTCGGATTCAGTAGTCCTTTTTTTTATAATCGATACAAGTGTTGTCAATCTCACCAGGGTAAGTGATGATATGGCCGATGGTGGAAAGCAGTTAAATCTAAGTCAAATGTTGATGTTTATAATTTGGTATACTTGATAGACTTCTGAGAAATTCGCTAAATAAAGAAAATAAAATCAATGCTGGAATAACTCATTTTTGTACGATTCCTAAGCATTTAAGAATGTAAGCATATAGACCTACTTAAAATAAGTAGGTACCTTAAGCAATCTCTAACATTATACATTTCAGACAGACAAACAGTTGTGAAACTGTATATACATACCACCTTACCACAAAACGCAAGTCCCAAAGCAAATAAACATTGTTCGTGTTTGAACAGTTGATTGAGCCAGTGGAAGCGCCATTATTGTGTAGGTAGATTGTCAACAAGTGGGAATTATTTGTGATAATTGCCGACTTTACACTGTAATTCAGCTTTTGATTGTGTTGATAGCGAATTGTGAGTTTCGGTAATTGATAGGATGAGTTTGACCGGCTAATAGTTATCATGGTTGTTTAGGTATTTTTCAACTTATTTTAAAGGCTAGTAGGCTGTTAGCCGTTGAGGGCTAATTCCGATTCTTCAAAGTCAAAGTCATTTATTCAGTTTAGGACCTAGAAGGGCACGTATGAAGTGAAAGTTACTGAAGTTACCACCGATTCCGAAGTCGCCTTCGGCCTCATCAATTACCATATTTTTTTTTTACTTTGTAGGCTTGTGTTTGACCACAATCTCACTATGTTAAGTGATGATGTCGCCGTAGGTGGTAAGCACACAAATCCCAGAAGGAACTGGCTCTCAAGTGCAGCTGCCGGAACACACCATTAGGTGTTTGGCGACAGATTTTCAACTTGAGAGGGGTAGCCAGCCAGGCGGGTACAACAAAGTACCCTACCACCGTGCTATGGTGAGAATGTGATAAATCACAGGCTTATCCAAATTTAAAAAGTAAGATAAATCAGAAAGATAAGTAAGAAAATTATAGCTAGTTGGTCGCACCCGGGTTTGTGTTCGCTATACAAATATCCTGCCCTGGTTGCTAATTTACCTAATGCAAACAGCTACTTGTATCGAGCTTATATTGTTGAACATACACAACAAATAAATGTTAATTATAGGTAAGTACCTAGATAGATGGTTGGTACATTTTTTTTTTATAAATGTAACCTTACTGAGTTTCTTGTCGGTTCTTTTCAGTGAAGGTTGACTGCGTTCCGGCCCGGTGGTAACTTCAGTAGCTTCGACATTTATAAATGCCTAGCTAGTGCCTAAACTGTTTGGCTTGATTCTATGTTCCCAAAATAATCGAAGAAAATTTGTAGACACAATGTTTTCTAGGATTCAGCCATAACTTTCATAATTCTCAAATCTTCTCAGCATCTAGCCACCATGCTGTGCTAATATTTAGGTCTCCATTATATTTATAAAGATTTATTATTAAATAAATACAAGGATCGTGTGCTCCCATTGTTTTGCGTAGAGTTAAATATTTGGAATATAGCTACTACTTACATTGTCAACTAAAATAATATTAAACATAAACAAATAGACTACAGATACAATTATAATTTGTGACAAATTTAACACAACAAGATTTGAACAGGGCCGACTTCAGTGGCCCAACATTGGGCAACATGTTTGCCCCATTTCTCTTTCTTAGCAATGTGTCATAACAATACAACATTTTCCTTCACCTAATGGTGATGAATATATTCTGCAGATCCGGAATATATTATAATATATCCGGTTATATTTTAATTTCATTCTTGAGATCTTATAAAAATATAATCACTCATCTGTCAAAATTACTTGACATACATGACTTACGAGACAACAACTTTATCTTGCCATTATCATTAGTGTTATTACGACTTGTAAACAGGGGTTTGACCTGCGACCTCCCAATGTTTGCGTAAATGCTTATTGATTTGTTTGTTCTACGCCGGTGGTAGGTAGCGATCATGTTGGATTTGGACGTCACATACTTTATTAGGATAGAACCTACACAAAGTTGTAGTTGAAGTTGGTAAGTAGTTATGTAGTCCGTATATCTACATTAGTGTTTTGTATTATAAAGAAGTAAAGTTTGGATGTTGGAGGTAATCTCCGAAACTACTGATCCGATTTCAAAAATATTTCACCAGTTATTTAGAATGGACCTTCAGGGTGGATATAGAAACGTGGGTGAAACCGCGGGGCGAAAGCTAGTATAAAATAATAAGAGGAACTGTTTGACTGACAGATCAACGCACAGCTAGCTCAAACCGCTAGGTCTAGAATCTTTAAATTTTTAACTTATGATATAGGTAGGTACTTACTTATTCAGTATAGTTATTGATGTATTTATATCTATGGTTATCCAAACATGATTAAATTTCTTAGTAATTGCCCGTTCTTCGAAATTAGGACAAATCCGGAGTAATCCGGACATATGACAGCTCTATATTTATCTATGTACCTACTGAATACGGCCCTGGTGACCTCGTTTAAAGGGTTGATTGAACTCAAGCCAGTGGATGGGCTCTTAGGCGCCAATCGAACAATAAGGTTTTCTTAAAAAAAAAAAAACAACTTTTGATAATGACAGGCGATTGCGCTTTTACAGTGTGGAACTCTGGTAAGCGCTGATACTGCCCCTAATACTTCTCTGATCCTGGTTTTTAATAGTTTTCTTTCTAGCTGGAGAGGTGGTAAAAAATTCGGGAACCAGAACCAGCATGAGGAGGAATGCTCGATGATCGTGTGCGTGCATTTTGTTTACCATCAGGCTTTTTATTACAGACTTTAAAAAAAAGGATCTATTCAATTTTTATTTATTTTTTAATTATAAAATAATACATGCGTTCCATTAAAAAAAACAAATCTACCAAATCATAGTATTGAATGTCAATGGTAATGTAGTGGTAATATTATCAAATGGTAGAATGTAAGCATTTTTTTTAAGTGGGTACTTATATTACTATGTCAGTGATTCCTACTACCTACTGTCAGATATAGGCGCGGTCTAAATAAACTTTCATTCCATGTTCGAATTCGAAATAAGAACACATTCGCAATTTATCACAACTACTACTACAGCTGTTCTACCCTGGTGACCCCATTAAAGAGGTTATCGACCTCAGCAGATAACTTTGCAAAATAAAATACAACCCCAACTCCACTCGAAGACGCTCGATAGGGTGTTTAAGTACAATTTTGCCGTATAATACGACGCCAGACAACTGACCTACGATGCCAAGAATTTCATTTCCTGAATATGCTTTCATATTATAAATACCATATAGCGATAAAAATTGTTGGTAGATTTAATGTTTTTAATGAGACGCCATGCCATTCAGAAATGAACGGACGTTATTATTAAATCCTCATTTTGGTTGGCTGTAAAATTCCTGGATATTTTTATTTCTGCTAATCCCTCCCTAATATTACAGTACGTGATTTCGGAGTTTTCTTTTTTTTTCATACCTACTACTAAGGTGTCAAACAAAATACGGACTCTTTTAAGTCCAGGCGGTATCATACAGCACTTCAGCATCGAGTCGTTCTTTGTACTTTGAAAAAAAAAACTAATATTCTTTGTCTTTGCATGTAACCGACTGATGATACCTAAATATATTCCTATGCAATCTGCCAGTTGACACTAACTTTTAAAATAATATTAAAGTTTCGAATCTTAGACAATGCTGATTTGTTTTTTAAATAAGCAAATCCACATTGATTTGCGTATACAATCAAATGATTATTTTTAGGGTTTCGTACCCAAGGGGCAAAACGGAGCCCTATTGCTTTCAGTCTGCTGTCTGTATGTTACGGGTCCCTAGCTCGTAATTGGAATGAGTTATAAACCTGAAATTTATATATTCAGAGTAGAATGTTAACCCAAAGCCGAATATTGAATTAGAAATTTAATTTAATTATTTTTAGCGTGTGTGACTTACTTACATGAAAAAGGAGCTAAAAAAAACTTCATAATGTAGTACGTAAGCAATGACCAAAATAAACAACATTTTTTGCGGGATAATTTTAAATTAGAGTTGCATAGTAACTCAACTTCATTGAGCACACCCACAAAATGTACCTAAGAAAGTTTTATTATTATTGAACGGAACCCTCTGTGCGCAAGTCAGACTCCCTATTGGCCGGTTCTTTAATACCTTTTGGTGCCTACTTAATTTATTGTAAGTTATACAAGTGTAGATACTTACCTCGGTATTTGGCCTTCAATCAAAAATTTTGTTTACGCTAATAAGATATTTAAGTATACTTGGTATGTTAATTATTTATTTAACCGGTATTACTTACAAAGTATAATTCATTATCCTTACTATTATAATACTTATCATAAACTAAAGTGACCACGTCTGTCTGTTCGTTATTTTTAGTGGCAGTCGATAGGTACCTACAGGAGACGTGCTCTCATCAAAAATCAATTGGACTAAATTAAGTTTAATAATCATGTGTGTAGGTGCAGTCGTTCCCCGTTTATTATCGATAGAGGGTCAGAATAATAGGACGATAAGAATGAATTAAAAATATAAAGAAACTGAGGGAATAATTTGTTACGGACCTAGAGTTCACATGCGCAGATTTATATATTTGTGTTTTATCGCAAATTCGTTGGAATATGAATAAGTTATATTAAAGTCATTTTATCTCAGTTTAGTTTAGGATCAGATAGACGGCCGTGTGTGAGGAATGTCCCAGTAAGTATGTGATGAAATGAAAATAATAAAATGATGGCAACATTGTCAAAGACAGTGCTTGATTAAAGTTCTTAAATATTGTTTTAAAAACATTTGACCATCAATCGGAATAAAGGAAAATAAATAAAAGAGAAAATTGGCAACATAATAATAATATGATGTAACTGATTAAATAACTACCTACCAATTTCAAAGCCTTTATTTCTTATCAATGCTCTTAATAACCTCAGCAAATCTACAATTCAAAATCTTTTGTTGTTAATGATAAGGCGCGGCTGAAAAGACTGGGAGCAGCGTCGCATGTTGATCTCCACGAAAAAAAAACAAAATGTCACATTTCCCGCGCTTCACGTCATCCATATTCCTCGAGTCGACGGATGTACGCATGCCTCCTATCTACTACAGTACAGTATTGAATGAACACGGTCGGTGTGGAGTTAACAGACTGGCCGCCTTATATTACAGCCAGTTGAGAGCTGGCTATAGAATGGCGGACTTATCGATTTACCAAGCAACAGTGTGTTAATTTTGTACAACATTCGCATCGGTCGAAACGCGTTGTGGCAGTGTGATTTTTACATTTTAAAACTATAAAATAAACAGTGCCTTCAGTGTTTTTACCTAAATATATTTTTTATTGATCACCGGTAAGTAAAGTAGGTCAGCTGTGATTGATTGTAACACGTTCGAATTGTATAGAGCGTCGTCTTGTATATTTGTAATTGATCGATTGGCCAATGTTTTTCGGCAGGGTTAATTTATTTTGGCGGTTAAAAAATGAATGGCGGAAAAACTGCTTTCCTCGGAGGTTGAATGCCTTTGTTGTTTTTGTTTACGGAAGAGTATTGAATATTGATTTGTGTGGTTCCGTACGTTCTGTGGCAGTGCCTGGCACCGTGATTTACGTTCTGATTGTTTTTTCATTTTTAGTTAAGTCATCGCAGTTCACTTAAAATACGGCCTTGCAAAATGGAAAAAAAATATGTGCGTCACAAAATCATCAAAATTATAAAAATACATGTTTTAAAATGATAATTTAACGCAATTAAACATTAAAATATTTGACTTAATTTAAATAAATTTATCACATTATCATGTTCAGATTCAGATTTATTTATTTGTCAGATACACACATAGATGTTAATTTTTAAGTCTAAGTTCTTCATGTTTGCCATAATGGCATATGTGGGTGGTTCATAAATTCAATTTAAAATGTTATACCTTTTATGCTATTCTAATTTAACCACGTTGTTTCGTATAGACACATATTGGATAGCCCATGGAAATTATTTATCTATAATGCCAAAATTGAGACCCTGATTAGCGATTACGATATTCCGGGTAAAAACTACTTAGGTATATCCCAAGTTATTTAGATTAATAATATTATATATTTTTTAATAAAAAAATATGTCAACAGTTTTTTTTGTTACTAAAAAAATATAATAGCAACAATATTTTTATTTTTTATAAAAAATTCAACACTATCGTAATTAGATACTTACTATTAGAATTATAAGATTTTAACCTTTATCGGAAAATAAATACTTCATCTTTACCCTTGGACAATTCTGCTAGCATCCATCATCTAAATTAAGCTGGTGATTGGCAAGATCGGTGATCATTCAAAGTATGGACGTCAGGACTTTAGTGTCGCTCTAAGTCCAACTGCTTACCTGCATCGGCTCACACTCTCCATTTACTACTGTTGCATAGTTTCCCCATTTTCCATTGAATTGGAAACAATCAAAAATGGAAACCACAGCTTCAGTAAATGACGAACTAATTTACTTTTCAAACCCATAAATTTAGACAGAAGTCCAAAAACGACACTATAACAATCGGGTAATAATTTTTTAGGGTTTCTATATGAAATAGGTCATTAATTTTAAAATCTTTATTTTAATAGGGTATTACACCCATTTTTGAAAAGTGTCTCAATTCGTTGCTAAGGTTGAAGGTAGTAGTATAAAAAAAGGTGCTAATAAGCCACCAAAAAAACAAAAGTTTTATTCAATCGATAAGTGCCATAAAAATGCATTTAAATTTTCAATTTTTGCGCGTAATTTGATGAAAACGCTAGACGCCATGTTACTCTACGGTCATGACGTTATTTGGTCTCTTGTAAGTAAATAAATGCGCTGATATTGGTCTCAATTGGACTTATAAAATTTTATAAATTAAAAATGAGCTATTATCCTTTTTATTGGTGTGCTGTTCCTGAATGCATGAATACTATTGTAAAAATAATAATACTTCAGTTGACACTTTTTAGTTAACATACAGCACCGTATGACGTCATTATAATGGCGGCTACTGTTTCGGTTGTTTAGAAACAGATTAAAAAACTGAAAACTTTGAAATTAATTTAAAAATTAATTAGTAATTTAAAAGATATTTTATGAACTAAAACTATCATTTTCCTACTGCTTACTGCCTAAGCTATCTAAATTGTACATTTTTAGATTTTTTCTCATATAGATTAAAATACCCTATTCTCATTCAGAGATTGTTGTCACTCCAATTATGGTGGGAAAATAAGTACCATTCGAGCAGTTTCATTAACCACTAATATAATTCTAATTTATATTCCTACCATTGTTATTCTAAGGCAAAACTGATAAAACTAGTGACAAAAACAAAATGTAAACTTTCGCTATTTCTGTATCCATCCGTCTATAATGAATGCGAATCCGTAGACAATTTATTGATCACTTCCTAAACTGTCTATAAATATAGCATACATGATATACCTATTACCACCGGAATATGAGCTTTAAAGTGTTGGAGACAGATACTGGTGTTCCTTAATGGATAAGTAATGCGGTGCTGTCGACGGAGCTATTTTTAGGTTTCCATGAATTATTTATACCTAATGTCTACATGCTAGCGGTATTATCCCTGTGACTAAGTGATAGGTATGTAATTTGGAGTTAAATTCAATAATAGGAAACTATTATTATCCCGATTATTTACAGTGGTTTATATTAAAGGCACGTCTAATGGGATATAATAGCTCTTAACTGGTTAATTTAATTTTTTGCACGATCCTCGCTACGGAGGATGGCTACATAAATAAATATTATAGTCCGTGTAGGATGGTAAGATTCAAGAAGCTTCCACCCTACAATCAATGGTGACCGAATCTACTTCTACGATCCTAAAGGTTACAGTGAGTTCAAATAATTCACCAGGGTAGTTAAAAATGAAATCAGGAATCCAATTGACATATGAAGTAGGTATAATTGAAGCTGTAAATACGGTGAAATTAACCCCCCTAGGACCCTACCACTACTTATCTCATATTACCTGTGAACGGAATAGCGTTTCAATTCCAAATTAATGGAAAAAAATCTGTTGTGGTTAAGTTGAATCGCTATAAAAGTTGTTTGTAGGCCCCGTGTACCTCTGAGGACAATTTATGTTTGACAGCTCGGTGAAAAAAAACGAAGTCAAATTCAAAGAATTCAATATTCAAGGAACCATTTTGAATTTATAAAGAATACTAGCTTCTACCTTGCGGTTTCAACCGCGTTCCCGAGGTATCTTATGTTTTACCAGAATAAAAAATAGCCGATGTCCTATTCCAGACTATAATCTATCTCTGTGCCAAATTTCATCTAGTGCCATCCATCCAAACTTTCGCATTTATAATATTAGTAGGATTTCTTGCATTTTAATTTATTTCGTTTATTTCAAGCGTAATAAAATTGGGGACCTTTTTGTCCTTACCGCCTTGCGATGAACACGTAATAATGATGACTAGAAGAAAGTTTTCAAAGTCAATGCCATTAATGGACTTTGGGCCTATTAAACTGAAACTACCTAAGTACCTAGATTAGATTACCTTTAAACAGATAAGACCTGAAATTCAGAAAAGCAATAGGTACCTACTTATTTGTTTTTTTTTTTATCATTTACGTGAAAACATTAAAAATATAACATGAAATTCCTTTAGAAATTATTGCATGATTGTGTCATAATTTTATGTAACGCTCTATTATTTTGAAATATGTTACAAAATGTTCAAAGGAAGGAATGTAGACGGAATGCTTTCACATCTCATCAAATGTTGCACACTAATAAAAGATACGACCTCAATTTGCAATCTAAAAAAAGGTTTTTATTATCAATCTCTGTACGTAAACATGGCCGACGCAATATATATATTTAGACGTCACAGGAATAATATTTTGCTGCATTATAAATAGTGGATACTCCTCGGTCAATACTAGCGAAATTATATTTCACTTGGCGTTTTTGTTGTTGTTTTTGTTATAGACCCACTAACATCCGACCACTAGTT
Organism: Tetheella fluctuosa; assembly: GCA_951216915.1. Lineage (NCBI taxonomy): Eukaryota > Metazoa > Arthropoda > Insecta > Lepidoptera > Drepanidae > Tetheella > Tetheella fluctuosa. The sequence continues at coordinate 8,780,677 of OX578233.1, read as the reverse complement.
TTTTGAGTGATTGGAAAAAGGTTGTAAAATCATAAATTATTTATTTAAGTATTTTAAAATATGTATATCTTAAAAAAAATAACATTGCCAAAATAGTTAGACATAAATATGAAAGGTACATATATAAAAGATATAATCTTGCTAGGTTTCTTTCGCTCCGAGCCGCCGCACAGTACAGACGTACCCCGTACGGTCTATTGTGCTCCGCCCGCCACCCCGACTCGATTCTTGGAAGCGCTCTGGTATTTATACCTGGCCTTTCGCAGAACCGACCTTATCAGTTTGTTGACTCGGAACTTTTCAGTTTAGAGTCTCCAAACGAATATTTGTTCTTACGACATCGCGCTTTCAAAACCACAGATATTTACTTGTGGTGAACCAGTGGATACCTAACGGTGATAACTAAGCTGGTTCGAGCGTGACCCGGGCGCTCGCGGTTTCCCTTAAGGAAAACGCTAACCCGGACGGGACTGGACCAGTTGGCCTTGGGGGCTTCCCTAGCCAACCCCAGTTGTCGTTAGGCAGGGACGTAGGAACCCGCTGCACAATAAGATTGGCAGCGGGAGACAAGCTTAGGGCACACCCTAGGGCCTACTCACCTCCCGACCTATCCCGGTTGGGAGTGTAACACACACCCCCGGGCCCATCCACCCGGGGCGAGATAGTAGGTTAGATTAGGGCGATCGCCTGAGGTTTCTTGTGGTTTCTTTTACTCAGGAACGCCCCGCGTCCGAAACCACGGTAGTTTGCCGAATTAGAGTAGCTCCCTCTGGCTGGCCATCATGGCCAGCCAGAACGACCACCCACCCCTGACGCTGGACGAGATTCTCCAGGACAACGAGTCCTGGGATTTCCTCGTCGAGCGTTACGGGACATCTTTTCTACCTCCCCGACCCGCTCCCACTTCACGGTCATCCTCAAGGATGTCCGTGATATCCGCGGAATTCTCCCCCGCGGAATCACCCGCGGAACACTCCCCGCCTCCCTCTCCCGCGGAATCAACCGCGGATCACTCCGCCCCTCCCTCTCCCGCGGAACCCTCCGCCCCGCCATCTCCTGCGGAATCCGAACCGCCCTCTCCGCCTGCGCCTGCCGCGACGACCGGCCAGTCGTCTTCTTCCTCCTCCTCGGAGGGAGAGTTCACGACGGTCGTCGGGGGCAAGCGCAAGCGGAAAAAGAAGGCGAAAACCACTGAAGCCGAGGTAGCTGCCAAAGCTGCCAAAGCTTCCGCCCCTTCCCCTTGCCCATCACCCAAGCCCCGCCCACTCATGGACACTGTTGTGCCCACACCCCCGCCGCTAATGGACGTGCCCATGGCTCCTCCCCCGGAGGAACAAGGCCGCCCAGAGGCGCGCATATCCCAGCCCCAATCCCAGACCCAATCCCAAGTCCCGATGAGGAAGGACTCTCCGCCTCCCCTGTTTGTTCAGGACAAATCCAGATGGACCGAAGTGTCCGGATGGTTTACTCCTAACAAGATTCAATATACCTCTGCCCGCTCCACCGAGCACGGCATCAAGGTATCCGTGCCCACTTCACAGGACCACCGGGCCCTGACCAAACTCCTTAAAGAACGTAAGGTGGCTTTCCACACTTACACTCTCCCTGAGGAGAAAGCCCTCCGGGTGGTGATCCGCGGCATCCCCCGCGAAATCCCCACCTCAGAAGTCGAAGCCTCCCTTAAGGAGCACGACCTCCCGATTCAGTCAGTGCACCGGATGCACAAAGGACGTGGCCACGAGCCATATAACATGGTGATTGTGGCACTGGACCAAGGGAAGGCCGGCAAGGCCATATACAGAGTAAAATCTGTGTGCGGCTTGAGCGACGGCTTCACCGTCGAGGGCGTCCGAAAGGGCGGCTACCCCTCCCAGTGCCACAACTGTCAGTTGTACGGCCATTCCGCCCGCAATTGTTTTGCTCCCCCCCGATGCGTGAAGTGCCTCACACCTCACGCCACCAAAGACTGTGACCGTCCAAAGGTCATAGATGAAAACACCCCGCCACCTGGTTGCGTTCTCTGCAACCAGACCGGGCACACCGCGAACTACCGCGGGTGCTCGAAGGCTCCCCGCCCTTCGCGCCATTCAACGCGCAAAGCCCCCATCTCCAACCCGGCGCAGACCGATCTGCGCCCGCAAAGGCACTCTCAATGGGCCCGCCTTAACTCCAACTCTCCTAAGGAGTACCCTCCCCTCCCAAGGGAAGCGTTTGCTCTCTCCGAGCAAACCACGACCCAGCCACCACCTCCTCCTCCCAAGGTTTCCGCTTGGCAGCCGAAACCCACCGCAGCGCCTTCAGCGCCCGCCCCGCCGTCACCGCCAACCCAAACCACCCGCCGCGCAAACCCGTCACCAAAACGGGACCAAAACCCTCCGTCGAGTGTGGATGCGGATTTCGCACTCGTGGAGCGCTTCATCGATTTCATAAACTTCGATGAAATTAGGGAGCTCGCCGATCTTATTAAACAGAGCGAGGGCAACGGTCGTGCCCTTGCATCTGCAGCGCTGCGATTTAACAAAATCGCTTGCCAACTCGATCACTTTCGCGTAAATCCATAATGGATATTACACCCACGCGCGGTAGAATCAAACCCCGATCCCTCAAGTTAGGAACCTTCAATGCCAACGGCATTATAGGTAAACGAGATGAGATCGCAGAATTCCTGCGAGAGCATCAACTCGATATCCTTTTGGTACAGGAAACATTTCTAAAGCCCTTTCATAGGGACCCTAAAATTGCGAATTATCAGATAATTCGCAATGACAGACCCAACGCCGCAAAAGGCGGCACCCTCATATATTATAAAAGATCCCTTCACTGCTCCCCTATGGACGCACCATCCCTAGAGTACATTGAGGCTTCAATCTGTAGGCTCGGTATGACTGGACACTCATCCATTATACTAGTCTCGGCATATTGCTCCCATTCTCACAACCTACCCGACTTAGGAATGTCACTCAAACGTGACTTAGAATCCCTTTTCAATTTAGGTAGCTCAGTCATTCTGGCGGGCGACCTAAACGCGAAACACACCCTCTGGAATTGCGTCGCAAACAATACCAGAGGGCGTATTCTTGAATCCCTCCTCGGGCCACTCAACGTGGACCTGATCGCCCCATACGAACCGACTCACTTCCCGGACATAGTGACTCACAGACCCGACATACTCGACGTGGCGCTGCTGCGTAATGTAAACTTACGTTTGCATGACTTAGCAGTGCTACACGAGCTCCAATCGGACCACCGGCCTGTAATCCTAGAGTTTACACCGCGCGTAGGTCCCCCAGATTCAGGTCAACCCTCTCGCACCAAGGTCGTGACGGACTGGGACAAATTAGGCGAAAGCCTCAAGGCGACCTCGTCCGTCCATCTAGACCGTATCCCTGACAGCCTAGTCACCGCCGACGACGCTGTAGGCGCTATCGACTCACTCACAAGTCACGTGCAATCGTTAGTTAGCGATTGCTCTCGGACAGTACCAGCGGAGGATGACCGACGCTGGCACTTGCCCGACGACATACGTGACCTGCTGAGGGAGAAGAAAGCCGCCATTCGCGCCTACGATAGAGCTCCCTCAGAGCAAAATCGTGTCCAATTACGAGCTCTCGAACGTGCCGTCAAGGCACGCATCGCAGAGTTTCGCGAGAATCGCTGGGGCCAGACCCTCAGCGAAATCAAGCCCTCCCACCTAGCCTTTTGGCAACTGTCTCGTGCCCTCACAAAGGACACAGTAGTTCCAATGCCTCCCTTAAAGCGACCCAACCTTCCACCCGCCTTTGAAGACGTGGAAAAGACCGAATGCCTCGCCGAAAGTCTGGAGGCTCAATGTACGCCCAGTTCTCTCCCTATTGACCCGCGTCATTTGGAGAAAGTTACAGCCGAAGTAGAACGGAGGACCGCTCTTCCGTTACCTCCTCCCGCTCCCCCGACTGACGACGTCGCCAACGACGTCAACACAAATGACGACCCACTTCCACCCGCGACCCATGACGAGGTGAAAGCGATCATCGGGAAGTTACACCCTCGTAAGGCCCCGGGCTCGGACAAGATCACCAACAGAGTGATCAAACTCTTCCCAGCCTCCCTTATCATGCTATTGACGGCCATCTTCAATGCCGCCCTCTCAAACAATATTTTCCCACACCAGTGGAAAGAAGCCCACGTGATTGGGATCCACAAGCCCGGCAAACCCAAGTCCGAGCCCTCCAGTTATCGTCCCATAAGTCTGCTCAACGTACTGGGCAAGATTTATGAGAGAATCATTTATGTCCGCCTTAAAGCATTTGCCGATGCTAACAAACTCCTCCCAGACGAGCAATTTGGGTTCCGACCCAAACACTCGTGTGTTCATCAAGTCCATAGAATTGTTGAACACATCTCCACAAGTTACCAGAGAGGTCACATGACAGGCGCCCTTTTCTTCGATGTCGCAAAGGCATTCGACAAGGTGTGGCACACAGGCTTGATCTACAAGCTTTACACCCTAGGTGTGCCACCGAGACTCGTGACCATCTTACGAGACTTTCTGTCGAATCGCCTCTTTCGATATCGGGTCGAAGGCGTCCTGTCCTCACCACACCCCATTAGTGCCGGTGTCCCGCAGGGCTCGGTACTATCTCCCTTGCTATTCACGCTCTACACGAGCGACATCCCTAGAGTCAGGAATACGCAGTTCGCTCTCTTTGCAGACGACACTGCCGTATATTGCTCAGGCAAAAGCCCGCCCGCGATCTCTAAGAAACTCCAGACCGCAGCCAACGCCCTAGGCGCTTGGTTCCGGAAATGGAGAATAGAGATCAACCCCTCCAAAAGTCAGGCGGTTCTCTTTTATAGAACCGACCGAAAAAGACGTCCCCCCATCCCCGACCCAGTCACACTATTCGGCGAGCCGATCCCTTGGGAGAGGCAAGCCAAGTCGGTGTGACCCTCGATGATCGCCTATCCTTCGCTGCACACATAAGGGCGGTTCGCGCGCGCGCCGCCTTTGTGGCAGGACGACTCCACTGCATGATCAACGCCCGGTCTAAACTTGCCCTAAAAAGCAAGGTTAGACTCTATACCGCGTGTATCCGTCCAGTCATGACGTATGCGAGCACCGTGTTCGCTCACGCTGCTCCCACACATCTCCACACCCTTCAGGTGATTCAAAACCGTTTCATGCGCAAAGCCACGGGCGCCCCGTGGTACATGCGCAATGAAAACCTCCACCTTGACTTAGGTCTCCCTACAATCAAACAATTTATAAAACGCGCCTCGCGCTGATATTTTGATACCGCAGCGCACCACGCGAATCCCTTGATAGTCAACACTGTCACATACACCCCGTCCCTTATTTCCCGCATCCGTAGGCCTAGGAACGCCCTCAGCGAACCAGACGATGCCACCACTTTAGCTCAAATCGAGGCTGACGAAGCCCGAAAACAGATACAAATGCGCAACCGACAACCAAGATTTCGTCCTCGCCGGCGAGGACCGTCGCGACGTCCCTCTCAGTCTCGTCCCGTTTAAGCGGCCCGAGCTGCATATTAGCAATCCGACCGATCCCCAAATAATTATAATTGTTTGCATGCTAAGTCCTCCCTCATTCCCCAGGCAACGTCCTGAGCCGAGGTCGAGCCCCACAGGGGGCACCCTCAGGCTACCGTTGCCCAAAATTATTTAGTTTTAGTTTTTAGTTTTAAGTAGCGGTTGAGAGCCCTCAGCGCTCACCGCAAAAGTCCGCGTAACGGTGGAAGAAGGTCCCCTGGACCCACCACCTTCCTGTTCCAGTCAAAAAAAAAAAAAAAAAGCTAGGTTTCTTGTCGGTACATCTCAGTTAACGGCTGACTTCCAAACCAGTGGTAGGTACTGTGGTAGGTATTGTGGTAGGTAACGTCAATAGCTTTGACTTTCATTTCCCCCTTTTGTGTTTACAAACTCCAGCAATCAGAAGAATATACCTAATGATTAATCAAATAAATATCATAAAGAAACGAAATATTATAACATTGCGCCCATTTGCAACCCACATCATTTAGGTAAAGTAGAATCCCGATTATCCGGACTCATTCGTCTCGAATTCGAATCGCTCTAATTGTCAATTTAAAAATTAACTCTATCTAATTCTTCAATTAAACCGCACGATTAAAAAAAAAAAAAATGATTTGCTTTGAAATCGATTATCCGGATTTTCGATTATTTGTAACCCTGCTTATTTGATCCGGATAATCGGGATTCTACTGTATTTAGCTTTGTATGAAACTGCATTATGATTCTTAGTTTCAGAAGTTAATTAAAATATGTTACTTCGATAAGATTTCTTTATAAAATTATCTCCACGCGAAGGAAAAGTTTGATTTGTTAACTTGACGATACAAATAATTTACTTTCAGAAGTAATACTTATGTATAGGAGGAAAATGTGACAGTCACTTACAAGTTTTTATTAACCGTGTTCGATACTTTCTCTATCTACTAGCTCCCGCCCCGCGGATTCACCCGCGGTCCTGAGGGTTCTTATGTTTTCCCGGGATAAAAGGTAGCCTATGTGTTAATCCAGAGTGTCAGCCTCCCCCATACCAAATTTTATTAAAATTGATCCAGCCGTTTGAGCGATAAAAAGTAACAAACATACAAACACACTCACAAACTTTCGCCTTTATAATATTACTAGCTGTCCGCCGCGGTTTTTCCCGCGTTCCCGAGAAAATAGTAGCCCATATCCTTCTCCATACCATAGGCTATCTGCGTACCAAATTTCATCGCTATCGAGTGCAGAGTTACTTTTGCATTTATAATATTAGCACAGATATTATATGGATCGTTCCAATATCTAAATAAATATTCTGGGACATTATTCCTCACACACGGCCAACTGACCCCTAACAATTTTTTAGTAAATAATATATAGCTTACTTATATAAATAATTACACCCAGACAAACAGACATGTTCATGCACACAAATGTCTGTCCTGAGTGGAAATCGAACCCACGACCTGTGACGTGATAGATACGGTATCTTACCAAACACCCCAACCAGCCCGTCATTATATTTAGTAAGTAGGTAGGATAGTTCTTTTTTTTTCCAGAATCAACATACAGTAACACAATGAATCACACAAAAAAAGATAATACTTAATAAAGAACAGACTAATTAATTGTGAAACCAACAACTTTGACTACAGGTTAGGTAGGTACAATAAAAAAAAATAGAATAATACAAAGAAAATTTGAAAAAAATAATAATTGGCCATTCAAAAAGGAAACGCTGCCAGCCTGTTGGGAACCTTGCCTATCGTCAGCAGCGAGGGTTTTGAGGATGTTTTCTATATATTATTTGTATTTTATACAATGAAAGTACATACTAAAAAAAAAAAAAATATAATGACAAAATTCGACATTATACGCCTCGTTTTCAACGTCCAATCCGAATGGACAGCTGCTGGGGACCTATCAAGGCCCAACGATAAATTCAATCGGGTTGAACATTAAAAGCGGTCACAAGATTGCAGCAAATTAGCAAGCATTTCAATTAGGTATGGTCCGCATACATAGTACAAGCTGTTTACTTTGGGATCAGATGGCGGTGTGCACGGAATAGGTAAATAAGGATGGAAAGGTAATGTGGGCGTGGCAAGCGCGCCACAATTCGATGAAGTTATGATTCGAAAATCATAACTTGACTGACCGATTCATTCATTCACCGCGTTTAGTGCGCTTCGTACTACTTCGGAGAACAGAGCTCTGCTTTATAATGCGGTGTTGTGCAATCATAAACATGACCAATGACTGTTAAGTTATGTATATATTGCAAGTATGACATGTCGTGTAAGTGTGTGCAACCGGCGACAGCGGTTCTAGTACAAAAGTTCCTCAAAGGCCTTTCCAACCTTATTTACCTATTCCGTGGCGGTGTGTATAGAATGATCCAGAATATTTTTGTTTATCCAGCTGTTACCTCCACAATTCATATCTTAAGTAGTCTTATTATAATCTTTAGTAACTAAGGAATGCTTTGATCTTATTTTTGGAACTGATATAGTAAGTTTTTTTCGTTTAGTGAGACAATGAATTAAATTGTTTATGATATATTTTTTAAATATTTAGTGAAAAGTAAAAAACTAAATAGTAATTACTGTGCATCCGAAAAATTAGTAGGTGCCTACTAAATTAAATAATCTCTTAAAATTTACTAAAAGTTATCAAGGTGATACTTACATCGCTTTCTAATCATATTCAAATACTAGCTGTCCCCCGCGGTTTCATCCGCGTTCCCGAGAAAAATAGCCCATGTCCTTCTCCATACCATAGGCTTTCTGCGTACCAAATTTCATCGGGATCGGCTTAGCGGTTTAGGCGTGAAAAGGTAACAAACAAACAAACTCACATTCGCATTTATAATTAGTTAGGATTAGGATTAGTTAGGATATAATGTTAGTTAGGATTTAATTAGTCAACAAATTTTCTTTATCACAATGTAAGGGACATAGGTACTTACACATACGTATACAATTAAGGCGCCCTTATCACAAAAAATATCCAATATTAGATTGTCCAGTAATATTTAAAAAAATATATAACCTTGCTGAGTTTCTTACCGGTCTAGTAACTTCAGTAGCTTCGACCTTCACAAGGCTACGTTTCCACCAGAGATGTGTAGCGAGTGATGTGTTTTTATCCGCCTGTATCACTTTATTTTCACAGCTTAGCACGTCATATATAGCAATCCTATTGGCGGATAAAACACATCCCTCGCTACGCATATTTGGTGGAAACGCAGCTTAAATGTCATCCTAGGGCCTAAACTGAATAAATGGCTTTGACTTTAACGTGAAAGTCCTAGAGCTACTCTAGAATTATTCCAATAATAATCATAATATAATTTCCTGTTGCATTCTCAATTAAATATATTAAATTTAGACTGAACGGATGTACCCGGCACCTGTTTAAACAAGTTTCAATACATAAATAATAATATTTATTATTAAAATAATACAACACATGCAGCTTGCGTACGATTTCATTAGTTCAGTGGCTTTCAAAGTCTGGAATATTTGTATAAAATACAATAAATCGATAAATACAGTGTGGGCTTTTCCAGATTGCATATCCCAACTAGGTACTTATAATATTATAAATTTATGCGAATGTGAGTTTGTTTGTTACCTTTTCGCGATGAAATTTGGTACGCAGATAGCCTATGGTATGGAGAAGGACATAGGCTACTTTTTTTTTGTCGGGAACGCGAGTGAAACCGCGGGGGAAAGCTTGTAATATTATAAATGCGAAAGTAACTCTATTATCTGTTTGTTACCTTTTCACGCCTAAACCGCTGAACCGATCGCGATGACATTTGGTATGCAAATAGCCTATGGTATGGAGAGGGACATAGTCTACATTTTTTTTCAGGAAAGCGGGAAAATCCGGGAGGGAGAGCTATATTATAGTTATAGCAGTACTTATTTCAATAATTTCTACCGCCTGGTGTCACCACCTCTAGTTAAAAATCTATTCCCAAGCACCTACCGATGTGTAAAGCTGCACTTGAGAGCCAGTTTTCTACTAAGCTTTGTTAGCTCGACCACAAATACAATGTTGATATCGTGACCACACATGTTTATAGTAAAAGCCGTTTAAATCGAACTAAAATTACGTTTTTTTTTAAAAGAAATCTGTAAAAAGTCTGTATTATATACGATTGTAAACAAGTACAGTAAGCAAATAAATGTACTGAGTGTATAAAAATAAAAAAAGTTTGCCATTGAAAAAGATATATTTACATTATAGTAAGCAAACTCAAGAACATATTAACTGCGTCATTTTATTTTTCCTTTGTGTTGTATGTTTGTTTTGGTAACTGCTTTGGTGAGTGGGGAGTGGATATATTATTCTCTGACTGCCACGCCATAAGTAATGGGTTCTATTCCCACCTGGATATACATTTGTGTGCTTTCTCTACAAGTATAATATATCAGTTATCTGATATTCATAGTACAGCCACAGCGTAATTACATACAGTGGTCTATCGCGTTTGAAGTCGCGCGAAATGCCGCTTTGTATAGGTACGCATTCGTAATTGCTCCATTGTGTCCCAAGCGAGTGTATGGCAGCTTGGGCTCCCTACCGCCTCTCTCTCACCCAGCAAGCCCCGCACGATTGCTCTGTCTAGACGTGTCCGTTGGACGACTGTAAGAGTTACATAGACTGTGGTACAACTTTGTCCCAGGATATTTATGATTATTCAGTACTAACTGTCCCTCGCGTTATTTTTCTTCGTATACGCACAGCATGACAAACTCCACGCACAAATAAGACCAAGAAAACAATGTTAAATTCTAAGTCATTTTACATCTACTTAACATGAAAAGGAAGACAAATAAATAAAGATACCTAATTATAAAATAACAATAAAATAGAGATCATTAGGGGAGGCCTATGTCCAGCAGTGGACGTCTTGCGGCTTGCATGATGATGATGATGAATAAAATAATGACAATACCCTTAATTCAGACATGCTCGGTTGCGGTCCCGATTCTGTAGACGAACCGATTGAGTAGTCTACTGAATAGGATGGCTCTTATTTTCTCATTTCAGACATCCATAAGGAATGAGGCAGTCGATCGGTACAAGATCGCGGCTAATGAATTTTGCGACTAACACACAGCATCAGCCTAAATTTAACGAAATAAAATCGTCCTTTCCTATCGAATGGCAACCGAATAAGGGGGATTATAAACTTAAGTAATAATTGGAACGATCTCAAGCGAGGATAGATTGGACGTTTACTTGATAAACTGATGGAGGTTTACTTGAAAAACAAATAAAAACGTAGTCTGTTTCTCTCAATGCCACAGGCTACCTACATGCTAAATTTAATTGCGATCGGCTGTACCGTTGAGGCGTCAATAAACAAACAAACAACATTCACTGTACATATTATTGGTACAGCCATAAGTATAAATATATATTATACTTTTATTACGTTCCTTTTGTAACGTTATAAAAATACAACTTTAGTGTCCGACCGAAGGTCGATTTCTGGCCAAAGTCGAAGCCGAAGGCTTAAAAACTCTAAGTTGGTGTTTTTGGCCGAAGTTGGCCGAAGCCGAAGCCTTGCTCTTACACTAAATACACTCCTAGGTTTACTAAGAAAGGATTTTTCCCCTTTTATAATAGGGGTGAGGGATAGATAGCGGGTGCGAAACGGCATGTTAGTTGTAGATATTGAAAGCTAGACTTTCAAAGTTGCCAGTTCCATTACAAGAAAGGAATTCCAACATAATTAAATAAGAGGTGCATTTACTAGTGATATTTTCGAGACTACCCAAGGGCACTGGGAATATTACACCAATAAAGACAGGTGCAACTAAATAGTTACATTATATGCAACCATATCTCGTCCTAAGTTCAAACGTTTCAGACAACCATTATCATAATTTTACAGACATCATAGATATTATAGTATAAATTATTAATATTTTTTATGTAAAGTGCGGTCTATGCTCTATTGCCAATCAAGGTGAAACGAGGGTTGTCGATTGATATAAAAAACTATTGTAATTCTATTTACTTTTGTACTCCATTTTTCTATGAAGCTTTAATATTTTTCATACCTTTCTTTATTTAAAATACATCGTCTTAATTTTAATTTATAACAAAGAATTGTCAATAGTTGTTAAACAAACTAAACTAACTTTTATGTAAACAAAACAAACTTAAACATGTTCATATTATGCACGCTGAAGTGTAAATCGGAATGTTGCGTGTTAACTTGTATTTTGCACGCATTTTCATTTCTTCGCTCCACTTAACTACCACGTGAAAGCCGATACTAACCCTACTAAAACGGAGATGTTACGTAAACCACGCTCTGCTACAGAAAGAATCACGAAAACGTTATAAAACTGTCGTTTAGCTTAACCGTGCACCGTACGTTCGCCAAATATTATGCGCATCTTTATATCGTCGACGATTCGGAATAATTGGATCGATCGGTATGAGCACGCTACGGCGATGAATTACTTTTTGAGCTCACTAGACTTTCGGAGAAAGCGGACGCAAGCAGTCAGTCGAGTCCGCACTCAGCCAGCGCTCGCCTCGCGCCTATGACAGACGCTCTACCCCGCGATCCTTACAATCGATACAACCCTTCGGCTTCGGTTAAACTGGCCGGAGTCCAGAACGAGAACCGCGAGCTCCCACTCAGAACCAAAAGTGTCTGCTTAGCAGAACGACCGCGTTCCAAATATGGCCGAGCAGTCCGAAGTGCTGATCCCAACCGCTCTAGATACCCCGACAAACAATATTTCCACCGCCGACCTCAATCGACAGACCCCAAACGACCGAAATGTAAACCCAGTAAAGTCGTCGTCAAACAACAAAATAGGAAAGTAGTAGAAAAAGTTCCGTGTGCGATCTCCGTACAAACCCTCTCCATACCTATGAAGTACGCAGATAATCCGAAACCTAGGCATTCAACCTCCAAACTGCCTCAGAACTTATGCAATACGACGCCGATCGATATTAACAAGACTAAGCATCGTAATCCTCCTAAACAGGTCGGCGACAACAAGAGGCTGTGTCAGACTATTCGCTGCGGGAAAGAGACGGAAAACAAACTGTTGTTGCAGATCAGCGAAGCCGAGCAAGTGTCCGACTTTGAAAGGATTCTTAATTCTAATGCAATACTGTGTGAGCGAGCGCAAAGGCAGGTGTGGCGCGGTTGTGTCGCAGCGCACACATCCGCATCTGTGATTCCAAGGCCTCGCTCCGCCTACTCACTCTACGCAGTCAGCCAGGCCTACCACTACCTCTTTCAGCAACACGAGGAATCCCTCCAGCCTCTCATCGACGAATATCGTCAGGCGGCTGCTGACGAAACAAAAGAACCATCGGGTAGCTTATTAGGTAAGAGTTGGTACGAAAACCTCCAGGATCTAACCGAATTTTATGAGGACGACCAAGCGTTGAGGAAAGAAGTTGAAACTATAACTGACCGTATAATCGCTGAAGAAGTAAGAGCAACTGATGCAAATAAACACTCGACCCGTAATAAAAATTTCAACGTTAACTTAACCGATTTGATCGGTCTTCACGTAAACGGTGAAGGTTGCTCGCCGTGCCGCGATGATCTCGGTCCTTCGCCCGACATAGATAAAGGAGAAGACGTAGAATGGCTCGAAACGAGTATGAGCGCAAACTCCGATGACCGAAAAAACACTCAAAACGAATCCAGCGTGGATTGTTTAGCGCAAAACTTGACCACTGTCAAAATAGACAGCGATGCTAAAGTACCCACGATAACATTCAGTAATTGTTGCGACGGGTGTGGCCGAAGCGACTTGCCTAACAATTCAGACGTCGTCATACATCTGACCGTGCCCTCCATTGACAGCATTAATGAGTCTCGACCGCCAATGATGTGAATCAATTCAATCAACGAACAATCTATAAAGAGTTCATTCAAAATGATTGCAATAGAAGGCGAACAATCGATGCTGAAGGACGAGAGGGTGCCTAAAGTAGAGCCAACGACTTCACAAAGAACATTGACGCGTTCAAGTGCGATCAGTCAAAAATCCGTCGAAATAATGGTCCATCCCGAAGGTTCTAACAATCCTTTACACAGATCGAAACTAGCCCCGACTCGTTCTTCCTCAGAGACCCAATCTTCCGGAAAAAAGATACTCAATTTGAGAAAGACAAAGAATTCATCGATAGAATCCACAATGAGTTTACCAAATCAGAAGTCTTTGGAGAAGAAACACGGGAGTCTGAGGCATCAGAAAGCTATAGGGGCTCACTCGGACGTAACACTGAGTACGCAGCCGTCTATAACGGACGATAGGAAGGCGTTGCGAGAGGCATTGTATCAGGGTATATTTCACCGACATAGGAGAACAATCTTCGCTGTTGGCTCGTTTCTAAGGATGTTGAGGAGTAAAACGTCCAACTACGACTCAATAAGATCGGATTCTGACGAGATATAGCACCCGTAGACTAGTTTTTTACACATTTGGTGCCATTGACTGATTGTGCTTTTAATATTACGGAGAGAATTAAGCGAATGTTAATTAGATTGTAAGATTAGTTGTTTTTTTTTTGTATTAAAATGTTCCTAATTAGTTGTGAGAGGTACGTTTTGTTTTTCTTCGAAACCCCGCTTGAATATATCGCGATTGTATACTAAATAATAAAGGTTGTAACGTAGGTAGGCTCGGGGTTAGGTAATTGGATCGGTTGGAGTAACATTGCCATTATTATGTAAATTGCTTTATTGATTAATGTGTCTATGTATGTTGTGTAACATTTGTTGATTGGGTATCGTTTAAATCCTTCAGAAGTAAAACTCAACGTGAACGTTCATGGTTATTTTTATACCTCATCGTTAAAGTAGGCTTAAATTTACGAGTATTTATTTATTGCTTGTTTTGTATGGTTTCTTGGTTGGTTTGGATAAATTACCCGCTCATGATAAACAAAACAAAATCATTATACATAAACTAAAACAAATTGATCATGTAATAAATCATTGTAAAAGACTTGTACTCCTGCTAAATAAATGAACAAAATCACAATAAAACGAGGGTGTATCATGATTAATAGATGACAGGGTGATTACCATATTGCGTGACATTCTATACTCAAGGCCAGAGCCTGATCACCTTGAGATGCTTTCAGACACATAAATAACGCGAAAATCGTTTGAATTTACAGGATCATTAGAACAGCTGCTTAATTTTAGTAGTTGTAACTTGAAAGGTCATAGGCCTTGGTGTCATTACTGTATTCGACTTTACGATGTTATCAAAATTTAATGCTTTTGAATTCAAAATGTGGGTAGGTTTAAAGCGATGATAGCTCAGTGATAGTGAGGTCGTAGGTCGTGGGCTCGAATCCTGCAATGAGCTTAGGTTTTTGGTGAAGGAAAACATCCGGTGGAAACCATAGTACGGTGGAAGATGATGGCAAGTTACCATGATGAGATTGTGGTCAAACACAAGCCTATAAATTAAAAAAAAAGACATAATGACTAAAATACGTTGAGAATGAAGTCGGTTAAAAAGCAAGTAAAAACAGCAAAATGTTACTCCAAGACCGCTATCTTTGTAAAGAAAACACAGAATTTTAAAGAAATATTGTGGCAGAATTCGAGGTTTTCTTTAGATCCCTTTATTTTATATTGTTCGCTTACGTTCGCCAATACCTACTATTTTAATGAGAATAAGCATTTGTTGGTTTGTCTCTTTTTTTAAGTAACGCATCGACATAGGCTGAAGATCATTAGGTTATTAGGTTTTGCACACAGCTCCCCTTGTTATGTCTATAAAAATTGTACATATGAACAGTAAGATGTTTTATTGATATTTATGGATCGCTTATTTTAATCTTGATTATATTCGTTCATAATTCCTAATGACAAGAGAAAGGGTGCGTGTGCGACTGTGCGTGTTACATTACATTACCATAAGGATGTTCCTAAAAACAATTATTTAATTGTGTCGTGCTTTTTTGACAATCCCAAGGGCCCTTTAACGGGGTCAATGTTAATTTTACTACCTCCAATATATTTACGTTGGGCTTTTATTTGAACCCAATCGTAATTGCTTCCGGATACTTCCAATCGTTAATAGTTTTTGTAAAACAAGATGCCAAACCATAGTGCGATCTATAAATACAATCAACGCCATCTGTTGTTCAGAACTTTATGACATCTGTCACAATATATTTTTAAATCAAAATGTGACGCTTGGGAATGAGAATCATAGATTACTATTATATGGAGCTTATGAAAAGTACGTAGATAACCTATAAATGTAATGTAAGCGTTAATTATTATTTGCGATGTTGTTAGTGATATATAATATTGTATAGCGGCGGAACAATATATGTTGTTGGAAGAAAACACATTTTTGGAACATTTTATGCACTTTTTTACATATTTGTACATCTGAAAAAAGTTTTTGTACAACGTGTTGTTGTAGTAACATGTAGAATTTTATCATAAAAATTAAAAACATAAATCGATGGCATGATACTTGGGAATCATAAATTTATTACTTAACATTTCGAATTTCAGTGAAATAGCTATTTACCATTGTTATATTAAAAATAAATAAATCAATTCAAATGCTTGTCTACATTGTTCGAGATAACCGGTTGTTTCTATGGACTCAATGACGATGAATTCCGGCCTCTTGTAAGTAATAAACGGCACCAATTTAAAATAAAAATATTAAGCCAAAAGAATTATTATTATGTAAGTACCTACCTACCTAATACGTTCCTTGTTTTTTTTTTTTAATAATTTAAGTAAATATATTGCTTCAATTCAACCAAAATCAAAAATCAAAACCGTCCATATAAATGTAGTTTGATGGCAAAAATAAGGAAAATAATGTCACTTCTATTGTCACTTGTTATGATTTTTTTTTGTGATTTTCCATTGTGTCCTGCCGTCGATTATTGCATTGCAACATACAACATGAGCTTCATAATTTTATTATATTAATATTAGCTTTTTTACATGTAGCTTTAATGTCTTATTTTAAAATGATATTTTATGCAATAACAATGGTAATAAATTGAAAATAATAAACATCTGTGGTACGAATAATTATAAGAATTAGCAGAATGAGCTTAGATTTTTGTTTAACAATTTATATGTAGGTGCATAAGTAATAGAAAATTACTGCTTTTTTGTATGTATAATTTGCTTCCAAACTTAGTGAAATAAACTAAATAATTATCGAATTTATGTGTAATAACAGGTGTTTGATTTTTTTTACGACCAATACATAGATTTTAATTTGAGTAATTAAAAAAAAACGTGTCTTCAACATAAAAATAGGTAATACATGACATCCATGATATAAAAAATATATTTTATTATTTCATTTTTGGTAGTAATATCCCATTATTAATAAGTATTATCATTAACATTTAGTTCATTAATTTTGTTTTATCTCTAATTGAATATTTTTGTTATTTCACTTTTTTCATTTTTGTACCATTCATTCGCATAAATTAATTTAAGTATTAACTGATAAAGTTTGAATAATAAATTAAACATTAAAATTGATTAAGTCTTTACTTTTATTTTGCATTTGCATTAATTGATATTTTTCATAGTAAATAATTTGTTAAGATGTAATAAGATTCTGTAGTTGTAACTTATAATGCTTTTTAACATGTTCTTTGTTTAAATATTTCATATGTATTGTTATTGTAAAAAAAAACATTCCTTTTATGACGAATTTTTGTAAACTAACTGTCCGAATCGAGTACAGCAAAAAAATATATAAGACTGCATAAGAAATTATGAAAGAAGATTAGCTGATAACAGAGGTTATCTTCTGTAAGTAAATGTTGATTACGTAATTACATTACTGGCATTATTTATTGTGTTTTATTGCATTTGTTTCATCCACAGAGGAGGACGTAATCACTTCACTTCGAGTAAACTACTCCCTTACTTTTGGTAACGATGTAGGTACTTAAGATGTCACTTGTGTTCAATAAAAGCTATGCCTACATATTGATACGAAATACGATACAGAAGATATTATTTAAGTATAAAAAAACCTGGAAATCGATACAAAATCCTAAATATTTATGGAGACAGGTAACTAATAACATCATCCTAGATGAAAACGGATCAAAATTTGCCATGAGGAACTTATTTATATTGTTAAATTATCAAGTTATAGTAAAATTCTTGAAGATTTTATAGATAGATACTCATAGCGGGGTAAAATGTTAGTCACATTTTGAGTAGGTCACTTTCTAAAGGTCACGCACGCGTATTTATGTTGTCAGTCAGTCATTAATAATTTATCGGGACCCGCGGATCACCCGCGTTAAAATGGGAACAAATGTTTCCCCTATATTTAATTTATTAGGGTATGATCTTTTTAGGGTTGCGTAGCCAAATGGCAAAAAACGGAACCCTTATAGATTCGTCATGTCTGTCTGTTTGTCTGTCTGTCTGTCCGTCCGTATGTCACAGCCACTTTTTTCCGAAACTATAAGAGCTATACTGTTGAAACTTGGTAAGTAGATGTATTCTGTGAACCGCATTAAGATTTTCACACAAAAATAGAAAAAAAACAATAAATTTAGGGGGTTCCCCATACTTAGAACTGAAACTCAAATTTTTTTTTTTCATCCAACCCATATGTGTCGTGTGTCTATGGATAGGTCTTTAAAAATGATATTGAGGTTTCTAGTATAATTTTTTTCTAAACTGAATAGTTTGCGCGAGAGACACATCCAAAGTAGTAAAATGTGTCCCCCCCCCCCTGTAACTTCTAAAATAAGAGAATGATAAAACTAAAAAAAATATATGATGTACATTATCATACAAACTTCTACCGAAAATTGGTTTGAACGAAATCTAATTAGTAGTTTTTTTTAATACGTCATAAATCGTAAACCGCAATTTACCTTTCATTCAATCAAATCAAATATAAAAAAAAAATTGGCAAAGAGCAAGGTCTTACAGCACAAATAAAGGAAACATTCTAAAAAAATAAAAAAGTTGAAAATTAAAGAGTTTTTTTTTTTTTTACTTTGTATAGGCTTGTGTTTGACCACAATCTCACTATGGTAGGTGATGATGTGGCCGAAGGCGGTAAGCACACAAAGCCTAGAAGGATCTGGCTCTCAAGTGCAGCTGCCGGAACACACCAATAGGTGTTTGGCGACAGATTTTAACTTGAGGGTGGTAGCCAGCCAGGCGGGTACTACAAAGTACCCTGCCACCGTGCTATGGTTTCCTCACGATGTTTTCCTTCACCGAAAGCTCAAGCTCATTGTAGGATTCGAACCCACGACCTTCGCCGCGGCGTCCGACGTCACTACCACTGAGCTATCATTCGCCTGGTGTCCCCATACATACATAGTTACGCCAATTAATAAAGACCTCTGAGCTGTATCGGCGCTCATACAATTTAGAGGTCTAGGTTAATTGGCACCAACCTCAAATAAGGTAAATAAATAAAATTGTGCATTTCCCTTGATGTACGAACAATGGACGAAGATTGTACGGAACCCTCGGTGCGCGAGTCCGACTCACACTTGGCCGGTTTTTTGTACTAAGATTCATTCAAATCTGTTCGGCCATCATAGTAAACGTGCCTTCTGTACTAGAACCAGTCGGAATTGCGCGTGACGATGGCAAGAGGCCGGATGGTATGACTTTGATCCCGTGGAGTGTTGGCAAGCCGCTGGTGTGGGATGCCACGTGTGTAGATACACTTGCGCCTTCCCACTTACTGGCGACTTGTAAAGTCGCTGGGGCGGCTGCGACCGGTGCTGAAAAATCCAAATTTAAAAAATACGCTTGTCTTGGTTCTAATTTTTCGTTCATGCCATTCGCAGTTGAAACCATGGGGGTTCGAGGCTCGCCGATTTGCTCGGATTTTATCATCCTAGCTCATCGAGGCTTCGGGAGACCGACGGGCTGGGAGCTTTTTCCGCCAACGCATAAGCTTGGCCATCCAAAAAGGGAACGCTGCCAGCCTGTTGGGAACCTTGCCTATCGACAGCAGCGAGGGCTTTGAGGATGTTTTCTATATATCATAGTTTGTATTTGTTACTTTAATTGTAAATATGTAAATAAAAGTTAATAAATTAAAAAAAATATATGAAGTAGAATAGAATGTACTTATATAATTTTCTTTACGTAGGTAATAGGTGAATTTTTGGAAGGAATGAAAAGCAATATTTATTTTTTATACCATCCGATAAATATTTCGTTACCTGAAAAGGCATGCTGGCACCCTGTGAGCCTAGTCTAGTAAAATATTAATTTTACAGAACTCCTGCAGTAGGTATATTGTATGTTTTATAGGGCCTAGACTAGAACATTCAATATTATATTCATGCTCTAATGTCGATAAAGTATGACTTATTTATTTTAGTTTCTTCCATACTTATGATAACCTAGTACTCAGCGTTGGCATCCAGCAATAAAATAAAAATAAATTACTTCTACCTCCATTTGAATTTTAATTTCGTTTCGTCTCTTTCATACTTATGATGTCCTAGTACTCACTCCGTTGTTTGTATCCAGAGAAAAAAAATATTACCCAGCCGAATTTGAGTTTCGTTTCGTCATCTCTTACAAACTTATGATTTCCTGGTACTACTATCTGCGCTTGCTTACAAAGTAGCAGTGATTTTAATTTAGTTTAGTCTCTATACTACACCCTTCAAACGTATGATGTCTTAGTACTTTCAGCGCTTGTATGCACCAAGTAATGTAAGAAATAACTACTATCTACCTACAAGATAGATTACTTGAATGTTAATTTCGTTTTGTCACCTCTTTCCAACTTATTGTATCCTAGTATTCTCTCTGCACGCTGGGTGCAAGATAATGTAAAAACAAAAAAAAATACTTATGTACCTCACCCAAAATTTTGGGCACTTTTCCTGTTGACAGTGATGCGGATGATTTTTTTGATGCCCTGTAAGCCCCCCTTTTTGTCTTTTCTTTTAGATACTGTAAATAATAGTTAAGTTGTCTCTTTTATTATATTAGTATGTTCTAGTTTACTTATAAATAACCTTAAGATTTAAATTACACGCAATTAAATTCCCAAAATCTAATTTCCTTCTGTCTTCTGAACATTTATGAATAGAATAGCTGCACCAGGCACACTAATAAAACCATGAATACCATAGGTTTAGGTACGAAAACTCCTACAAACGCCTCTCTCTTGCATAACTCGTATCTTTTTCATACGCGGCATAAGTTTACCTTGTAGTAAATAAAAGAAAATGTTTAAAATAATTTGTTTTATTTCATGTAACCTCATTTACTATGTCCAAGCATTATTGGCGTTAATATAATCATTTAAGAACTATAACAACAATAATAATAATTATACATATTTAATAATATAATATTTACTCTATCCGCCAAAAATACAAAACTTTGGTTACTAGCTTATATCAAAATTTTACATTACATATTATGTTGGTGTTCGATTTTTATTTTGAGTATTTAATTCGTAAAAGGGAAAAAGCACGATTTAAAACTGAATTTAGATAATTATATAGTCCAGTTATAGGATACAAGGACTAGACAGTCACATTTTGCAAGCATATTTACATAAAGTTAATTAATACAACAAAATTAAACTTATAACAACTCCTACGTTATCACATAAAAGAAAGTGATCATCTATGATGAATATTAGAGCTTAAGGCACGAATACAAACACGGCTTTAAGCCTCAACTATTCAAATGTAGGAGACGGATTATATACAAAACTTGGCCCCAAAAATAATGCTGTATAAAACGAAAAAAAAATTTCAACGCCTACATCACACGAAATTTATATTTTTTCTCTGTATTTTCTAAATATATCTCTATATATTAATATTTCTAGAGCATCTGACAGTCTTTCTGTATATTGCTTCACGTTCACAACACTGATGTGGCTGCATGAAACAAAATAGACAAATTATTATGAAATTTAAGATAAACTTCATTAAATATGTAAACAGAGATACAGTCGAATCAATTCTCCGATGGCTTCATAAGTCCTCCGCAACTATCACAACGTCGTCCAAATATACAAAATATGTAAAAATGCATTAAGCATTCGTTTGGTATTTGAAATAGTCCACCATAGTTCACTTTCCGAAATTTAATTAATGATTCGATACTATTGGTTATTTTCTTGATCCATTGTAATTACATTTTTAAAGTTTATCTCAGTATCTTGATTATAGTTAAAGATTATTTTTATCTCAATTATTATCCCAAATTACTGAATCTTGCACGGGATCCTTTGCAAAACATTCTATACAAATGCTGTTTAAATATTTTCTACTCGTAATTTTATCCAATGCATCACTTTAACCAATAGATCAGGCTCTTATTAGTACCGGAACCTTCGGCTGTTTCAGAGTCACGACTTTTTCTTCCCTTTAACAACATCTTCGGTGAATATTTCACTGAATTCGTTTAGTAGTATATCTACTACGTTGTTCTGTTGGATGCAGTCGACTGCAATGTTGTGGGCTTGCTCTGCTGGCGCCCAGAGGAGGGTGGGCCCGAACACGATGGCCAAATTAGCTGTGTGCATCCTGTTCTTTTCGCTGCGCTTTGTCACCCTGAAAATGGTAATTCAAACGTGTTTATTCGGTAAATATTATCATAATGACTTCTGCTCCGTGGTTCCCGAGGGATCTTAAGTTTTCCCAGGATAAAAAGTATCTATTTACGGGCCAAGTTTTATCCGTCCAGCCGTTTATAGTAACCAAACCTAATCATTCATTTTTAAAGCTAAGAAAATGCAACGTTGTCATATTTCACGTGAGGGTGATTTACATAAATAATCGTTCGTGGCTTTGTCGAATTATTATGTATGAAAAATGAAAATGGCAAAAATAATTCATATGCCAGTTGATTCTCTGCCATGGTCTCATTAATACTATATATATACTATTATAAGTTGTATAAAACAAATATAGATAGAAGATAAATAATTTACCTGAGTAAGTGTTCCAATAGATACTTGAGTGTATCTCTATTGCATTGCGGTAATGCGTGTATTATTTCCCGGAACTCTTTAATCTTTGCTTCTTTCGGTTTTATAGCTGGAAATTAAATTATTATCATGATTAAGACGGTTGATATGATATCAATATATTTTCAACAACATTTTATAAGATTGAATAATGTAATTTGGTTATTTTGGTAATATTTACAGCTCAATCTGAATAACACACAATAACTTTGGTGGGATTCTCATGAATCGTGTAAGTTATCGTTTATGTCATACATATGTATATTATTTACTAGCTTCCGCCCCGCGGGTTCACCCGCGTTCCCGTGGGAACTTATGTCTTAAAAAGTAGCCTATGTCCTATTCCAGACTATAATCTATTTCTGTGCCTTTCAAATGTTCTGCCGTGATTGAGTAACAAACATCCATTCAAAGTTTTGCATTTATAATATTATAATAGGATAATATCAACTCACAGCAAGCAGCAAGAACCCTATCAAACATGCAGCACGGTATGAGAGGCTCCTTGAGCTCCCTGAAGAATAGCTTCAGCGAGCCGGTGAGCACGTGAATATCTGTATTGTTGCCTATCACCGACGTGTTGTTCTGGTCAATCTGGAAAATTTAAACACCTCAGTTAAATGCCATTAATAATCATGAAGTCATAGTGGTAATTTATAATATGAGCGAATTTATTAAGCACACAAAATTTAGAAGAGAACTGGCTCTCAAAGCAGCTGCTGGAACACACAGATAGGTGGTTGACGATAGGTTTTCAAGGCGATAGTGGTAGCCAGCTAGGCAGCTACTACAAAGTATCCTATCGCCGTGATGTGGCTTTCCTCACGTTGTTTACCGTCATCCAAAGCATAAGCTAATTATAGGATTCGAACCCATTTGCTTTTGGCATTTGATGGTCTTAGTGGAATTAAGTAATAATGTCTAAATAAACATAGTAGATGGACAAATGTAGATCTTAATAAATAATACAAAGAGGTCTATGCAATCATTGATTCAAATAGTGATCATTATGAGTCTGCTGTTGCAACGCAATATATTGTTTTAAGTATGAATAAGCACATATAGACAGGCATATATTTAGGCTGCGGTTAAGAGGTATCGATTCGTCACTTTACTGATCAAATTGTGTTACTTGTATGTCACGCGGTATTTGTGTTTGCTTAACTACAGAATACTTTTCACCCTCATTTATGAAAAGAGGCCTGTGATCAGTAGAGGGACATAAAAAAGGCTGTAAAGAACTAAAGAATGAAGCAGAAACTAGACTTATAAAAATTGCGCCTAGTTGGAAATTTCGGCAGTTGTTATATTACCTATAATATTCCGACAAGGCTGCATTACAATATTCTTTTTTCTTAGAAGCATTTTTACGTGTTCCACCATATTGATGCAATATAGACTAGAAATTGCCCCTTTAGAATTGCTGTAAAACAATATTTTTCCCACTTACTTCTAAACGTATCTTCTGAACCTGACTCAGGTTCCCACTGGCTCGGTACAGTCCATCAGTGCACATGTTATCTTCATCGCTCTCAATTTCAGTGATGCACTTCATCACGAAATCAGGCACACGAGGGCTGGTGATCGGGCAGACCTCTTCCAGGTTCCGACCGAAGACCGGCTCATCTGGGAAAGGGAGGGAAGCTTTATAGCATGTAGACGACCTCAGTTTTTAGATGGTAGCCATCGTTCATTTGGTTGAGGAGAATTTGTTTGTCTGATTAACAGAAATCGATAAACATTCTTCAATTAATCTTTATCAGACAATATTTTAAGGCATTTCTTTAAAGTTAATCTCGCTTACTAATTCAAACAGTTCTATAGTTAATTATATTTTACTAAGCTAAAAATGTGCAAACATACTCGTAGCAAGTGCAACTGTGCCTTCAAATAAATGAAACTATTAAACTACTTGCGTAATAACAAACTAACGAACAATTTTACATCTATTCCTAAAACAATTGCCCACTTATCCGTTATAGTTTTTTCATAAATATACCACATTAACAAATTAATTACAATTATCGCTAAGATCTTTCCAATGGTTATTTACAAGTTCATGATCAGTTTTTTTTTTATAAAATAACTTAACCAAATCAATTTTTAATGATATTGTACAATATACTCCAATAATAAAGTCATAATTATTATCGCAATTGTATACTTACTCACTTATGCTATCTATTTTGGCTCAAATCAAAATAGTTTATCTAGATGACCGTATTATATACTCCTAGGATGGTCATACCCATGAAAATACTGTTAATTTACATACTAGTCTAATGCTACTACTAAATCTACAGAACTATTAAATACCCTTACACTTAGTAAAATAAGATGAGATTTTAAATACTTTTAGTTAGTTATCATAAAACCACACTAACACCACTAAAATTAAAATACAGTTATAACTACAATTCTACCGTTGGATTACAGGGGCGAGGCAAAAAGTAAGTAAAATAAAACACCGATTATTAATAAAATTATTTTACAAAAGAAAATCACATGGCAAATTACATAGCACTCTTAAGTAACAGATGACTCACCTTATTGTACTCTTCTACATTATATTGTTGTAGAATTTACGACATTATTAGATAATCATATACAGGGTGATTTTCTAGTCACTGGCCATACTTGCAGGGGTTGAAGTACTCGTCAATATGAACAACTTTTACTATGGGACCAACTCTGATATCGCAAAAAATAAAATGGTTCCTTCATACATTTTGGTCGAGTAGGTATTGAACTTTTGTATGGACAGCTGATAATTTTTTGTGATCTCGAGAGTTAGTCCCATGATAAAAGTTGTTCACATCGATGAGTACTTCCACCCCTGCAAGTATGTCCAGTGACTAAAAAATCACCCAGTATATGAGTATTTATTTAGATGACTTCTATGATTACAGGATTCGATGGATGACGATGATTGTATGAAGTTATTTCGACGATTTATTAAATGTAAACCTAACTTTAAATAATCTAAAGGTTAGTTAAAAACAATAATATTCAAAACTTATGGTAAAACATCTACGCCACTATTAAAACCCTGTCAAGAGTCATAAATAAACCAAAAATTAAAATTAAAGTGAATATCACGCACGTTTATATTAAAACTACAGTAAAACTTTTATCTACAATTAAAAGTGCTATTATTTTTAATAAAGCATCAAACACCAATTTATTTTTTTAATTCCGAACCTTGGTAGATGCCCTTTTTCACAAGGACCTCCATTGCAGGCCGCTTCGCGAAGAATTTCCGTAATCTACTCTTCACATGAGATTTTTGTATTGAAGCTTCAGTTGAATCGGTAAGATCTTCATTGCTGCTACCACCAGCTGAAAGAATCAATGAGAAACTCATAGTAGAATAAGTTATAGAAAAAAACATTCACAAATGGAGGTATAAATGATAAGAAAAGGAGGAAAGATGTTGAAGCAAGAGATTAAGGCTCAGAAACAGAAATGGGTATGAATGTTAAATTATCCCATGAAACAGCAAGAATTTCAACGAATATCAAAGCCAAAACCAGGGGCGCATTTCTGTTAATAACATAAAATTGTCGTAAATTTGTCATACTCAGCTTATTTTTACAATTTAATTTTAGATCCAAAATTTATTCGAACTGTTAATTAACTTAAGCTTCCAATTTTGTATTTCAAAAATCATTGCCAGTTTCAACTTTACAAAATGTTGGTCTAGTGGTTATAATTGCATATTTTATTATTTGATATTAGATTAGTACTTAGATTATTAATACAGTTAATATTATTTTTAGAAATTTTTTTTTTAATAACATTTCAAGTTTTCGATAATAATCATTGCAGAAGTGGTATTTCTATGGATTCAAAAGTTAGAAGAAATTATGAAAATATTAAAAACATAAGAACACATACATAAGACAATTTAGAACAGGCAATGGCCGAAACGTACAACAACATGAACGAAAGTCAGGAGTAAAATCCATTCTTTTATCTATTTACCTTACTGTTGATGATATTCACTTATAATTTTCGGTATCAACATTGTAATACCTGTGCCGATACAATTTCAGATTGTGCTACAAACAATACAAAATACGTTACACATTTTCATCATATTTAAGACTTAATTCACTAGTTTTATCCAAAACTATTAGAAATCGATATAACACACTCGAGCTTTCGATGAACCAAATTTATGTACCTTATAAGAAATGAAATTTATCAATTATTTTTCAACATAGATGTAACAATGAATTTATCCGTTCATTGTAAGATAAATAGATAAGACACCGTGCTATATCTTTATTATATTTATTGATAGCGATATCTCTGTTAATACAATGATTAACCAACGTCAATATCGAAGTATCAGAAACTTCCAGGTATATTCTGTATATTCTGCCAGTTGCTAAACCCGAACTGCATCTTTCCACATCTACGTGGGAATAGAAGCTTGCATGGATGATGTTTTATGCAATGTTAATTAATAATATATATTTGTTTTTTTTCTTTTTTGTTATATGTATTGTTTGCACATTATTATATTCGTATTATAGTATCATTACAAAGTGTATGTTCTATTTAATATTTGTTGAGGCTGTGTGCGTCGGATGGCGTGCTCAAAATAAAATCTTTTTCTTTCTTTCTTTCTTTCTTTCTTTCTTTCTTTCTTTCTTTCTTTCTTTCTTTCTTTCTTTCTTTCTTTCCTTCTATGGACTACAAGCAATAAGTGTCTAAACATGAGTTCGTCTTCATAAACTGCTTTTCAATAAATTTGGGTCAAAAATATTGAAGTGACATTTAGATATTTACATTTTGACAGTGTGTGTGTATTTATGTCGAAATTAAATGAGTCATTGAAATTAAA
Source organism: Tetheella fluctuosa (assembly GCA_951216915.1). Taxonomy (NCBI): domain Eukaryota; kingdom Metazoa; phylum Arthropoda; class Insecta; order Lepidoptera; family Drepanidae; genus Tetheella; species Tetheella fluctuosa. The sequence continues at coordinate 8,753,299 of OX578233.1, read as the reverse complement.
TAAAATAATAATCTTGAAATCAGATTTTAACTCCAGTTCTGGACTTTACATTAGATAGCACATTTATATTGGCACATTTTTAGCTTAGTAAAGTAACTAACAGTTTAAAAAACACTGAGTTCTGATGCCTAATGTCACTACGAATGACAAGAATGCATGTCAGTACGCACAATCTATGGGCAGTAGCGGATCCAGGAGGTTAAGGGGCTCAAGCCCTCCCCCAAGCATCTGGGTCCGCCCCTGACAACTCTCAAATTAAGCTTTATATAATCCTACTACCCTACCCTCAGCTGGGTCAAGCCCCTCCCAAACCAAAACCCTGCATCCGCCACTGTCTATGGATATTGTCGACTAGCTGTAATTGTGTCGATATCGTGACTTGATTGTGAGTATTTTTCATGCGTATGCGCACCTACATCCTGTATATGGTAGTAAAATGGTATTACGTTTTATATTCAGAGAATGCTGCGACCCAAACAACTTCAATTTAGAATAATGAAGTTTATAACTGTTCACTTTCTCCGTAGGACTTTTCTTAGGTCTACTCATCACTACACCATCAGTTATCCAATGACGTGACACTGCTTCTATCATTTGAAACTCCATATCTCAGGTAATAGAGTTCAAAATTCAAACACAATTAACGACAACATATTTTAAAGTGAGTCTTCTTGATTGAAGTTCGCACAACACTGAGATATTAAAACGTTTAATCAATATCGATATCTATTTGCAATTATAACTGATAACATGAATTACAATCTAATATAGGTGTAATGAAATTGCTCTTCAGTATAGTGCACTGTCCTTTGTATTTATTGGTCAGTACGTACATACTTGTATTTCATTTAGGTAGCTATTTAAAATAGAACAACGAATAAAAAAAAAAGACAAGATACTGAGAATTACACACAATCTCAAAATTTACCTAAAGCTAAATGAGGGTAATTTTGTTATAGGCATTGTAAAAACCATATAATTAAATTGACCTAATGGTAATTTCTTTTGAAACATTAGGTACTATGTTAATTTTCATAATTTGTTATTGATTTGTGTAACAGTATGCCACAAATCGTTTACCTACACAATTAATTGCGATAACTACCTAATCACGATAACAATTATTATTTTTATATCGTCGCGAAGATGAACAAAGGACCCTACGCAGATTATTGCATGAAGCATGATACTTCAATCATCAACTAGCTAACGATATACAAAATATTTCTAACTTCCCCTGTGTTCCCGGGGGAGGATAAGGCGATCAGTCAAACTGTATAGAATTTGATGGACTGCAGCGCCATTTGGTAGCGAGTTACAACGAAATGAATAGCATAATAACCGTTTGCCAACAGCCATTGTATATACATATATAGATATACTAGTACTTTATGCAGGTACTTACCTACATATAGGATCTAATAATCTCTATAAAACAGCGATTAATAAGGACTCACTTTCTCACATCATGTAAATAGAAGAGAGCCCATCTTAAAACCTGGGCTTTACGAAAAAAAACCTAACTTCCTATTATAGAACTAATTATTCATCAAAAATAAATTAAATCATAATAACAAGTTCTATTCTTACACAAAAAACTCGTGCTACCAAATCCTTCCGAAATACATCCACAAATTGCCATTATACGCACTCAAATAGTATTTATTTTCTTCGTGATTAAACCGTTTTATCAAAGCACACAGTCCAAATTATCAACAGCACAAACTACTACACCAGTATAAGATTCGTCTAAATTATTCGCACACAAATTGTTAGATAAATACTCAATCCCTAATAAATATATGTCAGCTCTGTATGACTGACATTGAAACATTTGAATAAACAAATAATTGAATATTTCTTAATAATGGCCATATTCTAACCAACTAATACAAGGAAAATTAATGTGTTTTTACAATTTACCGGGAAACGGATGACGTAACCTAGGGAATCATACGATATGGGTAGGTTTGACATTTTTTTACCATCAAGTATTTGTTACAAATCGCTAGATGGCGTTAGATTATATTTACCGAACCATACCATATATGGTAATGGAGTACAACCAGTCAAAGTACCGCTAATTATGAGAAATATTTATTTATAAGGAAGAGCCAATCTTAAAAAGATTCAAATATAATTTTACATAAACTACCTCAATACATTTATAGACAATTTACTCAGTTGACCTAGTGCCTAAGGAAACATCACGATTAAGCCTATAATGTACAAATTAGTGCAAAAAGTACGTATACCTACCTGATAAATCTCCATTGTATTTCTTACCAATTTAAAGTATCTAAATACCTTTATAAATCTAAATGAGACCTACCTTTCTGTTTGTTCTTGTGTCTGGAGGAAGGTGGGGTGCGACTGAGGCTCTCGAGGTCCGTGTTGCTGCTCTGGTTCTGAGGAGTGAGGTAGCCTTCCGGCATTTGATGCGGGTGTGGATGTGGGTACTGCCGATAAAAAGTTTTTTTAGTTTTAAACTTTTTTGAGAAAGCGTGGCGCTAGGTCGGCCGTGATTAGGTATCGTTGGGTTGTAACTGCATAATTACGTTTTTTAAATCGAATGTCACTTTATTACAATGAATATCAGTTTACATTTGGAAAGAATAAATATAAGTAATATTTCACAATTCATATTTAAATCATCGACTGCGAAATTGAAAACTAAAAGGGAAAATTACATTTTGTGATAGAGCCGTAACTCAAACACAAACAAATAAACCGCAAATAGAGAAACAGTCAATATAAAGCTTAACATACCAACGTCTGAATGACATTCCGTATTGATTGAAACCACCTCCTGGCACCTTCCTCGCTGTCGTCCTGGATCAGGTACTGGTCGTGGTTCAGTATTAGTACCAGGGAACGCATGTGCCTGTTCAAATTATAAACATGTTGTTTTTATTATAAATAACGAGGTGGGCTATAGTCCGCCACCTGGTTCCAGTGCGGGCGGTATTCAAATTACTTTCAATCTGGCCGGAAAGACTTTTGGGCTATGCAGATTTCCTCACAATGATTTCATTCAACGGAAAATAATAAATTTGCAAATTTTATAACTCGAAGGTACAGTTTAGGCACTAGGAGGGGGGTACTTATTACGGTCAAAGCTGATAACTGAAGCTACCACCACAAAAGAGTAGAATTAGATGTTACTACGGAAGTCAACTCAGAAGAACAGGCAAGAATCCTAGCAAGTCAAGTGAGCAATTAAATTTTCTCGGATTATCGTCTACTTATAGTGTTTGGTATCTATTCAATCTTGGAGCAGTCTCGGAGTGTCTATTCTTCGTAGAGTTATTAGGAGTGAAGGTGTTCGTGTTACCTCCTGGTGTGCGCCTGCAGACACTGCAGCACCAGCGCGCCGCTGAGCGGCAGCACCAGCTCCGCGCGGGCGCCGCTCGGGCTCGGCGGGGTGCCCGGCTTCACCGCCTTCTGTACAAACCAATCTTGTTATTAGTTACGCGTCGCCACTTCGTACCTATATCTGCCCTAGTTCCCGGCTTGACGTCAAGTGTCCCTGTCTCATTTTATCCTTGTTAGTTACTCGATAGAAGAAACGAGACACACATGGTACCATGGTTTCCAAAGCTACTTCTTTGGAACTCGCATGTAGTTTTACGTTCTTCCGAGAATTATTTGTAAGACGCTGCCACTCTAGCAACAAACCATCAAATAACCTACCTTATAGTATACTAGATATTAACCCACTCTAGTCGTTTTCTGCAGTGTAGCTACCAAACTATGTACTTAGTAGAAAAGCACTACTACTTCCCATAATATGCCACCCTGACGCCCTGTGCTCGCTTCCATCTCTAATAAAGCAATACCAGCAGCAATTAATAGGCGTTTTAATTAATATTTTTACTACAATGAGTTTAATTGACGCGCATGCTTAACATAATACTCACAGTAGCTTGATACGTCCTCAGGTCCTTGTAGAAGAGTACGGCGGTCTGGGTCAGGGTCATGTAGCATTCAGTCCAGTTCTTCTTGCTCTTCTTACCATTTTCAGCGAACTTCGTGCGTTTCACCGGTCCCTCCATTATAATGTTTACTGATGATGGCTGGAATTAATGGAAATGAGATGTTATCATCAGCTTTAATAAGAACTAAATTGGCTTGTCGGAGAAAACTTGCGATTTACTACCTCACCTTTGTACTTATGTGGTGATGTGTCCGAAGATCACAACACAGAACCTAAAAGGAATATACTTGTATGTGTGACGTCAGATTTGAATTTAAGGGTGGTAGCTAGTCAGATGGGTACTGCAACGCCCGCTAACACTGTACTATGGATTCTATCAACAAAAGTCCAAGCTTCAAGCGTCAAGAACATAATTTAAATAACATTTGAATAATGTTTAAAATCGTACATGCAACTGTTTGTCTTTTATGCCGTTATATTTTTTCTCATACAATTGTATTCCTTCATTTGCCTGAGCTTTCGTGAGTACGTAAGTTACCACCCGCTCAAACACAATATTCGTACCAAGCTGATCGAAATTAAAATCTTACCTCCGCAGGCTGCTGAAGCAACATCCTTGGCGCAGGCACAGGCGAACGCATCCTGTTCTTGGGCGCCACCATTGACCTGGACTTCCTGCTCCTCGCATACCCCAGCTCCCGGTCCCGCATCTCCACGTCCAGGCTGTCCCCGGACGAGGACGCCGGGAGCTGGAGGTGGTTCGGTCGGCGAGCATTTGCTATGAGTAGGTTCTCTGTGGATCCACCTGAAATCAGACACAATGGTCCATAAACTGTTAGTTGCCACCAGATGTATTTCATCTTTATTGACATACTAGATTCCGCCCCACGGTTTCACCCGCGTTCCCGGGGCATCTTATGTTTTCCCGGGATAAAAAGTAGCCTATGTTCTTCTCCGTACCATAGGCTATCTACCTACATACTAAATTTCATCGCGATCGGTTCAGCGGTTTAAGCGTGAAAAGGTAACAAACAAACAAACAAACTCACTTTCGCATTTATAATATTATTATTATATAAAGTTAGGATTGTCAAAGGCTGCGAACAATGTGAAGGATTATTAGAACCTTTATAACATCGGGCTGACAAATATATTGCCGCCACGCTCACATGACGGCGGTCACCGCATTTGTACGAGATTGATAGACGCACAGATTCTGACGGGTCATTGTACGAAATTACGCCTGCTACGTAAACGCACATTAGCTAAGTGTATAAGTATGTTTGGAACTGCAAAGTAGCCCTATCACCATTATTCTATTTCGAACCGGTGATAGAGTCAATTTTCAATATTTATTAGTGTCTTGCTAACTAAGTCTGAGGTAGGTACAATTCCGACACCAGCGACTCGACCGACCGCAGCTGCAGGCGGCTAAAAATGAATACGAATTACTTGCGTCGCTTGCAGGCGGCGACGGCAGTTTCTATGAAGCCGCTGCTGCTTGCAGCTGCATTGAACTATCCTCTAAAACCCCTTTGAAACAAAGGTACATACCAAACCTGGGGCTGATCCGTATAACAGGCGGGCTATCTGAATTAGCATTGCTGTAACTCCTGTCGATGTCAACCCGGCTCCGCTCCGATGTGGGACTCCAGTTGTGGACCTTGCTGTACTGCCGCGAGTACCTCAGGGACCCCTGCTCGGGGATGTTGTCCTGCAAGTAGAAGAATGATGGTTACTTTAATTGCATATACTACGAGTTGTAGTTCTGTCGTTCCACTCGCATTTTTGGGATCAAAAGTATCCAATACCACTTGTTAATTTTCATTTAAAGATTCTACAGTGAAAGCATACTTACAGATGGATTTATTAAAGTTAGTTATAGAAGTAAAGATTGGTTTTTCTAGAATTCAAAGGTATAATATCTATTAAGAAACTCATTACGGTAATTTCTAGACCACAAAGATCGTAATAGAACTGGTGGCACTAATGACAATGGCAATAATTCTAGTTGTGGTTATGGCATGCAAGGTAGGAAGAAGGCAAGAAGTTTACATCTCACTAAAGCTGTTCATATAAGCAGGCCAAGCAACCTATTTCGTTACATGGCATTTGTTACAGACAAATGAAGAGACAGACAGTTCTTTTAATTTAAGAGTAACATGATCCGACTACATTTTACCTAAATAAATGAGTTTATTCTCAATATAATTGGCAAATAAGGAAAAACTACTATGTATCGTTCGTCATATGGTGGGGGCGGTGTAGCATGTACTTATCGGCCTTAGTTCTGTGGTAATTAACGATTTTTATATTCAGGTACCGTCAACCGAAAAGATAAAGAGTCCGGGAAATGAGGGTATTAAAATTTTGATGGTTTGCAAGTTCATTAAACCTGTCTATATGAACATGCACGTTCGTAGGGTTTTCAAATGCAATTTGATTGTCTAACTTCATTGCTTCTGCTTAGTTAAACCTGGTTTTCACAGGCCCAGTAGCTGGCGGTCCGTGAAGGACAGTTGGCAGCTACTGGGTCCGTGAAAACAAAGTCGAGCCAGTACTGACCGATCAGTTGCTGAAGGCAATAGACTTTATAGGCAGCAGAATGTACAGTTGCTGTCTACTGGGTGATCAGTACCTGGGCCTGTGAAAACCAGGTTTTAGGTTCATTAAGTATGTAATTTCCCTCCATTTCTTATTTTTTGATATCCTTGTAAATGCTCATTCACGCTTTTATGAGTACCTTCACCACCTTAAGAAGGTATATGTATAGCATATAAATATGAACATAAGAATGTTATTATAAAACTTTTACGGGTTACGGTTAAAGTAATAACATACTTTAACCGTAACCGTAAAATGTTATTATAAGCCTACCAAAAACATCCAGAAAAATACTAAACCTACCAAAATGGTAGTAACTTATTAAGAATAATATCCGGGCGTTATTGCGTCACAAGAACTACCTGATACGAAAGAGCCGCAAATCCGCACCGAAGGGTATAAATATAAATTATACAGTGACCTAATTATAAATCTGTTTTAATGGTTTTGTTGTTACTGTGTTTCGAATTAGTGCAAGCTCAAGCATAATGAGCCCAAGATCTTCAATTGCCTCTAAAATTCCTTGTAATCGTATGTACAGGAGTAGAAGTTCGTTTTTTCTACGTCACCATTCTTTACAATTGGCCACATGAGTTGTTCAGTTTCAAAAACCTGTGTTACTTAAGGTCAGATGGGCTAATGTCCACAGATGTGCAGATTACTGCACATCTGATGGCCATCCAACTTTACTCTTTTCTGTGTCACTATTCTTTACAATACAGCTGAGTTGATCAGTGTCACAGATCTGTGTTACTTAAGGACCTTTAGTTAAGGTCAGATGGGCATTAATAAACATCCAATGCTCATCCACCTTAACTTTTTTCTGTGTCACCATTCTTTACGATTGGGCAGCTGAGTTGATCAATTTCATAAACCTGTGTTACTTAGGGTCAGATGGGCATTACTGCACATCTGATGCCCATCTACCTTTACTCTTTTCTGTGTCACCATTCTTTACACACTTACACCTAACCAAAGCAATGCTTACACCTTAAACTCTCTCTCTGTAAGGACTGTTATAGGTAAGTAACTATGACACAAGCAGGAAAGACAGTACGCACTTTGAAACATAGGTATTAACACAGTGGTTGAATAGGTAAAAACTACCTATTTGTAAGTTGGTTAAAACTTATGAATAATCTCCCCTGCGACTGCGACTAATTCAATGGTGTAGCTTTCCTCGCCTAAACTGAATTTGGCTTTGATTTTGACAGCTCATATAGCCCTAACTCCCCACTGGGGTTCGAGCCTCCCTTAATAGCGAGGTCGTTTTATTTATATAATAAATATATTGGTGGCTTAAGTTAATATAAGTTTTAGAATTTTACTTTTTGAGCATTCCAGTTCCAGCTACAATGGAGAAAATGGTGTGGTTTATTATATTAGGATAGTCATATTTGCTAAAATATACGTATATTTTATTATTGTCACACATGTTTACCAAGCTGAAACTATAACTGCATATAATTAATTTTGTACCCGCGCGGCCGCGTCGCAGACAATGAGTCTTTGATAACCTTATTCAAATGATAGTTTGACGCCATTGCTCAATAGATGGCACTTCTTCACTGATCAAATGAAAACTCTATTTACTTATATCCGTGCTTATATATTAATTAAATAATTGTAAGTTTTTCAATAGATAAGACCACAGATATTCATCAGATCGAAATTACTTTATTAAAAGCTAATTTATAATATTGTTAATTTCCTACATAATTATATAAATACTTAGTGTTACCTCCTTGAACCATGTTTTCCCTCTTCTCAGTTTGAATACATGCATAACTTTTAATTTCCACACTTTTAAATCTTTAAATTCACTGTGTACAAGTTTTTAATGTCATTTCTTTTCACTCGCGACGATTTACTACATATTCGATAGTTCTAAAATGTAATTAAACTATTAAACGGACTGTAATTAAAGGAAAACGTCTATGTGTGTACAAGTCACCACGGGTGTGACACACAGCGCTCGCCTGTGGAATAACATGATACGGACATAGTGTTGTCACCGTGTCGATATCATTTGTGTAATTTTTATTAGAAATATAACTTTACTATGTATTATTATTGAGTAATTTATTTGTAACAGAGGTTTTTATCAGATACGATAAATAATTGGTATAGATTTTTTTTTAGTTTAATTTATCTGCCGATGCAAAATATCTTAAAAAAATTTAATAGGATACGCGCTCGAAAAGGCATGAATGGGTAATATATATATATAATACTTATATGTTAAAAGCAACAAGAAAATAATAACAAAACCCAACAATAACTTGCATCATTAAAATGTCGTGGACAAAGTAGATTTTACAGAGTCTGAAATGGGGTTTCTCGTGCAGAGAAATTTGATTTGAATTGTGAATTATACATCATAGAGTCTGAAAAGAGAGTGAGAGAGTAAGGAGACTGACAATACCTAACAACACTAGTCGGATCACATATCTTACGTGGTAACAATCACAGACAATAATTATTATAACCTGCAATGAGTTACTGAACAAGTATTAAAAACTAAGGAAAAATATAGAAAAATATAACTTACAGCATATGTAGGTATTAGTCAGTGCTTTGGTTGTGCCAACATTCAACGAGGAAACTTGCTTGTGAATAGTTGAAATACAATTAATTATGACGTAACTACATTATTATATTATTTGCCGAATTATTAGCCTTTATTCTACAAGTTTTAAGAGCTGTTTTGGTGTAAATATGTGAAAAATGTCTAGCCCAGACAAAATACGTAACGTAATGTAAATTTAAATGTTTCTCATTGAATATATGGTTAACTTAATATCACTCCGTCCCGCGTAACAAAATATATCGTATAGGTTTTCCAAAGTGAAATTTTAACTACATGCCAAATATATTCCAAAACAGTTCTATAACTGCGTCTTATTTGGGCAAGAATATAAATCATTTTAGTGACTAGCATTAATTAATTATAATTTGTCCATTTCAAGTTATGTAACGACATCTAGCGGGTACTCATTGTTTTACATAGGAAAATCAAGATCTATTCAGTTTATTATACGATACGTCTGGTCGACTTTAGTAGCTACCTATAATATATTTTTGTACCATCGTACCAAAAATATTGAGCTCGTAGTTATTTCGCAGCTCCTCCATTTTCCCTAAACACTTTGTAATTATCAATAATAATGTCAAAAGAGACTATTTCGCTATGAGATTGCGACATATCATCAGCTGTTGCAACCAAAAGAAAGGGACAATTATTTAATAACTTCCTGGAATCATGTAGAATATAAAGAAGGAAAGAAATTGAAAAGAAGCATCGCATAGGGCACGCCAGGTATACCGTGCAGATGTATGCTTGCGCGATGGTAGTGTACTTAGTCCTACTTTGTAGTACCCACCTGACTGGCTACCAGTACCTTGAATGTAAAGAATTGACGTAAATAAACGCGTACTATCGCGATTGCAAAAATTTTGTATGGAAGAAATTAGTTCCATGAGTATTCCGCGAGAGGCGCTGTGCAAATTCCTTTAGAGAAATATCGTAAAGTTCACTGAAGTGATAGTAAGCGTTTATTACGTAAATTCTTTACACTCAGGGTACAGGACTATTAGGTATTCTGTGGTACAGGTGAGATTGTGTTAAAACTTAACTTTTCTTAAACATGTATTTTATAGAAAAAAAATCGATGAGACGACAAAATGTCTATCGGTTCATAGACTTATTGTCAAAATATCGACAAACCGGAATTAGGTGCCCTCCCACCACTAGTGCACCCTTATCAAGGTTCGGTCGTCGATTCGTTAGGAAGTGTTCGTCTGTTATCGCACTTAATTGCCGCTCACTGATTATTGTATGTGGCTTGATGTTTGATTGTTTTGTATGACGCGTGGACGTGTTATACGTAGTGCTTTTATAGTATAGTCACGTGATCTCATAGATTCAGAGATCATTATGAATTTTATTCTAAATTCACATTCTAAAGTAGAATCTTCCGCCAGTTGACGGTTTGGGTAATCCGAAAAAGCTCGCATTGCATATTTGCGAAAATTGACAATGCCGTAATTTCATAAACATTGTTGGAATTTATCAAAAGACTAGGCAAAATCAAAAATATTTAATTCAAAAAGGCCTTTGCATGCACTTATGAAATAAATATATAATTTTCTGCTTCTAATTCAGTTCATATATCTCTCATTTGTATTTTTTTTTCAAGTATATAGATAGACATATATTTCGTCATTTTTGTTTATAAAAAAACAGAACGCATTTTCAAAGTAGTCAAGACTAGATGTAGACTGTACTCTTATGCATTTGTGAAAATATAAATGTCTCTAACTTCATTAGTTTAGCAAAATTTCAATATGTGAAGTTAAAACTAGACTACTACCAGGTAGATTACTGTCGAACGTCGAAGATTATAACTAACCCTGGGTCGGACCCAGGGTTTCACTGCATTCCCGACGACCTTGTTTTTTTTGAAAAAAAACTATCCTAATACTATGTAATAATCTCATCGGAACAGTTTCTCGAGTACCAAACATAGACACAGACTTTCACATTAATGATATTAGTAGGTTAGTTCTACTCAGCTGGTAAGATCGCCATAACATAAATATTCATCATCATCATCATCTCAGCCGCAAGACGTCCACTGCTGGACATAGGCCTCCCCTAAGGATCTCAAATAGGACCGGCCTGCATCCAGTCTTTTTCGACGCCTTATTATATATTTATTACTTGGTTTATTTATATTTAATTTTAATTACCCAATAATTAAATAAACCTTAGTAGCTGATAATACCACAGTCTATGTAACACTTACAGTCGGCCAATGGACACGTCAAGACAGAGCAATCGTGCGGGGTTTGCGGGGTGAGAGAGGGGCGGTTACGAGCCCAAGCTGCGAAATGCCTATACAAAGCGACATTTCGCGGAACTTCAAACGCGATATACCACTGTATACGTAATTACACTGTGATAATATTATGTTTGTTTAATACAGTCATTGTGAATAACAAACAGTATGTAACTCAATATTTGTCTAGTCAGTGGAAAAGTCATTAGGATTTTGATACTGATATGTAATTAATGCATTCCCGACGTACATATTATAAAACGAAAAGTAAGTCTAAAGGGTAGATTGTGTTAATCAAAAATAAACCTTATGTCATAAGGCCAGTATCCAAATTCTATTGTCATAATCTTTATTAAAAACTAGACTTACTGATTGATAACTTATAATACAGACCAAAGTCTTTGGCTCATTTTAAGAAAAAAAAATCGACTACACGACGATAATTTTTAAAGCTTTACAAAGTTTTTTTAAAATATGACGACATAAAATACTTTCAATACAACAGAAAATACTCTATCTTTATCGATGGTAGAAACTCTGGTAGAGATGGTAGAAAATATGCATAATAATAATGTTCAACAGTGGATACCCCTAAGCTGATCATATTTTGATGATATTTGTCTCTAGATATTTTTTATCTGTTGGAAACCTGACCAATTCCTCGACAATCCATACGAAGACCAGTTCTTAAATTACATTTCAGTTTAAGAATGTCTGTATCACTCAATGGACACAACACGAATGAAATGCGTCCATTCAATCAATACCACGAGTGTACCGGATGTGCGTTATTGGCGCGCAAACCGCCGCCATATTGGCTCGGCCGGTCGAAGCACATTGTATGCGCGGGCGCATAGTTAATGAACGACGAGTAATCGCAAGAATTAACACAGAATTATGGCTCTCCGGGACTTCTTGACTCATGTCGACCTCCATTTTGATTGGGAGTTTCGCATTTGCAAATATTTTCTCCGTCTCTTTCCCGCATCTTTATCACGCACACAACTATAGCGTATAGTGTCTGGGTATTTCTTGTACAGTCATACAATAAAGTGTCTCTACAATTTTCATTATAGCTAAGGCAAGAAAAGAAATGGTGCAGAAAAGCAAGGCAAAGTGTTATAGTATGTACTTGAGTTTTGAGAATATAAAATTATAAGAAACGAATACGTAAATTTAGATTTTCCAAATTACGATTTGACAAAACTAGCTGTGAAAATAACGGACGAAGATACCAGTGGTAGAAGAGGATGAAGAGGACTTATTGATTGTGAAATACCTTCGTCACATGAAAATTGGCAGAGAGAACTGAATAATTTTGCTATACAACACATACCTCTGGGTAAGGATACTGCACGTGCTGCACTCTTGGCTCCCGCCGTGGCTGCCGGTACTGCGTGATACGTGGTATGACCAGAGGTGGTCGCTGCTCTCTTGTGTACACTGCACATTCTTCTGGGGTGATCCACTGTTGACAAAAATTATATTTAATTACATAATCGTTTTAAGACAGTTGATTTGAAGAAACATGGTATAGGTAAAGATAATCTAATCTATTGGGCTTGCTGGGATTAATATTAGGAAAATTTAGGAGTATTTAGAACATTTGCAATAAAGTATGATATCATTGTCAGGAAATGAAATGTTGGGTTTTGAATTAGAAACTTTGGGACACCCCTTCAAGGGAAGGAACTCTAGGTTTTTTTCTTTTAATTTGATTGTGCGAAATCGAGACGTCTTTTTCCTCATAAAGTGCTCTTATGAATGGCTGTGCTATAAGAAACAAGACAAAGGATTTGGAATTTACCACGTAGCAATTTTAGCGTTCCAAGTAACCGCATATTTGTCTCAATACCTACTAATTCCAATTGAATAAAATTTTAGATCGAAAGCGTTCGGATACAATAATGCCCGTTTCAATAACATATATTAGGAAATACCATACGCTCATGGAACTCCGCATTCTATGAATGACTTGCAACAAATTTGTGTTAAGAGTTCAAAATAATATTATATCCTTAGACAATATTAATATCTCTCATCGAATGAAACTACAAGATGAAACAAAACAACCATTCAACGCACATGTTGGAGAAATGCTATGATTTCCTCCGAAGATCAAATTTCACGTAATACAGTGCATATTGTTACACATCCTGTCGACAGCGAATTTAATTCCAAGGCGGATATTACCAGACATTGTATAGCAGCCTAGACTGATTAAAGTGATAGAATAGCTGAAGAAGCATCAGCATATGCAATAAACTAATTATCTATAACATACAGCTACTAATAGATGCCCCGTGGTTTCACACGCGTTCCAGAAGGATCCAGAAGAACCCTATGTTATTCCAGGATATGATCTATGTATGTGTTAATAATTCATTCAAATCCTTTCAGCCGTTTATGCGTGATTGAATCACAAATAACACAAAATTAACATTTATAATATTAGTACGATCTCTGTGTTTCTCCTTGTCCAAAAGGATTCGAGGTTTCACTCAATTTTATCGTTGGTAAGAAAGATCTAAGCTATGGGTAGCTTAGATCTTTCTTATTTCTTTTGATGGGTCAAGGGTTTAAGGAATCTCTGAAGACTGAAGTTACATATCATAGCGTATCAAGTTACTAAATAGATTTTGAAACTCCATTAAAAGTACAGGTGACAAGATCTAAAAACGACGCCAGTAAATTTGGAAGAATTTGAATAGTGAAAAGACTCAACATTTATAAGATTATTGGCCTTGAAAGTAAACACTATACAAGTCTGTGACGATGATTGCAGGACCTACAGGTCCTATATTCTACAGAATGCAGATTATGCTTTAAGTGGGCCGTACCAAAAATAGCTAAAATAAATTCAAAATAGCGAAGACATTAAATAATTTGATCGCTCATATAAAATCTATTTCAAATCCCATTAACTTCAAGAATTTGCTGTGTCACCTCTATTGTTTTTATTATTTATTCTTATACCTCCATCATCGATTATCCTACAATTTGCACTAACGATGCTGGTTCTACAATACATTTCCTGCCCTGTAGCAATTTGTAAAGCAATATTTGACATTTCCTGAAGGCGTTATTGCATGTTAAATGTTAATCGTAGATTTGTCCAATGAGTTACGCAATTAGAGATGGTATTTGGATGGGTGATCGTTAGGTTATACGGTATACCATAAACGGATTTTAAGGATGTGACATTGCATCTTTTTAAGCGCCCAAACTTTTTTTTTATAAAATAACAAGTAACATTTTATTAATTTTTATTACAAGATTGTCATGGTCATAAGAAGCATGGAAGGACCTTGGCCCTCAAGTTAAAAAAGCAATTTTGTAATTCAAATAATAAAACTGCAGGTGCAACAAATAAATATGTATAAATATTTAGTTGTTCACCTTGATGAGACCTCGAACGTAGATTTCTCTAGTCTAGCTAGGCTAGAGAATACAAAAGCGGACATGTAGTTATTGGTGCAATGAAACATTATATTATATGATAAGCAAAATACTAGAGTTCAATTCTCGTTCAAACATATCAAAGTACAAGCCAGCAGGCTTAGATTTGAGATATTGTCTTTCGAAATCTATGTTCGGTTCTTTATGCTCAACTTTTACTATGGGACCAACTTTAAATTCGCGAAATTTTGTGTTTTAAAGACAAAGTCAAAGCCATTTATTCAGTTTAGGCCCTAGGAGGGCACTTATGAACGTCAAAACTACTGAAGTTACCACTGATTCGGAAGTCGCCTACAAATGAGGAGAACCGGCAAGAAACTCGGCAAGGTTACATTTATATATATATATATATGTCACCGGAAAATAACAAGAACCGCAAATTTATAAATTTACTAGGTTAGGTTAGGTAAGTTTATAAATTTCCTAGAAAATAAGATCCGTCAATTTATAAATTATTTTCCGGTATATATAAAAAAAAATGTAACCTTGCTGAGTTTCTTGCCGGTTTTTTTCCCGCTTTTCTTCCACTAAATGTTTAACAATTTTTAAAGAAATATAATACACACAAAGACGATCCACCTGATGGTATAAGTGGTCACCGTCACCAATCATTAGCAAAAGCAGAAGGATTACCAATGTGTTGTCGATCCTCATTAATGACCTACATCTGACCAATGCATAACCGATTTCAAATAGAAAGTATAGAATTTAGGAAAGGCCAATATTTAATTGATGACGTTTCACAAGCTGAATGATGACATGCAAAACCACAGATGAAATAATCATCAATGATTAATCGATGATACAATCAAGATAGTTGTGATTCACATTGACGTCACGTGAATGGGAGACTGGTTTTCACAACCTGTTCTCTTGCTATCGGTGCGTTACCTTGACCCAATCAGGGCGATGTGGAGGCGTGTATCCGAGATTCATTGTGGTAGAAGACAATTTGCAGTCAAATTGTAGCTATGTTTGAAGATCGACGGAACTAAAGTCCAAGACATCAATTCAAATAAGGGTCGTATTTCTGTTTGTATTAGCTACAGAAGTTATCATTCTACCAACACCAACTAAAACTTACTTCGCATTTGTCTTCATTCACTGTACACTATTGAAATTTATTGTTTTTTTTTTTATCAAATGATCTAGTTTTCAGTGCACTTGAGAGCCAAATCCTTGCTAGGCTTTGTGTGCTTACCTTCGTTTACATCATTACTTTCCACTGTTAAAAAAATATTATCTCCATTCAAATATTTCCTACTAGTTTCAACCGCGATTCCCTATTTTACCCCTTAGGGTTTATTTAGTAAATGAAATGAAAATGAAATGAAAATATTTTTTATTCAAATAGGCCTACACAAGCACTTATGAATAGTCTGACTCTAACGCACGGTTCGGAAGGTTGCTTTTACTGAGAAGAGCCGGCAAGAAACTCAGCAATTACTCTTTTCAAAGCATGTCATTGTGCGCTCCAATTTTCATGGATCAGCGGGCGTTGATCTCTCCTATCAATCAGTTAGGCCTTGTTCTATTACCTAGATAGATAATAGACACTATAACTATAGTCTGTTATGTTTTCAGACATCTAATTCAGATAGCTTATAGCTTCATATAGATAACTACTGAATCATCTCTGTTCTTCAAAGGTATATAATTTATAACAAACAATCATCTATTCTTATTAGATAGCAAACAGTAATAATGTACCTACATTATGATAACTAAGTAAATAATAGTTGTTTCTACTGCGTTAATTGATATCTTGCATCACTTTCATGCTTACGAAATTCATGTGGGTGTGAATGAAATGACGTATCTATGTGGTTTTAAATGAGACGGTTAAGGAGTCGGTAGCTTTGTTGGATTGAATATTTTAAAAAAGAAAATACATAATTACGTGAGAGTTTTATTGGTTTAAGCAGAAAATTTTGAAGATCATATTTTGATATTGGATAGCTGTTCCCCGCGGTTTCACCCGCGTTTCCAATATAAAAAAGGAAATAATCGGCATAACACACATGAGTTCATCGCGGACCAACATCACGGGACGAGTGATGAGTGAGTGAATTTTATATATTAAGATAATAATATCCGCAACGGATTTTAGATGCTGTTTTGACAGTTGTACTTACAATAAATAACATTTTAAAATTGAGATTTAATCTAAAATGTAGGTAAGAACCTACATTATGTCAACATCTTTCCCTTAACATCATATCGTGAGTTGAATCACCTTATTGACCTTAAAGCCAATGAGTATGTTTCATTCATACATTGCACTCGTCTATCTCTTTCTAACGTTGAAGAATTAATCATGGAAGAGCGAGACGCCAGAGCGCCAAGGAAATGACATCAATAAGTGACAATTAATCGAGACCAATTTAAATTGGAGAGCACAATGCCATTTATTTATTCCAATGTTAATTGTTATAATACTCTAGACTCTAGAGTATATCTGTCTATATATCTTTATGTAGGTACGTAATTTAAGAGCAGTCCTTTGATGCCATAAATAAAAAAGCAGATGTCAAAAGAGTTTTTCAAGGTTGGCAACACATTTGAGATCCCCTTAGAACGTGAAAACCATCTTCATATCAAAAATCATTTAATTCAAGAACCTACTTGTTCTGGGCTAAATGATTTCTTGGCACTAATTCTCTGGGGTAAATCCACCAAACAAATGTATTCTGACAGTTAAATACCTTACAGATCAGGTTTATTGCTCCATGAAGAACTATCGAAAGAAATTGTTCCTTCAAAATAAGAAAACGCTAAGTTGAAGACACCGGCTTGTAGACCTGCACTGTATTCTTGTTACTCAGATAGGTTTGTAAAATATCAGTAATAATTTCAAGGAACACTAAACCGTATAATGTCACTAAAGAAAAACAAAAGAGCATGTACCTATAATGAATGAGGCAATCAAGATAATTCTCTGCGCATGCGCATCATTATTCGTAAGCACAAGATTACATGCATCTGTTTGTTATGAGAGCTAGATCAAGTATAAAATTAGTAGAGCAAATGGTTCCCGTATCCTTTCTATTGACACATGTTATGATTAGAATTGTTGTGTTTATTTGAACTTTAATATCCATTATAGGAGATGGATATCTATTCTTAATACTTGTTTATGGACCTTTTTTATGTCAGTAAGTTGACAAGCAGGCATCTACCATTTGCAGTACCTTATATCTTTCATTACTTCTTAGTACAAAAGTTTTTCGCGAGTTTCATGTACGCCTTAGCAATAATGCCGCCAAAATTGGTGTCACTATTTTTCTTTACCTATGTTTGTTTGTTTTTTTTTTTGTATAATATGTCGTAGGATGATTTGATAATTTGAATTTTCGCGAAAACCCCTAGTGATATTGCGAAAACACGGATAATTTGAAAATGGTGAAAACATATGTAACTTTTAAAATCGCTGCCTATTCAGAAACGACCCGGATACTTGTCTCACTATCCATGTTTCCGCAATATCACTAGGATTTCTCGGGAAAATTTGGATCATTAAATCATCCTACGTCATAATCACATACAATAAAAGTATTTTAGTCAATGTTTCTTAGGGAAAGTCGTTTAAAAATAAAGGTAGAGTCACATCTTAGGACAGGGATTAATAAAGTAGAATTACATTATTTCTGAATTTATTATATTTGTGGTATTTGAATTACTAACTTTTTTTAAAAAACAATTAAGTCACTTTTTTTTTTTTTTTACTACGGATAAGGGAACTGGCTCTCCAGTACCAGTTTACTGAAATTGTGGCGATCTCCTCGCCATCTAGACTATTCAATACATAATGTTTATAAATTTTCCTACTGCACTTTAATTATAAATACTTGTTACACGTTGTACAAGTATAACAAATAATATGATTATGGACACAGTACTTACATGATTTATTACTGAACGTATATTAGTAGGTCAACTAAGATTTACACTTGATTTACGATGGGTATTGGAAATAATTGAATATAACAAAATAAAATTAGTTTTGAATGGGTATTTGACTGACATTCAAATCAGCATCTTTTTGTGAAATGTCAAAACGATAGGTTTATATGGAGTTTTGTATGAAATACAAGCATGTGACGTCATAATTATATAGCATACTCTTTATGGTTAGATTGGTCATTAAAAATCATAATAAGGATAAATTTAATAAAATAATCGTGGTTTCCCCTTTTTTTAGATGTTTTATACATTGGTTAGTGTTAGATAATTTATTTTGAATATAGGCAAATACCCTATTTGGAAAGGAATTTACCGCGTTGGGGAGGAGGGTAAATAGTCCTTTCATAAAAAGAAAATTTTACTCACTCAAAAGATTTTATTGATTCTGTGTTGGTACTGATTTAATAATAACTTCTACTGTGACGATGGGGTATTTCAAACAATCCATTCTATTTATGGGACAGTGGAATGCCAATAATTTTGTGTGGTTAATTGTATGGTTAGTTGTATAGCTATTGTATAGCTTTTATCGCGGGCTTCGGGGTTTGAGACCGAATCAAGAAATTTTGATAAAAAAACCGTAACGAAAAAACCTAACACCTCCCACACACATACATACATATGTATGTGTGTGTATGCTGTTTGTGAGAAGGTATATAGGTGTATAGGTATCTATTAATATTAAAAAAAACTGCCTAAATAAAAAATAAATAAATTATTATAATTGCATAAGTTGATTAAAAAATGCTATGCAATAGCTTTACCGCGGCAGTCCCCGAGTGCCACACGTATTTTTTTTATTAGAATATTAAGAAGGAAAACATTTTCCAAAAGATTATTTATAATAATTGAAAAGATCAGACTGGATATCTCGGGTTGTTTTATTTATAATATTTCATTATAATTTTTAGTAAGAACGCAAACGCAGTGCGGCGACACATTTGCTTTATACCCAAAAACAAATTTAAATTACACCGAGATAGCCTGATATATAAAAGATGTCGCTAATTATTATTTATTTTATATCGGTTACGATCTAAAAATATTTATTATGATATCAAATTGAATGTTGATAGAGTTCATTATAAATAAAGTTTTACAAAGGGATATATTTCAAAGTGGGATATCCGGTCACAAGGACTCATTTATTAATTCCCTTTGATTTTGTTATCCTAATGAACACACTGACGAAATATAACTATCATGTTCCTTTTTATTTGAAATTGTTTGACCATTAAACTTTACCACAAGATCAATCATAGAGTTTTTGTGCGCTAATGTCATTTTTTGGATGCACAATTCGGACATCGTATCCTGACTAATACTAGTTACTTTTGCATGCCTTAACCGCTGAACCGATCGCGATAAAACTTGGTACGCAGATAGCCTAAGGTATGAAGAAGGACATGTGCTATTTTTTTTCTCGGGAACGCGGGTGAAACCGCGGGGGACAGCTAGTTATCCATAAAGCGATGATAGCTCAGTGGCAGTGACGAATATCGCAGGGTACAATGAACTTGAGCTTTCGGTGAAGGAAAACATCTTGAGGAAACCATAGCACGGTGGTACTTTGTAGTACCCGCCTGGCTGGGTACCACTGTCAAGCCAAGCATCTACTGGTGTGTTCCGGCAGTTGTACTTGAACGCCCGTTGCCTTCTTTAAATCCCCCTTAGTATGTCTATAGGCGACGGTAGCCGCTTACCATAGGGTGGACCTATTGCCTACTTCTCAGCTTGAGTGAATAGATAGATAGATGAGAAGTAAACCAGACATGGCGCCTCATGATGACTTAATCGTGTATGGTGACTTCATTAAAAGATAAATCGTTAGTCAAACGTCACTTTTTACGCATTCCTTTATGATTCACGTGATTTTATATTAAAATATAGATAGAAATATCGATTATGGGTTCTTTAAATTAGTTTATAAGCACCACTTTTTCAAAAAATGTAGAAAAAGACGGTATTTTGTTCTTAAATGGATATACGGAAGACCGGAAGAGAGATGGATGGATTGTGTAAAAGATTATATTTTGAGTAACAAAGAAGATAGAAGGGCCGGATGGAAGAAGAATACGTTACGAAGATGATGAAACAATGTGAATGAACAAAACCTAGAATGACATTGACTCTTTTGCGTGGTAACCAGGGAGGTGGGTCCCTAATACTACCCTACCACAGTGTAACCAGGGAGGTGGGTCCCTAATACTACTCTACCACAGTGTACCCAGGGAGGTGGGTCCCTAATACTACCCTACCACAGTGTAACCAGGGAGGTGGGTCCCTAATACTACCCTACCACAGTGTTAAGGCCTCCTCACGTTTTCCTTACTTCAACGACACAACCACTGAGCTAGTAAATATGTTTGATAAGTACATAATTATTTATGCACTGTAACACAGCCCGTCGGTCTCCCGAAGCCTCAATGAGCTTGGATGATAAAATCCGAGCAAATCGGCGAGCCTCGAACCCCAACGGACCCAAGGTTTCCACTGCGAATGGCATGAACAAAAAATTAAATTTCATGCGTCAAATATTGGCGTCATAAACGTTTCGATACATTTTTCCTGGCGTCATAGTATGGTATACCTACATCTTATCACGTTTTATCACGCACCGTTAGATATTTAGTAAGGCAATGTTAACTAGATATGAATCATTCATACACGTATGTAGGTTTGTTTTTAACTTTAAATGTGTTGTGTAAAGAGCAATAACCTATTTAACTGACCTGCCCTACTACTATTTATACTCGAAGCTAACTCACTCTTGTTGACATCACTCGATCGCATTTTGGGCCATGATCTAACTATTAACTAAGATATTGAGAGTTTTTCTTATGGCTTTCTTTCCATAGGTGGTACTCGTGATTTCTCGAAAAAGGATTATTCAATTTAAAGTTTATATAAATCCAATATTAGTACTTAACAAAATTGGACAATAAATATGCAAGTACTTATTACTTTGTATAGTTTTGTGTTTGACCACAATCTCACTATGGTAAGTGATGATGTGGCTGAAGGTGGTAGGCACACAAAGCCCAAGTGCAACTACCGGAACACAGCAGTAGGTGCTTGGCGACAGATTTTTCAAGGTGGTAGCCAGCCAGCTGCGAATAACTAAGTACCACCGTGCTCAAACTCATTGTAGATTCGAACCCACGACCTTAGCCCCGGCATCCAACATTACTTACCACTGCGTCAATCATCAACTTGGTAGATATCGCTACCACTAATTCCTCAGGTAAATTATATCAATATTATTGATGTTAAGCCACTTGGAGTGCTTAAAAAAAATGGATTTAGAACGAAGCTTTTTGTATTTGGAAAGGACGATTGTAACTTCTAGAAGAGGCATATATTTTACGATTTACGTAACTTTTAGCTCAAATTACAATGATATGTAACAGCGCCAAACAAACAAACAAACAGAGAAGCAAATTTACACCCCGTGACCATTGTAATTCCCCCTTATTCAGACCTGCCCGGTTGCGGTCCCGATCGGGTAGACAAACCGTTTGAGTAGTCTACTGAATAGGGTGGCTCCATTTTCTAATTTCAGACTTACATTTGGAATGAGACAGCAGATCACCGCAAATTAATTCTGGGACTAGCACAGCATCAGCCTTAATTTAACGAAATAAATTAAGGCTGATTGAAGGGGAATTATCCAGATTGGAATCGAGTTTCGTTCGAGTCGGGTTTGGTTCGAGTAAAATTAGTAGAGTCGTTGTTTGCTCGTAATGCAGGAAGTCCCGGTGTTTTAATACACAAGCTCGGAAGAACTGACGCGTGCTAGTAGATATTGCGACAATGTGTGTGTTTGTGGCTTGTTTTGAAATAGGGATGGCATATTGTGCTGCGGATACCGATGTTTCTAAACTTTCGGATATTCTGATACCAGAATCTAAATTTCTCGAAAGTCAGAAGGCTTTATAAGTAGGTATAATGTTAGAAATGCTATGTAAATTACCATTACACTACATGTAGGGATGTAAAATTATGATACCGTTGCATTTAGATAAATTGTATTTACTTTGCACCTAGTAAATATTATGTAATGAAAGAAATATAAATGTAATCAAAGAAAATCTAAAAATAATGCTAAACGACAAAAAGTTCAATTAAAAAAAATATATATGATATTTCGGGTATCCAATCCAATCCAACAGATTACGGGAACGCCACTAAATACTTGTACAGCGTCCTTTTATGTTTGACTGTACATTTGGGTTCACATAAATAAGGTACATTCGACAACACAAATAGCTTTATGAAGATTTTTCCGCACATTATTTATCCCTAAGAGGTACCAATACCTAGACATATTTCCTGCGTTTGTTTATTTTTAGAAAGAGTTTTATCTACTTTATGAGTATTTAGCAATGACTTATAAACTTTCGCCTCCACTGTCTCTCGGCTACTAGATGCTATTCAATTATACTATATGAACATTTTGGTTTACGAGTTTCTTCCAGTTTAACCTAACTCAAGTGTCTTTAGAGACGTTGTTGCATTGCATATTATGTCTATCTAATTTTGAAAATCGACAGGATATGACAACTTTATGTTGATAAACTATTTATTTTGTGTGCTCTCTGTGTGTGACGGAATAAAATTATTTTTCTTAATTAAAATCGAGTACATTAAAAATCTGCATTTATAAGTATGTATTTAAAAATCACTTTTTACTGCACATTATCGGATACATAAATTAACGATAATAAAATTATAAATGAAATAGAAATTCACCTTTCCCATTTATACGCACAGACAGACGTCTAGTCTATTGTTTTTGTCCGTATGTCACACGCTTATTGACTACAATGACCTATCGAAGCTATTGTTAAGTTATCTTGTGAAATAGTGTACATTCATAGAAACAACGTCATAATGTATAATTTTTGAAGCGAAAGTAAATTATACAACATCTGTAATATCTTATTGTGACTTGGCTGTATAATTGTGCTGGATATTTTATAGAAGCCGTTAGGCTGTATTTTTTTATAGTAGGTACTTACGCATTACGTTTGCAAGTTTTATTTTAAAAGAACGATTGTAGGTAGATTTCATACGCGTGTGTCCTTTTTAGCGATAAGATCGCCTATTATACAGTATTTGTGTTTAGTTTTCAATTTATTAACTATTTTTATTTTCTGGTATGTATTAAAGAGTTATCTATCTACAATAATATTGAAAAATACTTAAATTATTTGAAGTGTGGATTAATCGCGAGCGACAATAAAAAATACACACTACCAAAATGCTTTTCAATAAGGAACCTTACTACCTATTTCTCCCGCTAGAGGCGCCACTGTGTTATAACGCAATTGGTTACAATAATAAGACGAAACTAATGTCACATAAATCGTGGCACGCCATTGGACGGACATATATTCCGTTGTATTTCGGTTGCGTCATCTAGAATTACTTTTGCGTAAGTAAACTTATTATGGTTTGTAAAATACATAATAAAAGTTGTTTATATGGATGAAGTAAGTATTGCCAGTGACTAAAAATCATCAAGTACAGCATGAGTCCTGTGAATAATGTTCATCTATTTAATCTATGATGAATATATTGCTATGTCATGTGGTTCATTTTCATATCACTCTGGTTACTGTCACAGGACTCATGCATATTACAAACTTAAGTCTAAAATTCTCAGCGTCACATTTCGTGATATGACTACTCGAGTGGTATGAACTATAAGTAATATTTACCTAAGCTAAGCGAGCGGAACAGTGAAGAAAAGCTTGAGAAATTAAATTCACGCAATTCTCAACTCTTTCCGAAGACAAATTACTGACAAAACTGAGGCCGTAATCACATTACTAGTAGAAGTCGAGTGGCGAGTTTAGTAGTTATATTGTTAGCTAAATAAGTGGCAAATATGTATACGGTCGTTATCTTAAGTCGAGCTAGTTATGTGTAGAAAAAACTTATTAGTGATTTTAAATAAAATTGTTGGTAATTCGTATCCATAGACTTTTTTAAGTACCTCAGTCAAAGTCAAAGTTTAGTCCTTAGGGCTTCTATGAAGGTCGAAGGTACTGAAGTAACTTCTAGTGGGCGCTGCTTTTACATATAAAATGTTAAGCAAAATTAAATAGCAAGTATACAGTTATGCAACTCATAAATTAATAAAATAGACTCCATAGTGAGGCACGTTCAACACCAAAATAACCCGACACTTGAAGGACCACTACCGCAGTCAAAACTGGGCATAATGTTTATTAATTAGCGTCCATCTTGAAAACCTAGTCAATCTAACAAGGAAGGCGCACTATTAACACTAGTATAGGACGTGCATACATTTGCATAGCACTTAAGACTACAACTTAGTATTCAAAGTCTTTCTGAAGACGCTAACCATGCTCTTAGGGTAAGGAAACGGTCACTACGGGAGAGGGAAGCGATAAGCGACCCAAAGACTATAACGGGTGAATAAATTGATGCATAATGAACGTACAAGGATTTAAGATATTTTATATAAGTTCCTGGGCGACCGCGAGGGCGTTTTTTTTGTTGTAAAATCTTGTTGTATTCAGATAATGTAGTATAGCGCCATCTTAAAAAGTTTTGAGGTACCAGTTAGCAGCAACATTGCAAGTACCTCCAAAATTTACGAGATGGCGCTGCATGACATTGTTAGCATAATATTCTTTTTGTGTAAAATCGCGTTTTTATTCCGGAAATACGCCTATATAAATAAACTTAAAAAGCCAAACCTTATCTAGGTAAATACAAAATTTAATCTAAGTTAGAGCCGTTTTCTAGAAAGACTAAATATTATTATTATACAAGAACTGCTAGTATTAAGATATATCTATGTTTTACAGCGTAAAACAACGTCATAAACACATAATAATAAAATTTTCCTTAACTTTTTCCGTTTAAACATTTTCCTCATCTAAAGTGACAATGCTGTTTTTTAATTAAATATGCTAGCATTTTGTATTTAAAATCGCTAATGATTATTTTTTATGGATTTTATGGTTTGCTGATGGATTTTACATATTTTTCTTATACTTCTAAATGTCGCCCGCTGTGCACTACCTAATAAAAGGGTGTGTTTTTATAGAGTCGATTGTAGAAGTGCTAAAGCTGATGATAGTTCAGTCCATCTATTCCTAGATTGGATGCAGGTCTCAAATAAACAAATAAGGTGCAGTTGGCGAAACAAACCATAATATTTATTTATTTTATTTATTATTTGCATTCGTCAGTGGAATTAATACCAATCTCTGGGTTTTAATGCAATTCGTATTCACATACCTACACAAGTCAGCAACCTTAATTGTTTGAACATACCTGCAATCGTGTAATGTGTAAACAAAACTTCCAAAACACATGTGTTTACAACTGACACAGCTCCGAAGAGACATTACGTCACACGCTTCATTCGTCGCGAGTTGCTCGCACTCTGAACGCTGCCTTACCGACCACTGGAGAATACGTAATGTTATAGGCACACCTTACTTATCGCAGATCTATAAGGCTTGCTATTTAGTGCGTAGCTCCTTGCTGGGCGTCTGTCAGTCTGTCTGATTGGCTACGTGACTGTCGGCAGGCTTTGTCTTACTTTGTTTCTGTCATATAATCATTTCCTTTTGGCTATTACTTGGCCAGTCTTCAATTTAGCAAACTAGATGCTGCCCTGTAGATTTAACCGCTTTGGGTTGTGTAAAAATCCAGGAATATCACCGGTCTAAGGACTAAGGTTCTCTAAAACTAGGTAGTACCTACTTTAAACCTACTCAACTGGCTGCTAGTGAATGTGTTAATCGGTCCTTAGATTCTATTTAGGTTGTACATTGATTCTCAATCAGTCACGAACAATTTTTATATTCGACGGAAATTTCCAGATGTCATATTTTAGAAAAAAAACCGATGATCGTTTATAAACTTTTTCTTTCGCGATTTCAGTGGGTGATCGGTTTGGAAAATACGACAATATTAATAGTACGTACCACCTATGTAAAAAATCCATATTAACCTATCGCGATACCTGGAATTCTATTTGTTTTTTGTAGGTAGGTAGTTAAGTAGTTATGGGACGCGCGTCCCATTCGCGAGCCAACCGATTGATTATGGGTAAGTTGATACTAGGTACCTAATCAAAAGTGGATGGACCCATGGACACGTCGGTCTGATTTGACATTAAAGTCATCGAGGTATCAATTAATTATTAAAATGCCACGGTCAAGAATGTGCATGAATGTAGCACGTATTAAATGTTAAACATTAAATTTTCCTTTTTCATGCAGACAAAGGCTCAGAGCCTTACAGCCTAGTCGTATTTTATTATATTTATGTTTCAAAATATATGGTATTTGTTAATAAATATTTTTTTGTTGTTGTAGGTATGTATTGTTTGCGCATTCTATTTACATTATATACATAAGTGTTAGTATTTTTTATTGAAGCTGTGTGCGCCGGATGGCGTGCGTTTCTTTCAAGTACGAAATATGTTAAAATTTGAAATACTTACTTATGTAAGTAGCCTACCTAACCAAGTAGTATTCAAGATTGATATACATAATAGGTATATATAAATTTTCTATACCTATTAACATTTGTATTTTTGTTGTAAAAACTTGCAAGTAAATAAATAATTAGCTAGTACCCACTTCCTTATTCTGAAAATCCTTGCATCAAATACCTAAGTACTCAAGTTCTTTTAACCTTCCTTATAAACAAACACAAACAAAATTCGTGGAATACGACCGCATGGCGACAGTATAAAAAAAAACAAAAACGCCATATTCTTGAAAATTAGCAATCAGTAGGCATGATCTGCACATGTGCGGTGCAAATGTCATCGTGACATTGGCGGTTGATTTATTTAGGTATAGCGATATATTTTGTTAAATATTTTTTAGCATTTAATATTATTAAAATAAATAAATAAATAATTACGTCTTGTACTTAATTCTTATCGTATTAGTTCAACTCCAATTAAAATAGAAGATTAATTAATGTGTTTATTTACTCTACTACTCTAATTAATCAAATAACAATTTACCTACCATGTAAGTTTACATTGTCTATGTATGTCTCTATACAATGTTATAAAGTAGTAGGATACAATATCCTACTTCTTACTATCCTACAAATACATTTTATTATAAATGTGGAAGTTTGTAAGGATGGATGGACGAATGTGATGTTTGTTACTCTTTCACACAAAAACTACTGAACTAAAATTTTTTTTTTTTACCATTCTGTCGTTACGTTTATAATACAGGGTGACTTTTTAGTCACTGGCCATACTTGCAGGGGTGGAAATACTCATCAATATGAATAACTTTTACTGTGGGACCAACTCTGAGATCGCGTAAAAAAATATGGTTGCTTCATACATTTTGGTCGAGTAGGTATTGAACTTTTGTATGGAACAGCTGATAATTTTTTCGTGATTTCACACTTAGTCTAATAATAAAAGTTGTTCATATTGATGAGTACTTCCACCCCTGCAAGTATGGCCAGTGACTAAAAATTCACCCAGTATAATATAAACTTTATATTATAAGTATATGTTACATACAAGTCTACAACCAGTGTGTGTTACCAGTGATGACATATGGCACAGAGACGTGGTCTCTCACTATGGGCCTCATAAAGCAGCTCAAAGTCGCTCAACGAGTCACGAGGAATGAGGAGATCCTTAGACGAACTAGGGTCACCGACATAGCTCAGCGGATTGGCACTTAACCTAAATTCTATGTTAGATCTAACACAGGAAAGTCTTTTAGCTTTTGCAATTAGTTGCACGATAGTTGCTGTCACTGTCAGTTACATTTTACGTGATAAGTCTTACTAAGTGACACTGACATGACTTAGTTCCTGGATAAACAATGCATAAACAAATTGCAGTGGTCATAGACTGGTCTTATCTGGAGCTTCAGAATAAGTAATAGTACACAACAACAGTTACAGTAGACTTAATGGGGACTCAAATTAATTTTATGTGCAACAGTGAAGTTTCTAAGCTTATAGATATCGCAATCTGAGATTAAACGTTATCAGATTCGTTTCCATTATGGCAAGTGATGACGCGGCCGAAGGTCGTACTTAAGCACACAAAGCTTACAAAAATCTGGCTCTCAAGTAAAGCTGCGGGAATACACCGATAGGTGTTTGGCGACAGGTTTTCAACTTATTTATTTATTTACTTGAGGGTGGTAGCCAGCCAGGTGGATGCTACAAATTACACTAACACCATGCTATGGTTTTCCTTGACTGAAAGCTCAAGCTCATTGTACGATGCGAACCCACGACCTTCGCCGCGGCATCTGACGTCACTACTAAGCTATTATTGCCTTAAACTAAAAATATATCTATTTACTCTAAATTTGATCTGCTAAAGTTCATTCAACCATCCTTACTCATGATATTTCCTTCCATAAATGCTATAAACAAACTAAATCAATATTTTAATTTCATAACACGCAATAGTCAATTCAACAGACAGCCAATCGAGGCATTATCCAGCCAGTCACCGAGCCAGATGGCACGGGAGTGACCTAAATGTACGATAAGTGTCGATGTTCTGCCACATCACTTGTCCATTACTTTATTGTTATTGAACTATTTGTGCATTGAGTGTTGGTTGATCACTTGTTATTGCTCAATTTCATAAGTGAAATATGAAAGTGATTTAAAAACACCTAAAAAATTATAGCTATTTGATTATACGCAAAGAACCCTGTCCCGCACTAAACTAACGGGCGAGAGAGAGGATGAACAAAGGCTATTTCCTAGTAAAAAAGACGTTTTAATTTTATTAAAAAAAAAACAGATAGTTTTTTTTGAAAAATAACAAAATAGTTCCATTTGTATTAGATCTGAGAATGTCTGTTAATATTTTCAAGTTATTTGGATCGATAAAATAGGAGAAAAATCCATTTTCAATTTAAAAAAAACACATATTCTCGGTTTTTTCTCTGACGTTATCATAGAAAATTTAAAAATATTTCTCTGGCATAAATCCTCTAGTTTAACATATTATATTTTTTACAAATCTCTGGCATTAAAGAATACAGAGAAAAACTTAATTTTGAATCATCATTTTGCGTATGTCGTCATTGAATTATCATCCCGACCTTTTCTAGTAGCTAATAAGTCCCTATAACGACACTTCATTTGCAAAAAACTCATTGTTTTTTTTTTATAGAATTTAGTTTGCATTAGCGAAAAATTTTTCAAATGTCTTATAGACTTGTTATTGATCACATTTTCACTATGGTAAGTAATTTTGAGGCCGACGGTGGTAAGCACATAAAGCCTATATGGAACCTCTTTCTTGTCTGACTTTCAATCTGCGAGCCACTTTTTTGGCCCATAAAGTTAACAGTCGAACGGTTACGTGCCCAACCTTATACCTAGATACTTTTTAAACAATCCTAAATATTACAAATCGTCACGTAACAATTCATATATTGTAGTTTATAAAAGTAGCCGGTATATTAGCAGTCAATAGCCGTTTTAAAATCGACTTCCTGTCCTTGGGCACACATGCCCAATGATTCGGAACTGATGCCGCAACGCACAATACCTCATTTGACAAAGTACTACCTACTGATATTCCAACAATTATTATTTGCATATCGGAAGTCATATAAAGTTTGGGAGAAAATTTAAAGTACCTAACTTCAATTTTAGCATACAACCACATATGAAAATTACTTCCACAGAAGTCAAAATTGAGTTTGACAGATCCACTAAAGTAGGTAACATAAATTTTTGACAGTGACATCTCGAAACGACAGGGAGGGATTTTTTTTGGCAAAGGCTTTCAGACTCTTTCAGTTAGTTATTTACCGATTTCAAAGATCTCTTACCCTAACTTAGGGAGGTTAGAGTTAGGGAAGCCAGGTTCTAGTTAGGGCTATCAGACAATGAAATAACACTTAGGACAGTTAGGGAGCTCATATATTTGTCAAAATCGTTTGAGAGACTTAGTTGAACATAATAACACTTTATATTCTACTGCTCCGACTCTAAGATAGTTTACAAATACTGGCAACCCAACTTTCTCCTATTTTTTTATAAATTCTACTACAGCCGAATAGCAGGGTAGTGTAAACGACACACCAACTAAGGGCCGTAGACAGGCCCTAAATATCGTGTAGTATAAAAATAATACTCATTCTTTCAACACCAGAAACAAAACCATAGCCAATAGAGTACAAGGAATTGCAACAAATTGATTTTATTAGCCAAGTGTGCGTGCAAAAAAGAATATACAAGTTTTTATCGTGTTTATACGCGTTTCTTGCACCGCACCGCATTCAACCGAAACTATTGCTTTTCTTTTCTAATCAGCATCACAAATGAGTTCAAAACGATGGTCAGAGACCCATTAATTAGTTGTGTGGTGGTTTGTAATGACATTGATGGGCAATGCCCGCTTATTTAATGATTTCGTCATTATATACATTTAGAGATAAATTTTATTGTTTTTAAGATATATTACTAGATTTGTGTATGAATTATAGCTTTGTTACTATTAAAAATGGATAATTATTTGTTGGTTTGGACGTGAAATTACACTTTTTGTTTTTTTTTTAGGAAAGAACACAGTGAACACAAAAGAATATATTTAGAACAATCTTTAACGTAACGTTCTTATACCATTGTGCATAAAACTGAAATGACTACAACGCATTTATCCCTACTAATATATATTTACATATAGTATAAGTAAGTAGGTATAATAAAATGTCGCTCCCGCTGTCTGTACCCTTAGATCTTTTAAACTACGCTACGGATTTTAATGCAGTATTCAGCAATATATAGAGTGATTCAAGAGGAAGGTTTATATGTACAATACATACATATTATAATACAGAAAAGCCGAGAAATTCAATGATTTGTAATGTGATGTCGCTGGTTAAACCTTACAAGATAGATCAAATTAATGCACCCGTGCGAAGCCGGGGCAGGTCGCTAGTCTATTCTAATATTATAAAGAGGAAAGATTTGTATTTATGTATGTTTGTAACGAATAAACTAAAAAACTACTGGACCGATTTCAAAAAATATTATCCCTGAGTTTTTTTTTTTTTTTGACTGGAACAGGAAGGTGGTGGGTCCAGGGGACCTTCTTCCACCGTTACGCGGACTTTTGCGGTGAGCGCTGAGGGCTCTCAACCGCTACTTAAAATTAAAACTAAAACTAAATAAATTTTGGGCAACGGTAGCCTGAGGGTGCCCCCTGTGGGGCTCGACCTCGGCTCAGGACGTTGCCTGGGGAATGAGGGAGGACTTAGCATGCAAATATATTATTTGGGGATCGGTCGGATTGCTAATATGCAGCTCGGGCCGCTTAATCGGGACGAGACTGGGAAGGACGTCGCGACGGTCCTCGCCGGCGAGGACGAAATCTAGGTTGACGATTTCGCATCTGTATTTGTTTGCGGGCTTCTTCGGCCTCGATCTGCGCTAGGGTAATGGCATCGTCTGGCTCGCTGAGGGCGTGCCTAGGCCTACGGATGCGGGAAATAAGGGACGGGGTGTATGTGATAGTGTTGACTATCAAGGGATTCGCGTGGTGCGCTGCGGTATCAAAATATCGGCGCGAGGCGCGTTTTATAAATTGTTTGATTGTAGGGAGACCTAAGTCAAGGTGGAGGTTTTCATTGCGCATGTACCACGGGGCGCCCGTGGCTTTGCGCATGAAACGGTTTTGAATCACCTGAAGGGTGTGGAGATGTTTGGGAGCAGCGTGAGCGAACACGGTGCTCGCATACGTCATGACTGGACGGATACACGCGGTATAGAGTCTAACCTTGCTTTTTAGGGCAAGTTTAGACCGGGTGTTGATCATGCAGTGGAGTCGTCCTGCCACAAAGGCGGCGCGCGCGCGAACCGCCCTTATGTGTGCAGCGAAGGATAGGCGATCATCGAGGGTCACACCGAGATATTTGGCTTGCCTCTCCCAAGGGATCGGCTCGCCGAATAGTGTGACTGGGTCGGGGATGGGGGGACGTCTTTTTCGGTCGGTTCTATAAAAGAGAACCGCCTGACTCTTGGAGGGGTTGATCTCTATTCTCCATTTCCGGAACCATGCGCCTAGGGCGTTGGCTGCGGTCTGGAGTTTCTTAGAGATCGCGGGCGGGCTTTTGCCTGAGCAATATACGGCAGTGTCGTCTGCAAAGAGAGCGAACTGCGTATTCCTGACTCTAGGGATGTCGCTCGTGTAGAGCGTGAAGAGCAAGGGAGATAGTACCGAGCCCTGCGGGACACCGGCACTAATGGGGTGTGGTGAGGACAGGACGCCTTCGACCCGATATCGAAAGAGACGATTCGACAGAAAGTCTCGTAAGATGGTCACGAGTCTCGGTGGCACACCTAGGGTGTAAAGCTTGTAGATCAAGCCTGTGTGCCACACCTTGTCGAATGCCTTTGCGACATCGAAGAAAAGGGCGCCTGTCATGTGACCTCTCTGGTAACTTGTGGAGATGTGTTCAACAATTCTATGGACTTGATGAACACACGAGTGTTTGGGTCGGAACCCAAATTGCTCGTCTGGGAGGAGTTTGTTAGCATCGGCAAATGCTTTAAGGCGGACATAAATGATTCTCTCATAAATCTTGCCCAGTACGTTGAGCAGACTTATGGGACGATAGCTGGAGGGCTCGGACTTGGGTTTGCCGGGCTTGTGGATCCCAATCACATGGGCTTCTTTCCACTGGTGTGGGAAAATATTGTTTGAGAGGGCGGCATTGAAGATGGCCGTCAATAACATGATAAGGGAGGCTGGGAAGAGTTTGATCACTCTGTTGGTGATCTTGTCCGAGCCCGGGGCCTTACGAGGGTGTAACTTCCCGATGATCGCTTTCACCTCGTCATGGGTCGCGGGTGGAAGTGGGTCGTCATTTGTGTTGACGTCATTGGCGACGTCGTCAGTCGGGGGAGGAGGTAACGGAAGAGCGGTCCTCCGTTCTACTTCAGCTGTAATTTTCTCCAAATGACGCGGGTCAATAGGGAGAGAACTGGGTGTACATTGAGCCTCCAGACTTTCGGCGAGGCATTCGGTCTTTTCCACGTCTTCAAAGGCGGGCGGAAGGTTGGGTCGCTTTAAGGGAGGCATTGGAACTACTGTGTCCTTTGTAAGGGCACGAGACAGTTGCCAAAAGGCTTGGTGGGAGGGCTTGATTTCGCTGAGGGTCTGGCCCCAGCGATTCTCGCGAAACTCTGCGATGCGTGCCTTGACGGCGCGTTCGAGAGCTCGTAATTGGACACGATTTTGCTCTGAGGGAGCTCTATCGTAGGCGCGAATGGCGGCTTTCTTCTCCCTCAGCAGGTCACGTATGTCGTCGGGCAAGTGCCAGCGTCGGTCATCCTCCGCTGGTACTGTCCGAGAGCAATCGCTAACTAACGATTGCACGTGACTTGTGAGTGAGTCGATAGCGCCTACAGCGTCGTCGGCGGTGACTAGGCTGTCAGGGATACGGTCTAGATGGACGGACGAGGTCGCCTTGAGGCTTTCGCCTAATTTGTCCCAGTCCGTCACGACCTTGGTGCGAGAGGGTTGACCTGAATCTGGGGGACCTACGCGCGGTGTAAACTCTAGGATTACAGGTCGGTGGTCCGATTGGAGCTCGTGTAGCACTGCTAAGTCATGCAAACGTAAGTTTACATTACGCAGCAGCGCCACGTCGAGTATGTCGGGTCTGTGAGTCACTATGTTCGGGAAGTGAGTCGGTTCGTATGGGGCGATCAGGTCCACGTTGAGTGGCCCGAGGAGGGATTCAAGAATACGCCCTCTGGTATTGTTTGCGACGCAATTCCAGAGGGTGTGTTTCGCGTTTAGGTCGCCCGCCAGAATGACTGAGCTGCCTAAATTGAAAAGGGATTCTAGGTCACGTTTGAGTGACATTCCTGAGTCGGGTGGGTTGTGAGAAGGGGAGCAATATGCCGAGACTAGTATAATGGATGAGTGTCCAGTCATACCGAGCCTACAGATTGAAGCCTCAATGTACTCTAGGGATGGTGCGTCCATAGGGGAGCAGTGAAGGGATCTTTTATAATAAATGAGGGTGCCGCCTTTTGCGGCGTTGGGTCTGTCATTGCGAATTATCTGATAATTCGCAATTTTAGGGTCCCTATGAAAGGGCTTTAGAAATGTTTCCTGTACCAAAAGGATATCTAGTTGATGCTCTCGCAGGAATTCTGCGATCTCATCTCGTTTACCTATAATGCCGTTGGCATTGAAGGTTCCTAACTTGAGGGATCGGGGTTTGGTTCTACCGTGCGTGGGTGTAATATCCATTATGGATTTACGCGAAAGTGATCGAGTTGGCAAGCGATTTTATGAAATCGCAGCGCTGCAGATGAAAGGGCACGACCGTTGCCCTCGCTCTGTTTGATGAGTTCGGCGAGCTCCCTAATTTCATCGAAGTTTATAAATTCGATGAAGCGCTCCACGAGTGCGAAATCCGCATCCACACTCGACGGAGGGTTTTGGTCCCGTTTTGGTGACGGGTTTGCGCGGCGGGTGGTTTGGGTTGGCGGTGACGGCGGGGCGGGCGCTGAAGGCGCTGCGGTGGGTTTCGGCTGCCAAGCGGAAACCTTGGGAGGAGGAGGTGGTGGCTGGGTCGTGGTTTGCTCGGAGAGAGCAAACGCTTCCCTTGGGAGAGGAGGGTACTCCTTAGGAGAGTTGGAGTTAAGGCGGGCCCATTGAGAGTGCCTTTGAGGGCGCAGATCGGTCTGCGCCGGGTTGGAGATGGGGGCTTTGCGCGTTGAATGGCGCTATCCCTGAGTAACATGGGATATGTTTTATCCCGGGAACGCGGGTGAAACCGCACGGAAAAGCTAGTTATAAATAAATGCAAAAGTGTGATATTGGTTTGTCCTTTTTTTACGTAGCAACGTACATAGGAGGGGCGGATCAATGTATTTTTTTGCATAGAGACAGTTTATGGACCGGAGAGTGACATAAGCTACTTTTTATCCCGGGAACGCGGGCGAAATAAATAAATATCAAGGTTCAGTTAACTTTATGATTAAGTTTATTTTTTTTATTGTTTTTACGTCAATCCATATTAGTTAACAAACCATAATTTTTGCTTTTAAAAATATATGTTGCAAGGGTCAAATTCAGAAATTTATAACTTTTTAAAGCAGTTTAAATAAGAAATTGAGACGATTTTGAAAAAAGTAACTAGATAAGATTATTGTAGAGGATTTGCCAACAAATGTAATCTGAATACATTTCTTGTTTTTGTTATATTTTTTTCGTAGCGTGTGCATGAATGACACCCTCTACGCGTGGAACGTAAATAGAGGTATGTTTAAAGCCTCACAAAGCTAATAAAAGTGGCGTCAAATTAAAAAATAAAATATGTATTGGAAACTTCAAATCTCACACTTTAAAATAGCGTAAAATATGTTTCATTTATTGCTTTTCTGATGACTAAAAAACAATATTTCTTTTCTGATAAATTCCGCAAGAACACTGATTTTAGGGAGACTGGAGCCTTAATGTTAATGAGCGTACACAACATATGTAGGTAACTAGGAAAAAGAAAAAATATTTAAAAAAATTAATAAAATTAAATCGGGTATTGCTAGTACATAGATATAAAAGTTATTTGACAGGATATAAGGCTGCTTTTCCACCAGAGATGTGCTATGCAGCTATGATGCGAGGATGTGAAAGCTAAGCTACGAAACTATGTGACGTTTCCACTGAATGCTAAGCTAAGGACCAATGAATATTGGTTTATATCAAACGCATCCATAGCAACGCAGCATACCACATCTCTAGTGGAAAGGCAGCCTAATACACGTGCTAATTTAGCAATTATCCATCATATAATTTGGCAATTCAGTTTCGAAAATAAATAATGCACTGAACTTCAATTATCAAGCATTTAAAATGAGTCAATAATCGTTAACAATTAAGATATTAGAAGCGATAAGGCTATAAATACAGGCTGTGAATAGGGTTGCCACTCTAAAAATATGTGGGAAATTCATTAGGCTAGTTTCGTAAGGTATAGTAGGATAATTCACTATTTTAGTAATTAATTATGTGCAACAAAAATAGTTTTTTTTTATTACATAGGATCTACATTTACTTTTGTTTTAGATAATTTAGGTAAGGTTAGCTAGACTATCTTGGACACACTATAACTCATATATGTATAAATAACTATATGTAGAGCTATGTACAATAAACCTTTACGCGTTCAATGGTGAGTTTTTTTTTTTTTTCAAATAACGTTCAAGTTACAACCCTGACAGTTAATGTCACAACAATGGATCAGTTAGTGATCTGCCCGAGTTGACTAATAGACCAATTACTAATTGCCATAAATGTAACGGCGCATGCAACATTTTGCAATTTGCAAAACAGTTGAAAATTTTACGCGCCGATGAATTCGTGAATGCGTAAAAAAGTATGAAGTAAGTGCCGAGTGTAAAAGGTATATGCTAGGCTCTTGTTTGAGCTGCAATCGGTAGTAAGGTACTTTGTAGTAGGCCCTGGTTGGCTACCAACGTCAAAAAAAGGTGTTGTCTAACAACAAGCACCCATCGGTGCGTTCCCGCAGCTCCATTTGAGTCATTCTCATTCCCCTTCTAGGCTTTTACGGCCACATCATTACCTAATATCACAAATCTAGCTGTAGAGTCCGCGCCACCATTGAAGTCCGATGGAATTAATGAAAATGGATTTTTTTTTTTTTTTTTTTTACTTCGTATAGGCTTGTGTTTGACCACAATCTCACTATGGTAGGTGATGATGTGGCCGAAGGTGGTAAGCACACAAAGCCTAGAAGGATCTGGCTCTCAAGTGCAGCTGCCGGAACACACCAATAGGTGTTTGGCGACAGATTTTCAACTTGAGGGTGGTAGCCAGCCATCTTATTTCTTCTATAATAGAGGTGGACCTATCGGACTTCAGTGGTGGCGCGGTCTCTACAGCTAGATTTGTTGAAACGCCATAAACCCTTCAAAATTTGCATTTGTTCTGAGGACTATCTAATGTCACTGGCTGGTAAAGCGAATCGGCGCAAAAAAAAGGTCAATGAATTTAATACAAATTTAGGAAAAATAATCGTAAAATCAAACAGAATAATTCGTTATCTATATCATTAAAAATGTATGAAAATTTGTCCTTATATGCGTTCCTGAACCATTCATTTGATTGTGATTTTGGTTAGTTATTTCACGCACAGTGCGATAGTTTCTGACAAAAAAGAGGTATTACAAGGTACGCCCGGGGATTAGTAGCTAGAAATTAAAAAAAAAGACAATTAGGTAGAACACACAAATTAGATAAAGGAATTAACAAAACAAATTAACTCTTTGTTATCTAATCTTGCACACACTAGTTACGCTCTATTACCATAATGAACTAAGATTTAAGACTTATTTCGATGCTCAATATACTAAGAAAATTATTGAATTAAGTGTTACTTTTATTTTTTCTCGGAATTTTTTAACGTGCAACGATTTTTATGATCCTTTTTGTAAAAAAACTTTTTGTAAAACATGGCGGATATCTGTCAAAATGTATTGAATTTGTGTTAATCCAATACAAAATAATTTGCGGTTATCACCTAATCGCTACTGTCAAATCATTTGAATTTAAAATAAGAATGTAAAATAAGCAGTAAATTACTACCTAATGTCTCTTAACACCAATGACGTCACAATGAAATTCCCTATACCTATTTGTATATCTTAGTTTGTATTATCAGCACGCCTACATAATGAGCCTCCCCCCCACTCGACACAATGACCGATATTCAAGAACAATATAGAATTATCATAATAATGCGACCATAACTCTCTCAATATGGTTTTGCCCGGGAATCAAGCGGGGCTTCACGGGTCTTTTTTACAAGCAAGTTTTTAAGTAATATCATTACTTTAAAAAAAATAATTTTAATCCTAATTTGAGAAATCATATTAAATTACAAAGCTACAAAAATAAGGGATCTTGGGTGAAACCGCGTGGCGGATATATATTTACACCGATACATCCGATTTTACTATGAATTCAAATCAAATAAATATGCGGGAGTAGGTATCATTCATTGCGATTACTATGGTTACAAAGACAATAGACATATCTATTATTATAATATTATAGCTAACAATGTGACTACACTATTATGTTTCGGATGTGACGCAATACGCCCGCGTCATTCCAAATAGGAAAAGCTAATTCAAACAGAGAAGTTCACAAGAAGTAAAAAGGAAATAGACACTGAATATTTTTTTTTATTAATTGCCATTTTGAAAATACAATTCGGCCATTTTGTCACCAGTATTCTCCGTGCTACGATAAAGTCAAGGTCTGTATCTTTGGCATTTATTTTAATGGCTTTGTACATTAAAAAAGATCTTGCATTCCTAAAATATTTATATACTTTTTATTATTGATAAGTAAATATAAAAAAATTGATAGAGTGAAGTGTTGATATTTCTTATAAGATCATAATAGTCTGATTTTTTTAAATGAAATTTTCCTAAAGGACGTATAAATTTGTCCAAATAGTGAGTAAATCGAGACAGTCTATGATTAATTAATTAATTTAACAATGACTTACTTAATAAAATTAATTTAATAAAAAAAATCACAGCAGTGTATTGAGCCAAGTAAAAAAATATGTGACTCACCAATTTCTATTAATTAATTTATTAAATTAAACTGAAATAATAATGTCAATTACTCACTATGATTTTAATAGGTACGAAAATATTTGTTTGTGAATTCGGAATGATGAATGACAAATGTTTTGTTTATAACAACATCCTTTCAATTAATCTTTCGAAGTGACTGTAATGGGAGTCAATACAAAACTACCGTTTACATAGTAGTTGAGTAATGTTTACATAGCCATATCTATCACAAGTATTATAGTATAGTCATAGTAACTAATGTTATAAAACCTTTAATTTTATTTCTTACTAAGTAAGCCTTAACTTATGACACCATTTTGTTAAACGACTTTACTTAATCATTGTCAAACTGAACTATATTAGTTTACACTCAATTAATTTATTTAAATAGAACGGTGAAGATATATGTAACTATGTCTAAAGCAAGCATATGCCCTTATTATTATTAAATAATTAATTCCAACTATAAAACAGTTTTTTGTACATTTTTATGGACAGGACTATTTTTATTTGTTAAATAACTAATCTGTAAGGATTGAATTCATGAATTAACTCTAAAATCGTGAAAAAAAAGCTGTTCCTTATAATACCTACTCAATCAAATTGTAATGGACAGCTAATTTTTACTCCGCGTTCTCATAATAGTAAAAGTTGTTCATGAGTACATTCAACCTTGAAAGTTTAGCTAAACAAATAAAAAAAACCCTGTATAAAATTAAAAGTACAAAGAATAGCATCCGACCGGCATCGTGAACAGGGTCCTAGTCATCGGCGTTGAAGGCTCCACGGTAAGAATCGCCGTCTCCTTCTTTATTATTAAAGAATAATAATAGTTATACTAAAGCAAGGAGTCATGACTAAGACAAGAATATAACTGTGTCATTCTGCTACTACATTTGTTATTGCATACGAAGTTTATATCTATTAGCTAATGTAACACATAAGTACTAGAGATCTGTTTTAAAATTCATCGCAAGCGCCGCATGCAACTTGAACCTTGCAAATTGCAAATAAGTACTTATAGTACACAGTCTTAGTCATGAGCAGTCACGACTGTTTGAACGTCACCTACAACAATTCGCATCATAATGGGGCTAACATTAATATTCAATTATTAACTCAGGCTTACCATAAAATAATAATTAATCACTACTGTTCCTGTCGACGGACATGTCCGTTTATTTTCTTTTATTACTCAACTCCTTATACTTTGTAGTTTTATATCATTTACTGTGTATTGCATTTACGGTGGTAACCTCAGTAGCTTCGACGTTCATTAGTAGGCTTTGACTTTGACTGTTAAATCTTAATAATAAATAGCTAAAGACAATAGCTAAGTATCATATTCTCTTCTGTTTGTGAATCGTATTTTCTTTTCAATAAAAAAAAATGTATGACCCACAGCGAAGCGTGGCCGGGTTCAGCTAGTCTTAATAAAAAGTCAAGCTTTAAATGTGTGAAAGTTTTATCAAAATCTGCTAATACTTTTCGAGGCTCACTCAATTTACAAGCGATGATTCGTGTCAATAAAAATTTACATTTACATCGAAAGTAGCTAATGGTTCACTATTACTGCATTTTTACGACGACGAAATAGACTTCCTCATACAGTTTCCTTACGTTAATGGTGTTCGTAAACAATCATCAAAAAACATTTACCACAACAGTGAAAATCGCATTAAAATCTCTCTAACAGCTTCAAAAATAAACGAAATTAATTCTTTATGCACGATTGGCAACATTTTGGTTACATAAAAGTCTAAACATACCTCATCTTCTTCGTCTTCATTGTAGAATGGATCCAACAGCGTGTTTTTCCAATAAATAACATCTGAAGGTATCGCATAAGCGTCATGGTCCCTCAGATTCGCGTACAGAGGACTCTCACGACCAACACCTTCGGAACTGGCACTGATGGAACAACTTTCTACTTCAATACTACCCCCGCACGAGCAACCCTCATCAGTAAAGCTATATCCATACTCTATCTCTTCGTAAATATTCTCGTCCGTGCAGAGAGCGTCGCGCACCGGTTCGTAATCGTCGTCGATCGGCTTGTCTGGCGTCATGTTAGCGACTGTCTCGGCTTCGCTGTCAACACACCTGTCTCCCACCTCGTGTAGCGCGTATACTGAATATTCCGTGGGTACGAAATCGTGCACCGTATCGAACGACAATCGCGAAACGGTCGCATGGTGTTGCGATAGTACACGTCTTAGTATATTGTCGGAATTATGAAAGCCGCTTGAGTGCGACCATACTGCAGCGTATGCGTCTTTCAGCTCACTTTCAGCATCGGTACTGCATTCCTTGTAGCTCCAACACGTACTTTCCGAGTCACTACCCGAATCCAAACCTTTACCAACATCGAGTACAGTGTTATTTGTTTTCACTTCCATGTTGTCGAAAACAGAGGAAGATGTTGATGGTGTTTTTAATCGAGTCCTTCGTGGAGCCACTGGAGTACCGTTACCTTTATCGAATATTGTATTTATATCACTTGTCACTTTAGCCGGTGTACTGGTTACAAAAGAAATGTTAGATAGAGTTGATTCACAGTCACTGCACTCCTCGACACTGTATTCCACTGGCACGTTTTCTTCAGTCATCTGTTCCAAACACTCATCGAATATGTTAAGGATACTGAGTGACACTTCCTTCTCTACCGGCACGAGGTTTCTCTGATATTCATCTAGTTTGAAGATCTCCTTACCGAGCTGTGAGAGGATCTCATCGAAGGCACTGTCGGCTGTGCTCGAAGTGTCTGATTCTGGGGACGACGGTCGCACGGTCACCAGAGGATCGTATTCTTCAATTGAATCTCGAATGGTCGTAAGCCACGCGATTACGGGCTCCGCGGAGCGGTCCGTGCGCAGTGTTGCTGCGACGGCGTTTGGAATCCAACTTGCGACCTCGCACGCCATGACTGCCGCTTACTGCTCAAAACACCGATAACCG
Source organism: Tetheella fluctuosa (assembly GCA_951216915.1). Lineage (NCBI taxonomy): Eukaryota > Metazoa > Arthropoda > Insecta > Lepidoptera > Drepanidae > Tetheella > Tetheella fluctuosa. The sequence continues at coordinate 8,710,891 of OX578233.1, read as the reverse complement.
GTGTATGATTCAACGCGCGGGATTCCGCGAAGGGACAAGGTTTGACGTCTCCATTGTATGCACACAGAACAAATAGTTTAGTTTTGATATAGCACTACGCATTGCCACTTGTGATATCGCCGCGACATTTGCACTCGACCGCGATTGCTTATCTCGACGTTTTCTTCCTAATTATATACGGTGGAGCCATCGCTGACCTTTACCGATAGCGACGATATTTTTGCCATATTTTTTTATTATTTACACGTTTTGATAATTAATTTAAGTATTTAATATTTTTTGAAAGAACACATTATGATGACAGAGAAGTAAAGGATGAATAAGAAACAAAACACTGCAAAATATTTGAAAATGGAATTCCCGCGGGTCGGGCGTCGACCGCCCGTCGGACGTATGTTCGCGCGCTTTTTTCCCGGATTTTTAAATTGAACGGAAGCGTCCGCGCAGTCCACGTCCAACACGATAGTGTTGCGCCGTCCCGTCCGGCAATTAAATCGATGCGTTCATTCTGAGACTGAGTCTGTGTGACCGATATTCTCTACGTTATTTCTGTGGTGTGGTGCGCGGGCGCATGGCTCATGGCGCAACCACACTAAAAACTAAAAGCAAATGCAATGTGCATTAGATAAATTAAGGCAGATCAAGCGATACACGTTTACCATGCATATAAACTGCTGCGTATATCTAACGCACCGATCTCTGTAATTGGAACTGAGTTTGGTTCCCAGAATTCAGTTACCTAGTAATGTTTAAGTTTTCAATCACATTATTTGTGTTACTCCTATCTTTGTTTGCCGACAAAGACAACTGAGCCACATTTTGTTCTGCATATAGGTAGGTAAGCTTGTGTTATTGTTCAATGGTGAGGTAAAATGTAGGTTTTCCTGTTACTTATTGATAGAAATAATTTATTCAGTTGTTTACTACCTTTATACATTGATATACCTATCAACCTTTTGAGTGAACTCAATTTGTATTTAGTTAGTTATTATACCTTATGCCCACTAAATAAGGATGTTTGGTTTTGGAAGCTATTTGGATCTTCTGGGGGAAATACAATAATAAATGAAGTGATGTGCTACTAGGTAATTAAAGTAAATTATCGATTTTTTTAATTGACAAAATAAATGTAGCGTACTTACTTACTTTTAAACATTACATTTTATATATAATTCCACGATATTTATAGTGACAAGTCGCGTGATGTAGTCGGCTTTCCACCTAGTAAATTATATGTTATAATAACCTAACAAACTGTATGTTTACTCGGAGCCTATAAACCTTTTTCTATCATCAGTCAATGATTTCTCAATAATTTCCATGGAATAGTTGTATGTTGTGGATAGCGGACTACGCTGTTAAATATACCTGAATGAGTTAAACTAACAAAAGAATTTTATGGGCTCTACTCGTGCCCATTATTTCATAACACACACTTCTTAAAAAAAGTCTTCTTAGAAATGAACTTTTTTTTTGCTAAAGATTTTCTATTCTTTCAATAGTCTATACTATATCAAAAAATATTTTAAGGAAACTTGACCTGATAGGCTGATATTTTTACAATAATTAAAAAATATTTAAAAAAATACGCGCCTATAAAAGAAACTTGGCCTACATTCACATAAATGTTTTTAATGGGAATATACATCATACAAAGTAATTGATTAATGAGAACATTATTCTTCAACAATTTTCCTTTGTATTGAAATGGTTTAAATTAAAAACTTGATGTGGTATCGGTTTATGAATTTCACAATGTCCATTCATAAGAAATGGTACAAAAATCATTACATAATAAGCAACCTAAATTAGATTGTAATGAGATTTAAAATCGTATGACGGAAATAACGGTCAATAAGACTTTTAAGGTTGGGGATCCGCCAGTGAATTGGACTCTTGTTTAAACGAAGTTGCGCTTGCACATAGCAGGCGGTTCGTTACAAAATTTTGTTTGTTTTTCATTATACCTACATCCACATTGATTAGAACCTACATAGTTGAGATGGTGGTAAGAAAATATAGGGTGAAGCCTCTTATTTCTAACTAGCTTCCGCCCCGCGGTTTCACCCGCGTTCCCGAAGGATCTTATGTTTTCCCGGGATAAAAAGTAGCCTATGTGGTATTCCAGTCTATAATCTATCTCTGTGCCAAATTTCATCCAGATCCATTCAGCCGTTCTGGCGTGAAAGAGTAACAAACATCCATACATACAAACTTTCGCGTTTATAATATTAATTAACTGAGGTAGAGTACTTTGTAGTACACGCCTGGCTGACTACCTACTTGAAAATATCTCCAGGCACCTACCGGTGTGTTCCGGCAGCTGTACTTGAAAAGCCAGTCCTTCTAGGCTTTTTGTGCTTACCACCTTCGGTCTCAGCATTATTTAAGAAACAAAAAAAACATGAAATTAAATTATAAAACAATACGTAAGCTTACGTTTTTTTTTTAAATATAATTACCATCAAGTCACATGGGCCACCTGCCTTGTTGTTGGAATGTTTTGGCATTTTATTTGTGACTTTTATACATATTGTTAGCGGTAAGCTAAAAACTAAGTACTTACTTAGTAATGTACTAGAACTTCAATTTGCGAAAAATGCAGAAACAATTTTATTTATGCGGATTACACGATCCACCCTGAACATGTGCAAGAGTCGAAAATGCCTACATAATACATTAATTGAGCTACATTGGGTGTAATTAGTGATTATTGCCAGCTGTAAATTGTCTGAATTGGCTGCGCTGGGTGACTGTACACTTGGAATCGTCTCGGTCTTGTTCAATGTTTTTTTAATCAAACTGTATTTAACTTTTTATTATTACCTACCAACCGACTTATTATTTACAACTTGGTGTAATCTATATATAGACAACAGTCACGAAGATAAACATAAAACAAAGCCTATCCTACAGGGTTATTTTTAATTTTGTAGTGACCAACTCTAAAAGCGCGAAAAAAAAGTTAGTTTTTTTGTATTTATGACGCTGACAACAATGCAGATGGTCTACCTGCTTGCTAAACTTACCGTCAGCTATGGACATTAGCTATACCAGGGGGATTGATTGGAAGTTCAATACCTAATCAACTAAAATGTATGGAGCACATGTATTTTTTTCGCTCATTCAAAGTTGTTCCCATAGTATAATACCCAACGCGTCCCAAAACCACATTAAAAAAATACGAAGTTTAAGAATGGCGAGTTAAGTTATATGTAAATACTAATGAAAAAAATCGAATAACTACCTACCTAGTTTTTTTTTGAAGTTATACTTCTTTTGGCGCGATTGGGAAAAATGATGAGAGTGATTTTTTACGATGCGCGCGCACACCGACAGAAAAAAGCGACAGTATGAAGTTAGCTGCAAATTTTTTACTGTATAGTCAAATTTTTACGTTAATAAAACCTCTTTTAGTTAAAAAAATGCTAATAAAAAAGCAAGTGCATGCATAGAGAGGTCACACCGCGTGACCGCAGCCCGCATACACCTACATAATATTAAAATCAAGCGATTCAGATAACACAGTCGAGGAGGGCGCCCCTCTACAATATAAAGCAGGCAGGCCTAGCATGCAAGGTTTGGTACAATAACAACCAGCTGAAGGTTACAACAGAATTTCGCATTATTTATTACTAGCTGTCCCCCGCGGTTTCACCTTCTCAATACCATAGGTTATCTGCGTACCAAATTTCATCGCGATCGGTTCAGCGGTTTAGGCGTGAAAATGAAAATGAATGAAATGAAAATGATTTTTTTTTTTATTCAAATAGGCCTTCACAAGCACATATGAATAGTCTGACTCTAACGCACGGTTCGGAAGGTTGCTTTTACTGAGAAGAGCCGGCAAGAAACTCAGCAATTACTCTTTTCAAAACCAACTCAGATTCATTACATCAAATTATTTATCTAGTTTCACTGACAATATGTGTGCGTTATATGACAGTAAGGAAAAAAATATATCAAAATTATGAGTAACTTAGTAAACAAATGGATTGCAAACTTAAGCAGACCAGCCCCCACAAGCAGCACCTGTTCACAAGTATGACGCAAAAGGTAACAAACAAACTCACTTTCACATTTATAATATTAGTTAGGATTAGGATCTTCTAATATAACTATGAATATGAACGTTCGTAAGTGTCGATATTTGGATGTTTGTGATTAAATCACGCAATTTGAATCTTGGCATAGAGATAGATATCCTGGAATAAAACATGACGCGGAACACGGGTATTATACGTGGGCAAGCTAGTTCGAAATAATAAAAATCAAACGTTTATCATGCGAGTTTTTATGTGTATGTATAGACAGAATGAATATTATAGGTACATACTATCAACATAATATAAGGTGTTAAAAATTAACTTTAAATATTTTACGAGGTTGCTCGCTATCGAAAAATAAATATATTAAAAAAAAAAAAAATTTTGAGCGATTTTAATTTTTCACTAAAATAAAGTAATTTGTAAAATATATATAGGCAAGTCAGATGACTTATTTACATAAATTAGTATAGTAAAAAAAAAATACTTAAATTATGACCCATTTAGCAAGCTATCTTGTTTTAGAACTAAAATATAAATAACTTAGTTATACATTATAACGATATGTTTCGTTATATGCTTATAGCAGTGTTAAATGCTTAGCAGCGATCGTGCTAGCCCCACTTATATGCATTACTTTTTTTACTAGCACATGAATGCATCAATTCGATACATCGTTAACATTTTATTGATACGAACGTTTCTAAGCTGCGGTATCGATAAAATTTTAAGTAGTTATATTATAAACTATTCGTAGACAAAATTATCATCGGGTTGGAGAGAGCTTACTAATAAAATGTTATTTTTACGATTGTTTTATCCCAATCGGTGTACATTTAGAAAATGTTCATCTGTTGATTGATTATGGATTTTGGTTATGAAATATTTTTTGTCTAGGCCCGATTATCGCGTCGCGCGTCGTCGAAATCAATATCGCTTTCGACATTTTGTCGAAAAATATGGCGGATCTATGAAATTATTTCTTAGAAATTCAATACCTACATTTTTATAACCGACATGTTTCTCAATGTATGAGACAGTCGAAAGTGCGAGATTCGGGCCCCAGTAATAACCACCCGGTAAATTACATACTTAGGTTGTAGTTTTGTTATCTATACTAATATAATAAATAAAGGAGAAGAGTTTTTTTAGTTTGTTTAAGGACGTATTCGATAAAATTGCGCGATGAAATTTCGGTATCTGGCGGTAATGTACGCACCATTACATTCACAGTGCACAGTACTAACCTCTGGAACTACCAGTCGGATTTGAAAAAATATTTTTGCATTTGATACCCCAATTCTTGAGGAATTTGGGAATTCCTCATTTGTCATTCCCGGGGGAATGCGGGTGGAACCGCGGGGAACAGCTAATAAATATATAAAAGACAATATTATTTACACCCAGCCTCAGAACAAACATACCTACCTACATGTTCGCACACAAATATTTGTACTGGATGGGAATCCAACGTCGAGGGTTGCAGTGATCTGTAGCGAAGCAGACAGTCAACCCATCCGTTAATAATAGCTGTTTTTTCTCTCAAGTCCATCAGAGTATATTCCACAATCACTTGTTCTTATAGTAAATATTAATATCTAATCATGCATAACCGTCTGTTTGTCTGTTAAAGAGAACATGACGGCAAACAACGCGTGATACATCAATATTTATTGTTAACCGGGAATCGAGCCGGCTACCCCTTAATTAACATAGCGATAGTTAAATAGTTGTCATGTAGTTTGTTTGTAGCTTAAATTTCGGTGTAACTAAGTATTCTTCTCCGATATTTTAGACAAAGTCAGTTGAGGTCTAAGAAGGAAGGAAGGTCGAAGTTACATCAGTCTTCATGATCTCTACTCGATATTAGACAAGTTCTATAGAAAAGTTTTTTTTATAGCATTAAAAATAGTCAAGTTACTTCTTTACGTTTTAAAATCACCTGTACCCGTCGACTTTGAAGTAATCGTGTTTCTTAACCATTTGTAGTATATCTCTTCGAAGGCGGGAGGTTCCAAGCCGCCAGTGAGTGCTCGTCAACGATACGAGTGACCCACCTTTGCACTGAAGCAAATGAATTATGGTGGATCAAGCTGGTGAGCTTCCTTATCTGTGCTTTATATCGAGTGAAATATCGCTTGGACTACTGACCGCGGCACAGAGGAACCAGATACTCTTTAAGATGGTGAGGGGAGTGTCTTCGAACTGTGGTGCGACTACGGGTTTTTTCACAGAAAACGCGTAGACCTGTATCAACGAGAGGTAATTCGGACCAAATTAAGTTTTCCCCATTCCGAGAAGTAGAAGAACTCCTCTCATAAGAGAAGTTTTGGGGAGAGTGTATTATATATTAAATTTCGACTACGGAACCCTAAAAATAATAATTGGTCATGATTGGAATGTTGTAACCTGGAGTACCCGTATCGTATTGTCAGGAACAATGATGAATTTGTCATTTGTATTATTAATAATAGGGGTCGAAACTACAAACTTAATTATGCCTCAGTATATAGACGAATAAATAAATAGCAAGACATCAAAATGATAATAACATAAAATTGTTGCCAGTAAAAGTACATTCATGTATTAATCATACTTTTAGATCTCATGCTAGGCATATGTTTATATTTCTTCATCTAAACGCACTAATATTATTTTGAAAAAAGAAAACATAATCTCATAAACCTAAACATTTAAAAGAAATTAACTTTCCCGCTCCCGTCATTCTTGCAGCGCCATCTAGTCCTAACAAAGCGAAGCTATACTTACAAATTATTTTTTCCTTTGTTATTAAATTAACTACAATATTCTGTAGTTATTCTATACCTTCATCAATCAATAGTAGTTTGGAAAACTCGTACTTACCTGAAAAAATAAAAGGAATACATTAAAACAATTATATCGACTAATCCAAACTATTCATTCATAAAAATAAATTATGGACTTTATAAATAGCTCACGTCCGGGCGATAGGCACGTGTTGACGTGACTATAGCGTTCATTCATCCCTATTGGTTATTTGAATCAATAAAAGGTTTAATTATCTTTAAGGATGTGTGGAAGTGGCGATATTAAAACAATTTTCGTCCTTTCTATTTGGGTGGTCGATATGTTTTCAATGTTAGAATAGAATGTAGATAGTAGTAGGTATAATTATGTTGGGTTATCTCAAAAAGATTTTGTCTTACAAGATTGTAATAAATAAAAAGGTTAGCAGGATATTGTGACTCACTACACAATAATATTTCCTAAAAGTCAGGTTCCTTAGTAGGATATGGCCTCTTCTGATACAGCGCCATCTAACGGTACACCCATGAACCACTACGTATTTTGTAACGGTATAAGTCAAATGTAAATCTAACGACTATAAGTTTTCATAATATTGAACTAGATGTCGCTACAAGTATCAGATATAATGAAAAAGTTCTCTTTACAAAAAAATATTATATTAACTTCCATCTGTAGTTCCAAAGAGATGTAATGCTTTTAACTAACGTCGCGTATACTTTCAAACATCCTCGGCTCACTTCACACTTCATCTTCAGCATTATCATGTCAACTGTATGCCATCATTTCATTTTGCATCGTCTCCTTAACTGCCTTTTCCGAACCATTCAAAGTATTATGAGTAATCAGTCATCACCGACGACGGGACTATAAAGGTAACCACCGTGCTATAGTTTCCTCACGAATTCATGATGTTTTTCTTCACCGAAAGGTCATTAAAATAGGATTCGAATTCGAGCCTACGACCTTAGGCGCGACCTTCGACAACACCGCTACCGAGCAATTATCGACTCTTAATTATTTAGTAAAAAAAAAAACAATGTGGGCGTAAATGTTTTCTGTACCGATATACTGCCTACCTCTTTTAGGATAGTGGGCGTAATGATTATTATTATTCTATGTCAAGTGAGAAACTTTCTTTTACCTTCAAATCAAACTTCTTGTCTGTAAATCATCGACCTTGGTAGGTCAAAGACAGACTGAACAATGGCCACCCACTGTAATTTAGGATTGCCACCGTAGATATTTAATGTATTTAATAAAGTAAAGTCGCCATAATTATTGCTTTACTATTCAGAAGCAACAATGTAACCAACCAAAATTAACATTTGGACATTAGCTAAATAATTTTAATTTATTTTTATAATATACTAGCTGTTCCCCGCGGTTTCACCCACGTTCCCGGTGTAATTTTTTTTTCATACAAACCTTCTCCTGACAATAAAGAACATTTAAAAAAAAAATTGGCCAAATTGGTCCAGGCGTTGTTGAGTTATGCGCTTACCAACACATTTTGCGATTCATTGTTATATTATAGATATATACAGGGTGATTTTGTTATCACTGGCAATACTTGCAAGGGTGGAAGTACTCATCAATGTGAACAACTTTTATTATAGGGCTAACTCTGATATCGCGTAAAATAATACGGTTGCTTCATACATTTTGGTCGAGTAGGTATTGAACTTTTGTATGGAACAGCTGATCATTTTTTCATGATTTTACAGTTAGTCCCATAATAAAAGTTGTTCATTTTGATGAGTGCTTCCACCCTTGCAAGTATTGCCAGTGATAACAAAATCACCCAGTATATATATATATTTATTTATTTTTTGAGTGGAGTTTCCTAATACAGCATGCATGCTTAAAAGAGGCTTCAACGTTGTTGACATTAATTTAATTTTCTAAAATTAAACAAGAAAAAGAACTAAATAATTAATCTACAAAATGAAATAAAAAACGCCGATGGAACCGTAAGGCGACATCATTGTATAACTTATCTGAATATTAGATAATTATTATAATTTAATTAGGTATCATCGCAAATTGATTCCTATTTCCTGTTTTATGACAACCCTACTAAAGCCAGCCGGTGCTGGTGCGCCCGCGCAGCCGATGCGCTACGGTTCGCGCACACATTAATGAAATTACCTACTACATATTGCTATTGCGCAAGTTTCCGTTATTAAATCGATGTGGATGATGGACGATGCTCAGATACCCATAAATACGTAGCTAAATGAATAAATCATTGATATATTATGTGAACGGAATTCAATTATATTTTTTACATTTTGAAATTAGAAAGTATCTGTACTGATTTTAGGCCATCTATTTCTATACCTAAATAAATATATTCTGGGAAATGTCCCACAATGTGCCACTGGGTCAGATGGATCATCGGGCCATCTGACCCAGTGGCGTAGCTTGCCTTATACGGGTCCAGTATCAAAATTTGTTAGGGGGTCCAAAGGTTTTTCACAAAGGAAACAAAAACACTCAAGCTTCCACCCCGCGGTTCCACCCGCGTTCCCTAGGAATCTTGTGTTTTCTCGAGATAAAAAGTACCCTATGTTCTTCTCCACCCCATAGGCTATTTGCGTACCAAATTTCATCGCGATCGGTTCAGAGGTTTAGGCGTGAAATATAACAAATAAACTCACTTTCGCATTTATAATATTAGTTAGGATTAGGATTTTAAGGAGTGTTCGATCGAAGATTCAATCTCTAATACTAAGTAGGTACCACAGTTATTTGTATAACACAAATTAAAATCATGCAATTATTATTGCTATGGGTACATACTCATCAATGGGTGAAGGCATCCTCCATCCTCCAGACCCTAGCCTATCACCTCTGTATTCTAAACAGACTAAGCTAATAACTAGAGATCGCATATTTAACAGGCGCGGGCGTCAGGACCGCACGGCCCCATTCTGACCCTATTGCGGTAAACAATGAGAGTCTCGGTACAAACCCTGAGAGGATTACCTACTAATACTTAACGTATGACTGGCTCCACTGCTCCAGAAGCTGGGGTGATGCGGTACTGACGGTCATGAATAAAAGCTACTGGTATACCGGGCGGACAGGACACTAAAAGATGGTACCTATATTTTCGTAACCTATGCTAGGTTTCAGTATGAGACCATCATTGAAATCGAGAAAAATTAAAACATATGAAATACTAAGGGGCCATCCAGGCGTGAATGCTCCCCCCTTGGGGGAAGGGTCGACGAAGTGTCATATTGTGTGACAAAGTGGGAGTGATCTTAAGTTTCGTGACGTCACATTTCAAAATATTTTAGATTTTGATCTAAGTATTAAAACGTTTAGAACTGACAACGAAAAACTTAAAAATATTTCCAACTTTATCTGTATAAACATAAGTTTGTTAGATGTTGATTTTATAATAAATATTTAAAAAAATACGCGTCGACTTGAGAACCTCCTCCAGTTTTTTCGTCGGTTAAAAAAAAATGGTTTAAATGGAAATAATACTAATTTCGGAACTGCTGTTTTAATTTAATAATTTCTTGTAGTAAAAAATTATGTGACGTCACAAGGACGGGGGAGGAGTAAAAAATCATGAAATTAGTGTGAAGTAATTTATTAGTAGGATGGCCCCTAAAGGTCAAGCTTGTTTGATAAATATGTATAAAAAAATCTTATTTTTTTCGCGATTTCAGAATTGATACCATAGTAAAAGTTATTATATTCAGTATGACAAACTTAACGTAGGTTTCGAAAATATGTCAGCTCGAAATGTCCACTCGGTATTGTAGCTTCCTAAAACCTCTCACAGCTCGGTAATTATAAATAGCTGCATATATAGACGTTTAGTTGGATACACTAAGGTCAATGTCAAAACTAACGCAGTTTTATAGTTCTTTATATAGATCCATTAATTTCTCTCGATGATTCAGCTATCCATATTCACGGGCTTAACGCCCTCTATCGTCTACCGTTATGGCCTCGGTCAACAATTAGTATAAGTCATTAATTAACAAATCCTAGGATTTATAAACGAATTGCTAAATGACTGAGTCAGTTTTTGGATTTTACTTCAAATACATCATGAAATACGAGATAAGTATACCCTCAAGCTGAAGACTTGTCAAGCACTTATCGGTGCTAGTTAGATTTGAGAGCCAATTCCCTCTTAGCCTTTATGTGCTTACAACATTTGGCCACATTCTTCTAAGTAAAAAAAAACACCTTTTTTTTTTGTTATGAACTATTTAAGCGCCAAACCTCTCCTAGGCTTAATGTGTTTACAACATTCGGCCACATTTTTCTATGTAAAAAAAAACACCTTTTTTTTTTGTTATGAACTATTTAAGCGCCAAACCTCTCCTAGGCTTAATGTGTTTACAACATTCGGCCACATTTTTCTATGTAAAAAAAAACACATTTTTTTTTGTAGTGAACTATTTAAAGACGCAGAATACATTAACGATAATATATCATAGCAGCTAACTAGTTTTCGAGTGTAAAACATCTTTGTATGGGTATTTGCTAACGGTGACCCGGTAACCTTAATTTGTAGCACGCGTCATTTATCACTTGCGTCTGCCCGCAGCTTTGTCTGTGCATAATATATAGGTACAGCCGTACAGCTATATTGGTTTTTTACATTTACAATTACAACACAAGTTTAAATAATAGGCAGTTAATTTTACGAAGAAATGAATAATATGGAGTTTTCTCTTTGGATGTCGACGGACTAATTTATCTACCAACCTAAAATATTAGTTTTTTTTTGTTAGACATCTAGCTAGACTGCCTTATAGTTTATGTATATACTTAGATATGTCACAGTGTTATGTTGTTATTCAATAAAATAATACGGATTGATTATGTAATTATTTATTAGCCTCTTATAATAAATATCCACGGTCTAATATTGATCATGCCCTAACCATAGAGTAATGCTCAACCAGACACAGACTTAATGTTGACCACAGACAATGTACATAAGGTTTCTACATACAACATCTCCCTTCTTTTCCAAGTTCTTTAATACCTATACATAATCATCTAGATAACAAGGCATATGTACAATTCTTCCACTTCTTGTTCTATAATTTGAATTTAAATCATTACTCACATCTTCAGTAAACCAAATTTGGATTATCTAATAATAGATATTTATAGAATATTACTAACTAAACTACTTTTTAAAGCAAACAAGCAGGCATAGTACCTAATGTCCTAGGATATTTTTTTTATAGGTTATTTAAAAAAATGCCAAAACAGTCAGATCATAAAAAAAGATTAAATAAATATAAAAAATTAAAACTTGCTGAGTTTTTGCCTTCTTTTCTTAGTTAAAAGCAGACCTACGAACCGGTAATAACTTCAGTAAATTCGACCTTCATAAGTGCCCTCCTAGGGGCTAAACGGAATTTGACTTTGACTTTATGTCTCTCTTTCTTGTTTGTTACGCTAATGTTGTCACTACGCATCTCCCTAAGTCATAGTTGCATTGCAACTGGAAAGATACCTAGCAAATAGTAACGGATTTTCAAGGGTTAATGCTTGGCTTGGCGCTTCGAATAGAATTTATTTCATCGAATCGGGTGAAAGGAGAAAGATATGGGAATTTCATTAAATCTCAGCGAGCGAAGCCGTGGGCCAAATGCTAGTATATAGGTAATATATAAAAGAGAGTAGACGTACCTACATATTTAGAAATAAATAGGCTCGCCGATTTGCTCGGATTTTATCATCCAAGCTCATCGAGGCTTCGGGAGACCGACGGGCTGGGAGCTTTTTCCGCCAACGCATAAGCTTGGCCATCCAAAAAGGGAACGCTGCCAGCCTGTTGGGAACCTTGCCTATCGACAGCAGCGAGGGCTTTGAGGATGTTTTCTATATATCATAGTTTGTATTTTTTACTTTAATGGTAAATATGTAAATAAAAATTAAGAAATAATATATTTCATACTTATACGACTTAGCATAGAGGTCAGAATTATCACAAGGATGGTGGAAGGTAATTCGAGCCCACACAAACCGATAAACGTTTTCGACAGTGATAACTAATGTATTTATTATATTTGGTTTATTTTAAATAATGTGTATACATTATAAATATCGTTAGCGAAGCGATAATTAATGGTCGGAAATTCAAAAGTTCATTACAAAGTAGGTAAATAAAGATGTGGTCAGGAATCCAGCCAATAGCTGATCTTTATTTTACAAAAATTGGTTGTTGTTTTACGAAATTCTGATTCACATAAATACTTTTTGATCAAAACAGGTCGGTAGTTGGAAAAACTATAAGTCATAAAGAAAAGACCACTTATTTTTAATCATAGAAGTAAGCGAAAGTCCCACACGTAAATTCAACTGGCCAGATACATCGATCAAGAAGGTTAAAGCCAGGTCTATGAAACCGTATTTTTTAAAGGCTGTAAATCTTTATTCGAAATAAAAACAAGATCTCGAATATTTAATTTTTACAGTTAGAAACTGGCAGTTGAACAGTTTCCTATTATTATAATGGCTTATTACGTGTTTAATGAAAGAGAGTTGAACAACATAATTTAAAATTAAGAACTGCTTTTGAGGATGTATTCTATATATCATAGTTTGTATTTTATATATTGATTGTAAATAGGTACTTGTTTTAAATAGATCTGTAATTTTTATAAAAATAATATATTTTGTTGTAAAGAGAACTGCTTTCAATTTCCTTTTTTTTGTTATCTGCAAATAGCTAGCGGAAAGAAAAAAAAACCGGCCGAGTGCGAGTCGGACTCGCGCACGAAGGTTTCCGTACCAATATTTGTTTTATTTTAATTTAATTATTTATTTTTAAAGTGAATATACAACTAAATGTTCTGTGAATATTTCAAGCGTCTACCTGTTACCGTTATAAATATCGAGCAAAAACGAGAAAAAAAGAAACACGTTTGTTGTATGGGAGCCCCCTTAAATATTTATTTTATTCTGTTTTTTAGTATTTGTTGTTATAGCGGCAACAGAAATACATCATTTGTGAAAATTTCAACTGTCTAACTATCACGGTTCATGAGATACAGCCTAGTGACAGACGGACAGACAGACAGACGGACGGACAGCGGACTCTTATAGGGTCCCGTTTTACCCGTTGGGTACGAAACCCTAAAAAACCGGCTTAGTGCGTAGGCATCCTCAATGTAATCTAATACCTTTAAACGAGCAATTCTTGTATTATATACAGGTGATTTTTTAGTCACTGGCCATACTTGCAGGGGTTGAAGTACTCGTCAATATGAATAACTTTTATTATGGGACCAACTCTGATATCGCAAAACATAAAATGGTTCCTTCATACATTTTGGTCGAGTAGGTATAGAACTTTTATATGGACAGTTGATAATTTTTTGTGATCTCGAAAGTTAGTCCTATCCTAAAAGTTGTTCATATTGATGAGTACTTCCACCCCTGCAAGTATGGCCAGTGACTAAAAAATCACCCAGTATATACCTATATATATACCTATAACTGATCCAAAATTTCGACATTATCACATAATGGCTATGACAGGCAGAGGCGGAGAGATAGCCATGACGAGAATATTTGACTACGGAACCCTAAAATAGGTCAAAATTACAGAGCAAGTCAGAGAGCACAAACGCAGTTCTTAAGAAAAATTACCAAGTATAAATAGAGGACTAAAAAATAATAAATTATACTGAAAAAGAAAAACAATACACAATCAAAAATAGACACAGTATAAATAACAACAATAGTGACATAGCAATATTCGTCTGTTGCATACCGATTGCAAGACAGTTAATAAACCATTCGGTGTCCGGTTCATTTCACTTTGGTACGGCGCCAAACCGTCTGCCCTACATACCTACGAGCTTTGCTACGAGTTATTTTTATCTTTACAACTATATTTCAGACTGTGGGAATTAAAATAGACCCAAACATTTGCGGTATATGACTCAAATTGATTTGTTAACATTTGACATTTTAAATTCGTACCGTTTTAAATGATTGATTTGTCTAAACTTTCTTTACTTTTCCAAACACTCGGAGTTGAGAAATAGACAAGCTATAGAAAAAGACAATTAAAAAAAAAAACTTAAGTAGTATTAATTTTATATCACTTACAAATTTATGTAAGCATACTACATCGGAAACAAAGAATTCATACAATAGAAGGCATATGACCATAATAACCGGAAAAAAACTAAAATAGCTGCCAAGCATTGTTAACCCGCTGGTTCTTTCTTATATCAACATTATTGGTGACTGGTGACCAGTACCTATTTCCCCTTGGTGACTTTTAGCCTACTTTAACTTTATAAAATACTAGCTGTACCCGCGGTTTGACCTGCGTTTTCAGCATAAAAAGTTGCCTATATACCTCTATAAACTGCCTATCTAACGCAAAAATATCAGTGTCTTAATATCATACAAAAATCCCATACTTTTCCAATTTTCTGCGCAATTTTCTTAAAACAAAAAAAACCGTAAGAACCCTTATAGTATTAGAAAAAAAAAATGAATAAAATCGGTAAATTCGTTCTCAAGCTATGGAGGGACCAAGGGAAATAAGGATTCATTTTTACAATAATATAGATTAATTTAAATTATAAACAGTGACATTTGAATGGATATAATAAAAATAACGATTCAAATGCTAAATAAATCAATTCATTATGATCACTGCTCCAGTTCTCAGCCTGTCTGTTTGTTTGTTTCATTGTTGTGGGTGTGAGTCACGTGGAGGTACATAAATAACTTATTCAAATACATACATACCTACTTGTCACCCATGGTATGATGAACATTGCCATCGTCAACGAAAAGTAAAAGAAAATATAAATTAAATTTGACGATAGATAGTAAAGGCTTATGATTGCCTTCAGATGGACCAGTAAGGACAAAATATTTTTTTGCGAGAGAGTCTTAATAAGTTATACATTTAAAATAGAGTGAGAGAGGTAAAAGCATATAGCCAAAACTATTAAAACATAAGTAGATAGATGATAAAAATATTTGCTAAAAATAAACTTAGACACAAGTTAAAATGTCAAGGCAAATTGCACTCTTGTAACCTAAAAAGATACAAAAAAATACGTGAAAGGAGATCTTTTGGTCAATTGAAAGTCAAAATCAAGGCTATGCACCCGTTTTGGCTTAAAATCGCTTACTCCAAACTACATGTAGAGTTTGTTCGAATATTTTTGTAAAAACATATTTGGATAAATGTTGTGTATAAGTTTTCACTAATTAATTAATCAAGTGGGACGACCTGCAACCAGATGAAACGACAGAACCGATGACGTCGGTAGTTGGGAGCCGCTGAATGCAATAGGTCTAAGTCTT
Source organism: Tetheella fluctuosa (assembly GCA_951216915.1). Lineage (NCBI taxonomy): Eukaryota > Metazoa > Arthropoda > Insecta > Lepidoptera > Drepanidae > Tetheella > Tetheella fluctuosa. The sequence goes on along the minus strand of OX578233.1, from coordinate 8,694,725 downwards.
CTAGGTCGGCTATACATTAGCAATGCCCTCGATATTGCTAATATCTATCGGCGAGGGTAGCCACTTACCATCAGGTGAACCGCAAGGCTGCTTTCTGACATAAAATAAAACGTTCTTTGTGGAAATCAATGGGTGTGGTGAAGTGACGTTTACGAGAGTGCATCCTTGGACTGAATATGATGTTGATGATAAATGAGATCCAACTTAGGTCCATAGAATTACACGAAATTCACGTCTTGTCAGTTCTGCTACAATTCCATTGGTTCATATTTGAAAACGATGATCGTATGTCGTTTTTCCAAGTAGACCCTCTGTACGTGAATGCCAAACTGTGTGTGTAGATAGTTGATATTTTAACTTCACTTATCTCATAAGTAAAATCAAAGACGAAGAGATCGTCAAAATTTTATTCCCAAAGCAGTTGTTGTTTCACTTTTTCAACTGCCTTGATAATAAAAAAACGGAGGCATTTTTATTGCTTAATTAAACAATTAATTCGATAGCTCAATTGTGAAGTCAGAAGCCATGGCGAAGGCCAACTACTTAAATAGTACATTGAGCTTGTGATTTCAAGACACCATGAGAAATTAAAAGTCTGAAAGAAATTTGTAATTAATCGATCGATAACCTCTGGACTTCCAGCAGCTCAAACTAAGATCCAGTGCCTTTCTAGGTTTTCTAGGCTTGCCACCTTAAACGAAAGATTACTTCAAAGTAAACAATTAAACAACATAACCCTTTTTAAAACCTGGACTTTTAAAGGAAAAGAGAAAGCCCAACACGTTTGATATCAGGTGGAATGCAATTAAACGTATTCACATGCAGTATTTAGTTATATAGACTAACGGTATATTCAAGGGCGGGGGGAACCGAGGAACAGAACCTGTTCAGCGGTCGAGACCAAGGTCGCAGTGCGTGTTGGTCAAACCAGTAATACAACTATCTTGTTAACACGTTTCTACGCTTCATTGAACGGTATGGGTTATTTATTATGATAGTGGATCGGGTTTGAAATAAACTAAACTTTAATGTTGTAGAGTCTTGACGGATTAACGTAAAAATAATAACGTCAAAATTAAACTTGTGTCATATAAATTGTGGTAGATTGAATGTCAAAATAAATTGCATGTTTATCATAAGATTGACATACACCGGATAGGTATGTATTTATATATAGTTGGACACTAACATTTCCAATTTAAATAAAATAATATTAACGTACTGTGCCATGGATAAACACGATAGAATATGGATGTTCTTTGAAGTTGGTTTACTGACTTAGCTATAATATTTACTATTTGCAGATGCAAGATGTGATGGCGCGAAATATAAGTTCCCGTTTGGTATTCGATATTTTTATACAGAACAGAAAGCTTAGAAAATCCTTTAAGAATCAATGACAGCAAATTCATGAAATCATCAGAACATTTCCAATTTATTTAATTATATAAGTACATTAAAAAAATACAGTTAGCTTGAAACGTGAAATTTTGCATATAGGCGTCTCAAGCATATATATGCTTCAAGCGAAGAATTACAATTACGCACGTTCCCTTGGAATTTAAAGTTTTCCCAGGATATTTAATGTTGGTGGTATACTGTGTTATGGTTAAGTTTTAAAAGCCATGTAAAAGCCCACACAAAACCATTATCTAACTTGTAAGTAATTTAAATTCCCGCATTTCGCCCAAAAGTGATACCAGCATGGTGTGATCGCTATTTCATGGTAATTTATAGTATTATAACTCCTACACATGAACATGAAAATGTTCATGTTTTCCATTATTAGAGATTTAATGTCGTGCTCTTTATTAGTACCCACAGAGTACATTTTGTGGTACCTAACTTGATGTGGGTCAAATTTTGTGTTAAAATAGCAGATAAGGAATTGAAATAGGAACCTTAGTAGTGCCTATTTCTTCGACAAGTAGGTCCATACGTAGGTATATTTTCAGAATTCAGATTAAAACTAATGAGAAAAAAAAAACAAATGTCAAAAGACAAGCAAAGGGGTTGCCATTTTAACAGCCTTACCAGCGTTTCCTTCTCAAACATCATTTTTTTATATAAAAAAATACTATTGATCGTTGTATAAGTACCTACATCTTATCTTCATAATATACAACCTTATCATTTAATTAAAAATACTAGAGAACCAAAAATAAAAAATAAGAAAATAATTTTTAAAATAACTTTTTTTTTGCACTGTACTCAGTCGTTATCTGCCTCTGTCTGTTTCTCCGTACTTCTTCTAAACCACCCAAAGGATTTTGAGACAGTTTTCACTAATAAAAAGACGATAAACGAGAAAGGTTTTGTATATAATTTGTAGATATTTTGTACAAAATGGCTGAACTACCGTGCGAAGCCGGGGCGAGTCGCTATAGTAACTAATTAGTTGTAGAAACCTCATGGGGATTGATTATAATAGAGATATTGAACAAACTAATTTACGTATGCCATACATATAATATCTTTGTGATATGTATGTACCATTCCTACAACCAAATATCTACAGCGCGTCTGTCACTGATAATGCGATGCGCCAGCGCGCAGCGCCACAAGAAGTGAACAACTCAGTCGCCTGCGCGTCGTCGTGTCGTGCGACCCAATTTTATAATAGCATCTCAGTCACTACGCAACAAATTACCACTCGACTGACAATTGTTTGGTAACTAACAACTGACTATTATAGGGTAGGTACTTATAGGTGAAAATAATAATGAACAAATATATATTTAAATCACCAAATGCTTAGTTAAGTTACTTAGAGGTGATGAGATCCTAAAACTAAATACAATCATGAGTTTATATGAACAAAAAATATACTTTCTTTATTTGAGCGCACAGCAGTGTCCCTGCCAAGTCTCACATACTCACTTAACATAAAAGTAAAACTGCAAATAAAAATTATAATGTTCTTGAAAGCAATGCCAAAAAGAAGAGACATAATAGAAACGTAAATATTGGAGAAGTGGGTAATAACAATTATTGGAATGTAAAACACGTTGGAGACCACTAACCTAGTAAGTAAATGCTAAGTGGATTACATGTAAATAACAAGGTCATGTTGCACTGACTGTGCTGCTCGGTCGGTCAAACTTTCGTCGGTCGAAATATCTGGGATCGATCGATGCTCGATGATCATCAGCCTCCGTTAATATTGCTTTTGCGTCGAAGATTATTCAAATCTCATTTAGTATTGAAAATAAAAAACTGATGCTGTGGTATTTAAAAAAAAGTTTCGATTAAAATATTTCATTTAATTATTATCGTACGTATTGTAAAAGCTGTAAAGATCTTTGATTAAGAAGAACATTCAAGGAACAGTGACAGATATCTACCTAAGTAGGTCTTTAATTTATTCGTCGAATCAGATTTTCACTTTTGTGTATATTCAGCGCAAGTTAACTTTATAATAACGATAAAAAAATTAAGTGAATAAGATTTTTCTATCCAAGGTAATTATGAAACTGAAGGGAAGTCCCCTTAACATCCGACCGTGCCCTCTTGAAGGTCAAGGTCGAGTTACGCAACCTTGGATCGCACTGCAGCATCCACCCATCCTGGGGTGTGGAGTGGGCAACTATCTGGGGACCACCACCCCCTTCCTAACGATGTTGCCAACTAAGTTTCGAGAAGTGAGCTCGTATTTTATTTACCCAAATATACCAACATGTAGGTACCTCGTGTTATAAATAATTTAAATTGAAAATGAAAATAAATATTTTCTTTAATGTGTAGGAGGTACTCCACAGTGTAACTAAATAAGAATAGCAAGAAAACATAACATGTATGTACATTATGTTGAAGATAGGGATGTTTGGAAATAGTTACACTCTGCACAGGTGCACCTTGCATAATGTTTCTTTATTATATATATATATATATATATATATATATATATATATATATATTTAGTTTTAGCCATTAGCGTATTCGCTATTATTTAATAAGAATTTGTTTGCGTTACATTTTATTATTTACTTTATATTGGTATTTTTCGTTTTGTTTTAATTGCATATGGTATTGTACATTTTGCTGTTTTTGAAAAAATATAGCCAATAGTCAGATAATTTAAACAAAATAAAAAATGTAACCTTGCTGAGTTTCTTGCCGGTTCTTCTCAGTTGAAGGTTGACTTCCGAACCGGTGGTAACTTCAGTAAATTCGACCTTCATAAGTGCCCTCCTAGGGCCCAAACTGAATAAATGGCTTTGACTTGACTTGACTTGACTAGCTCAATATTTTTTTTACATAAATAACTAAACATGATTTTACCAAATTATTATTATTTTTACATAAATAACTAAACATATATTACCAGATGTTTTGAGTTAGTCTACAGATTTAGTCAGAATATTTACACATAATTTACAAATACACTGATTGAATAAATATACAGGACCCGAGTAAATGGAGCTCGCAACTACGCGTCTGGCTGTTTGATTTGGGGTACCACGAGTCCTTCACCATTTGATAGACTGCTTGGATTCGTGGTGGTTTGTATTTAGTTGCAGGGGAGAGGCATGTTCATCTGCTCGGTAGATGGTGACCAAAGGTTCCCTGTGCGTAACTAGTAACTGATGGCACTGGCCTAAGGCCTCTTTGGTCAGATACGCGGTCAGCAAGGGACCCTTATTCCGCAAAATGTACTACCGTTCATCTACCTTTTTCTTACAGCATGATAGGACAGATAATCTAGTGGGTATCTGTCTACATGCTATCTAAGAAGTCTTAGGCCTTAGACCTCTTGGGTCAGATACGGGGACCGCATCTTGCCTGGTCAGCAAGTAGACAGATAGCCACTAGATTATCTGTCCTATCTTGCTGTAAGGAAAAGGTAGATGTACGGTAGTACATTGAGATGTGAGCGTGCATACAGCTCCGGTACCATTCTGGATAAATGGTAGTGGCTTCACTGACATGTCCAAGATTGAAACTGCTAGAATTCTTTGGAATGCGGGCAGTGAGCGACTTTAACAGCTGTACACTGTATCTATCCATAATATCTTAATATTTAAATTCCACAGGTTAGCTTTATTTCATCGAAATTGGTTGAAAGGAAGAAGAAAGCTCGGAATAAAGATCATGTTTATAATCATATTGCTGTTAATTAATGTAATAACATTGGAAACATACAAATTTCTAATTTTTTCACCTCGCTATGATTGATCGGTCCATACTATATCTATATTCTAAATTCAACTCAATTTATTACCACATAGCCAAATGAGGGGCGGCCATTTTGAACTTTGACATTTCCCTTATCGAAAGGACTTAGGCTTATGAAACCCGCGAACTGGAAATAATAGTCAAGAGCTGACCACTCCATGCTAAATATAGTACAATTGAATATATTTTCTCTTTTTCACAACAAAAATATTAGTGTGAAAAATGGGCCAAGTTCGTACACCATTAATATTAATGAGTTTTGACTGACACCAATTCATGAACAAAAACCATCTCGCGATGTTTATGTTATGCAGATTACAGTAAATAAAAGCCTTATAAATATGTGTAGTTTTTATGAAAGTGAAACTTAACAATAGAGATGCATGAATATAAACTTAATTTAAAACAATTCTTACAGCTTCAAATGTCAACCTCGACGTGCATAATAATTTTGACTAAGTATAATAAAAATATTAAGAAAGAAACTATAACAACCCACCATTTATGTGCTAAAAAGGGACAAACATAGCTTAACAAAGAGTAACAACCTCTTGTCAGAATGGGAGATAGATTCTGAATAGTTCATGAGTACACTTAAAATATGGACTTTGCTGTTCCTTACGTGAAATAACTTTGTCCCGAATCCCTTGGGAACCCGGATGGAATCACGTGATGGAAGCTATCACTAGATATTATAAAACAAAGTCCCCGCGACGCATGTGTCTGTCAGTCCGCCATTATCTCAATAAACTACTGAACGGATTTTCATACGGTTTTCACCAATGGACGGAGTAATTCATGAGGAAGGTTTAGGTTTATAAATTTATTAAGGTTTTGTGTAAATTGCCTGAAATATGACGATGATTGTTGAAGATGTCGGAAAAAATCATGCCAACGGGAGCTTTACTGGCGAGCGCCACGTAAACCAATAGAGTTACATCATGCTTAGTAAACAATTATATTTAATATAACTGCATGCAATGGGTAAAGCCAATGCCCATATAATAATATTATTGATATGACATGTAGGTATTGGTTAGATTATTAAAATAGAACACAATTTCAATTATTATGAAAGATCAAGGAAGGAAACGTCAAATATGGTATGAAAACGATATCATTTGTGTTTAAAACTTTTAAATAATGCAAAAAATCATTCGAAGATTCAATAATCAAGAATATCGTCTTGTCTCGTTTTTACAAAAGGTGCAATTAGCTGCCATATCAATCTATATTAATTTTTGTTAAGCAAAATGCCTGTAATCGTCTCGCAGAGCCGAGGCCACCCGTTCTCTTACACTTTGCGATATATAAACTCTACTGTTACACAGTTACAGCACGATTCATTGTTGTGATGTGGTAAGTAGTTATGTACATAGGGAACGTGTATATGAAAGTATGCATTTTTTTATAATTATTGTCGTTTCTGTAAAAAATAATACCTTATCACTAATAAATCCATAAAAATAGTTGTGGCAAGATCCATTAAATATAAAACAAATAATTGAGAGCTTTGAATACCTTCAATTAAGATTACATATCAAACCACATGTTTTATATTTTATTTTACTGCATAATTTAAATATTTCACAATAAAAATGCAGTTTTTGATCTCGTTTTGACCGTCGTCGCATCGAATAATATTTGCATAGAATATTAAGTATTTTAAATGCCTCAAGGTATTTCTCAGACACCAAGGATCAATTATAATTTATAACTTCTGTAAAATTATTTGTGCACAAAATAATCTAGCCGTAATTCTTTAGCAAAAACCGGACAAAACGTACCGAGGGTTTCGTACCTACAAACACCAAACTTATCTGTGTAGTTGAAAAATAGTTCTCCCATATTCTCTAAATGCAAATGTAAGTTTGTAATCGTAAAACCACATATTTATGGCCAAAATTCATGATTCTAATCTAGGTCAACGGAAAGTACCCCATAGGTTTTGATTTATTTGCGAGTGTGAAAAGATGCGGCAAAGATCAATGTACTTTTTTATTGCGTCGAATTAGAAGCTTTTTTTTACTTTGTATAGGCTTGTGTTTGACCACAATTTCACTATGGTAGGTGATGATGTGGCCGAAGGTGGTAAGCACACAAAGCCTAGAAGGATCTGGCTCTCAAGTGCAGCTGCCGGAACACACCAATAGGTGTTTGGCGACAGGTTTTCAACTTGAGGGTAGTAGCCAGCCAGGCGGGTACTACAAAGTACCCTACCACCGTGCTATGGTTTCCTCACGATGTATTCCTTCACCGAAAGCTCAAGCTCATTGTAGGATTCGAACCCACGACCTTCGCCGCGGCATCCGACGCCACTACCACTGAGCTATCATCGCCTTAAATGTTTTTCGCCTTGATATTTTTACAACTCCAAAGGACCGTAGCCCTTAATATTTGATATTAATTTCAACTTAATACCTCCACGTATCTGGGAGGGGTCGTGACAGATAGACGACGGACAACATAGTGAGTGATCCTATAAAGGATCCTTTTTCCCTTTTAAGGTATGGAACCCTAAAAACAATAGAAAGAAAAAAAAATCTTAACTACTTAATAAAACTTTATTAGTATAAAAAATATGGTAAAATATTTGGTAAAAAACGATAAAAAAATAAAGAATGTCTGACCTGTCTTATCTTTAACACAAAAATGTACGTGATATTATGATTGCATTCGTAACGCGTAACATTTTCGTAACACGAAACGTATAATTTACAATAGTTAACATAATTTCATAAGCTGATTACTTATTAAGTTATTTATTTTAGAGCCTATTACCTGAGGGCCTAGAAAGGCCACTTGAGCAATTCATATCTCAAATACAGAATATATCCTATGCAATTCATGAAATCCGTATCTGGTCATTAATTCAATTGTACAAAATGAGTGACTCTTTTCAAAAAAATATTTGAATTATATAGAAATCGCGTTCCCAAGAAAAAATATTAACTATGTCTCTCTCCATACCATAGGCTATCTGCGTGCCAAAGTTTATCGCGACCAGTTCAGTAGTTTAGGCGTGAAAAGGTAACAGACAGACAGAGCTACATTGGCATTTATAATATTATATAATATATAAATGTATTTATATAAGTATCGATGTACTGTGAATGTGAACCTTGCCCATCAGCAACGGCGACAGCCTTAACGAAACTCTGAGGTTCAAAGAACAAAATTCGGAAAAATAATAAATAAAAATCTTTAATATTTTCTTTCACTTACCAAACGACATTTTTATCTTCTTGGACCAATCGTCAACGATAACACCAGTATATTTCTGGCTTCAACAGTCGCAACACTAAAAGGGCATGGTCCTCATTAAAAAAGGGAAATTCCTACACTGTTTATTTTTCGGAGTCAATGTCTTCCCATTATACCTGCCTGCGTGCACGATCATAACACAAACATCCCTATCAATTTCAGTACGTGTAAAAGAGATGAAAAATCATATCAGGACCACAGCTGAGCAAATAAATACACCGGTAAAAGCTCAGATCATAAAAATAAGGAGACATGCCCCTAGGAGCATAGCGTCGTATGACGAATACATAGGCCTTTATAAAATTTATTATTTTTGGCCTTAAACTAACACTAAATTTTGGACTTGGAAGATTGATGCCGAGGTCGAGGACGTAGCTTGCCCAGATGATGCTAATTGGTAATGGGAGAATATTATATTCAAATACAAAAGTTTCTTTATTAAATGAACTCATTACAAGGTATTTTTAATCGTCGCTTGTTTCAATTTTATATATTATATATGTATATTTCTTTACAACAAATATTTACCATCAATGTATAAAATACAAACTATAATATATAGAAAACATCCTCAAAGCCCTCGCTGCTGTCGATAGGCAAGGTTCCCAACAGGCTGGCAGCGTTCCCTTTTTGGATGGATTCCTTCTTTTTTTTCTTTTAAATTAGGTATGCACTTAGAAATAGGTATAAAGTATAATTTACAAATTTTATATTATAACAATAGTGAGGAGCGAACAATTCATTCAAATGCGTTCTTGTCATCTATAAAATCAGAAACTTTATAGTACCCTTTCTTAGATAACGTTTGTTTTACTATCTTCTTAAATCTCTGTACAGATATTTCTTGGATTTATATGGGTACTTTGTTATAGAAACTTATACATTGCACTTTGAAAGAGTCTTTTACTTTGCTGAGCCGAGTTACAGGTACGTATAAATACGAGTCTTAGGTATAGATGAATATATTTAAATTTATTTTAATCATTGAATACTCCTCTAGGGCAGTGAGATAATACGTATGTGTATGAGTACTTATATAAATTGGAATAAATGAAATGGCAATGGGTTAGCTGCATCCAATAAGTGGCGATCTCCAAGTGGACTGCCGACCTGGATCAAAGTCTATGAAAGCCTCTGGAAGTACTTACTTCCAGTGGCTTCCAGTAGCCACTTGGCCCGAAACAATTTTAATAGTGTAGTAGTGATACTTCACTTATATCAATGGAAAAATTGAGAACCATCTTGTTACCTTCTTTGTTTTTTTATGATCTGAGGGTGGAAGTAATTAAAGCGGGTGCAAAGGTAAACAAGTTGGCTTTTGTTTTTAACGCGACACAATCCTGCATCCGCTTTGTGCTTTTTTGACGAACATCTGACGTTTATTAGCCTACGTTATGAAAATAATATTTACACGCAACGCTATTTTAATCGACTTCCCACCAGTTGTTTTTTTTTTTTTTAACTTGTTGCACAAGACAACACAACCACAGGTTATTTGCATATTAAAAGTTGTTAAAAGGTATTATTAATTGTATGTAAACATACGTAAAACAGATTAAGTACGCTAAACGTTGCATATTATGACAGGGGATTGTATGAAACTTGCCTTAAAAACAAAGCGTTAATAAATGAAGAAGCCTTTCAACTTGGCTAACACACTACCGTGCAAAATTCTGGTGTCATTTAAGTAGTGCTGTGATGTATATATATTTAAAAAAACCTAGTTCTTATTCACACATAACTTAGCGTTTTCTTTCTGCCTTATTAAAAATAAACTTAAACTAAGTTTTCCGACTCCATTCAACCTTAAGTACTTACTTACAGTATTTTCTTGTCACGTTTCCGATTTCCACATTACTGGTAAATGTAATAAGTATTGGAAAGTGCAGATAATTGTAATTATGCAGAAATGTCTTCCCGCTCGCCGAGTGAAATGTCACATTGCGACGACACGTCGTGAATTCCTTCACGTAATCTAATATATAAAATTCTCGTGTCACAGTTTTCATTGCCATACTCCTCCGAAACGGCTTGACCGATTCCCATGAAATTTTGTGTGCATATCGTGTAGGTCTGAGAATCGGCCAACATCTATTTTTTAAACCGCTGCGCGAGTGAAACCGCGGGGGACAGCTAGTATGTTATAAATGGATCAACGTTATTTATAACGCGTTACGTTTTTTCTAATATCAAGATATTTTATATTGGGCATCCTTGATATTATGTACAGTCTATGAGAAAAGGTGTATTTCGTCCACGAAAAATGCTCATTCACAAGCAAATAAGGTTTTAAATTAACAGAAAAGGTTGTTCCAATTTTAAATGGCTTCTTAATTTTAATTTTAACACTGAAAACCTCACCCCATCGAGACGATAAAATTATAATTGTTAAATAGATAAAACTGTATCCACAGGATAGGAAAATCTAGTAAATACTTACAGATATATTTTTTCAATATAAACTACTTACATTTTATTTATTAAGGAAGGACTAAAAAGGTCACTCGGCTTTAATTAAATTCAATAAGATATTCATATTAGATGAATAGCACGATCTTCTACGAATTCGGTAATGAAATTCATTTTAGCAATATTAAGTACTCGAGCGGCCTTTTTAGATACCTTGTTTCTTTTTTCAGTGTTGCCATAATCAAATACATCGATATTGGACAAAAATCGTCTCCGCTTGACGCAATAATCGATGAACGGCATATTTAAAGTTATGTATGAAACAATGCAAATGAGGTGAGTGGCCGACACGTTTCGGATCAGTCGTTGCACTCCTCGTCCACAATCCACATCAGATAAGTGATAACTGTTAGCTATTGTGTTGTGTCAACTGTCTCACGGCACGGGCTATGATGACAAGACTGCAAGTAAAAACTTTATTTTTTGCAGAATTTATCAAAATTTCGAATAGAGAATACCTTTAAAAAATCCTTCAGAAAAGCAACCTTCCGAACCCTGCATTAGTCTGTTAATAATAATATTATGTGCCTGTGAACTACTGTGAAGGCCTATTTGAGTGAATAAAGTATTTAATTTCATTTTGTTCCTATCGTATTTTTTTTTTTGTAACTATAGTTAAAATTTACTACTAAAGATGTATTGTGACGGCATCACACGATGTTTATTCAACATTTAAAATCAACGATTAAATTATACTGGTAGGAAACATAGCGGTTGAGAGCCCTCAGCGCTCGCCGCAAAGTCCGCGTAAGGGTGGAAGAAGGTCCCCTGGACCCACCACCTTCTGTTCCTGCCGAAAAAAAAAAAAAAAAAAAAAAAAAAAAAAAAGGTAGGAAACGTGTATGGCGGCAGATATTCAACATAACGACGGCGCGGCAGGACGGTATTAAAAACTAATCTACATTAATTCTATGATTCTTTAGCTTTATTGTATGATGACTGAAAGGTCATAATCACTACCACTGAGCTATGAATAGATGTAGTCTTTCGGGCATCGTCACTAGAGTGAGGCAGAAAGCGAGACAGTGACTTTAGTGTTCCATGACCACAACGTAAAAAGAAAAAAAAAGATAGATCTTAGTAACCGATACCACAAGAAGATAAAACTCATTATCACGTTAACATAATGTACCGTAAAGAATATTAAATAAGAGATAGTTTTTATAAAAAATCTGCATGCAGATGTTTTTCGTTACACAATCTATAAGAACGGCATATTTCATGCGTAGACGCAGTAAAAAGCCTACTCGCATGATATTCTACGTCCATTGTAATTTCCTTATTTGAGCTGTATTGTATTATTATTACGAGGCAATAATAATAAATTAATTGTTCTTATTTTATTTTTATTTCATTTTAACAATGGAGGCTTGTATATCCGCAATTAAATGTTGTTACGCCTCACTACACCAGAGCCCCGAGCACGAACATCTATCGTAATCGCAGCGTCATCGTGTCGAGTGCCCTAACTCAAATTTGTATGGGAATTTGAAAATCGAAAGGTCCCAAACGTTAACGGACCTGCAAATCGGCAGCACGAACACATTTGACAGTTGCTACGTTTTCCGACGTCACGCTCGTGAACGTTACGAATACGCAGCTTGGTATTGAATGTGGTAGCAGGAACATATTTTGACGTATGGTATCGTCTACTCGCTAGCCAGCTAGCGTCAACCGTCTCGCCGCCATTTTTTCAGTGACAGCGTTTCTTAATATTATTTTCACGTGTAGTGGTAGGTATTGGTAATTTTTTTTTTGTGTGATGATTTAAAAAAAAGTGTTATGATTTTTAGAGTATATTTATTATTTATAATCATATTCATTAATTTTGGGAAGTCAATCACAACATTCTAAACATTAAATAGGGAAGCCTCGTGTCCTTTTTTTTACTACTATACGAAAATCAACCATTTTGATTTAACAATATTTTCGTGCAATTTCTTAGTCATATGTATTTTTTTTATTAATTATAAATGTTGGATTACAATTTCACCATGATATAAGTGATGATGTGGCTGTAAGTAGTAAATACACGAAGCCTATAAGGCAACTAGCTCTCAAGTGTGACTGCCAAAACACACCAATAGGTGCTTGGTGATAGATTTTCAATTTGAGAGTGGTAGCCAGACATAGAGTAAGTACTACAACGTACCCTACCATTATGCTTTGATTTCTACACTGAAAGATCAAGCTCATTGTAAGGTTCGATTCGAACTCACAACCGGCAGTCGAGAGTAAATATATTAAATAGTATATTATGAAACTTCATAATAATTGTAATAAGATTTGTAATGAAAGATAAATGTCAATAGTTTAAGTTAAGTGAAATCCAATCCATTAACACTGCTAAAACAATAACTAAAATTAAGGATCACCGTGTTAATTTCCTTCGAAGTCACAAGACTTCAAGTCTTACTATTTGTTACTTCTAAATTCAAACCTATAAACTTAGATCTCCTTGCTAAAAATAAAAATAAATTAAAAAAGTATCTTCGCGCGCTTTTTTGCCTTTTTTCAATTTTGACCAAATAGACTACGTTCAACAATTTTTATTTCTCGATCAAGAATTGGACTGGAGAAAAAAACAATATACCCGTGAGAATTTTGTTGTTATATTACTTTTTATTTTTATCTAAACATATCAAATATGCAGGTTCTTTATTTTATTTTTTGTTTTTGTGAGTAAATATTTTAATTTTGTGTGTTTGTACATAACATTAAAATTAAAAATTATTGCTACAAAATTTCTAGACGAATTTAACGTAGCTCGCAAGCTGGGTATCGAGTTGACGATACAACTTCTGTCAAAAATGACACCTACTCGACACGATAACTTTACCAAGGCGATACGCAAGTGGTTCGTGCTCAGGGCTCAGATCTCACAGACTTGGCCTAGCACCCTACCGTGGTTCATTCTTTAGTAAATCTGAAAAATAACATTAGCTCTGTTGTAATAAAAGATACGTGGTAGTTATGTCAAACACCAAGACGAAGTTCATGAACCTCGTTCGCTCGGAACCATTTTTTATTTTTTTTTACCCAAGAAAATCCTCATGAATACCCTGCCGCTCCGGAGGGAAGCGGCGGGGTTATGTCAGACTCCTACTGACTAAAAACCTGGGGTGTTCCTACATGTCGCTGCCGGCTGGGTATACGGGGGCGCCGAAGCATTCGTCCGCGTACCCAGCAGCGACGGCCTGGTGGGAGGCATAGTAGAAATACATTATATAAAGACAAGTTGAAGGTAGAGAAAGTATCTTGGCACTTTAGTACCATGTCACGTTACACAATTCATAATGTTCATACAAACTGTCATGAAAATGTCAATAGATTATTATGAAAGGGTACTAAAAACCAAAATACTTTTGCCGCTGACTGTACCGAATTTTAATTTATTTGGTTTTAAAAAATAATGTTAAGTCACAGTTCTGCACTTCGCACTAGGTTAAATAGACAACTAGCGCTCGTTGAATGCAATCTGTAAACCACAACACTGCGGTGAAATGAAGATATATGCGGTCCAAAGCTCGTTTCTACTCAACACAAAACATAACATTTATGTGCATTAACAATATCTACACAATAGTAAATTATGGGAAATATTATATTAAAGAGATTTTGAGATTTGTACTTCTTATTATTAATTCTAGATTTTATAAATGCGAAGTTTGTTTGTTACCACTTAGCTTAACGGATTTGAATGAAATTTGAAACATAGATAGATCATAGCTTGGAATAGCTTATCTTATAGAATACCTTTTATCCCAGGAAAACATTAAACCCCACGAGAAGGCGGTTGAAACCGCGGGGCGGAAGCTACGTCACCGCCGCCGCCCGGACATTTTCAATACGCCCTTTTTGAAAGATATCGTAAATTCACTGCGATTTCTAATTCATTGGAAACATATCATCATATCAGGGTTGGGAAGTATTTGAATTACTTGTAATTAAAATACAAATACCAAATACTTCCTTAAAATGTATTTTGTAATTAGTATTTCAAATACTTGAGGCTTCAAAATACATTTTAACATTAAGATACATTTAACCTTCATTTAACGATCGTGAGTGTGAGTGCGAGGCGAGAGTAATGATGGTAAAGCAGCTATTAGAGTTGGCAAAACTGCACCTGTTATGTATACTGTCAAAATTGGCCAACAAAACACAAAAACGCTTTTCTTTAGCCAGTTTTATTCACTCTCCAACAAGAGGCTGTTTGTCTGACAGTACCTACATTTAAAAATCTAGTGTTCATGAAAGGAAACTCTGGTTTTACTGATTAATTAATCTTGTTTTCTTTTACTTTTCAGCCCGTGCTGGTCAAGATTACTTATTTTGTAATTTGTATTTCGTATGTCAATTAAAAATTGCTAAAATACTGTATTTTGTATTTTATATTTCAAATACCTTACTCAAAGATATTTTGTATTTCTTATTTTAATTACTTGCGATACAGTATTTTTTAGTTTGTATTTCAAATAAAGCAAAGCATGTATTTTGTCCAGCCCTGCATCATATTACCACGACAATCCCTTGAGGATACTGGTAAACTAAGTAGATAGGTACTTATCCTACCTAATTCGTTACTCATCAAATTATATTGAAATAATGCAACTCATCTCAATGACCATGACCTAGAAGGCTACAAAGCCAAGTCCTCGTGATACCCTCAAGCTGTCTACATAACCCTGGCCCTGGAGAAGATGTTATCAAACTATTGGATCACATGGTCAATGCAAATGGAACAATGACAAATGAACAGGATGATCTTTGATGCAAGGGCGATTCAATTGCTATCATCCTGTCACTGTGTTCCCCACTTCCTGCTATCTAACGACACCCACTATCAATCACAACTTTGCCTTAAAATCCAAGCAGTAGAGTTTATATTCCAGTGGCAAAAATACCAAAATTATGGCTGCGTAAATCAATGGCGGATGTTTGGTGATTTGACATATGGTTTGTTTGGTTTTATTTATATTTTTGTGCATTAGAAATATTGAGTCTGCTTTTTTATTTTTGACTGTAGTCTACGAAAAACCTTCTTTACGTCATTTCTGTGACATCACTCAATTTGTTTATCCCATTTTTAATATCTTTACATAGGTACTTGGATGAATGATATTTCGTCCATGGGTACATAATTATGTGTATGTGCACCATATTAGACCCAATTCTCTAATGACATTAGAAATTAAATTAAAAAAATTATAATAATTAACGATCTACGATTCTTTCATACCGTTTTACTGGCGGTAATTTGCAGTATTTTGTTTTGAACATTGTAACCAATTGACAAGAAAATTTTTGAGTAAACTGTTTTGTTTTTAATTAAAGGGTGAATTTCCCAAATTACTTTTTTTTTGTCTTCGGTGAAATTCGTATTTGAAAAAAAGAATATTGTATTGAATTATTTTTTTTTGTATTCAATATGTAGTTATTGGGTTGTGGCAAAAATATCATTTGACTAGGACTATATTTAAAGGTAGAAATAAATACTTAAACTCCTATTTTTTTCATATCGGTGCTGTCCCCCTACTTTTTTTACAAACTAAAAAGCTTATACGCTAATAAATATAAGTAAATTCAGTTTTAACCTATTCTATTTTATAGGATATTAGTTTTATTATTAATAAATAGCATATTTAATTATTTACTACAATTATAACTAACGATTATTTTTGCTAAGAGGCACAAACGTACTTAATGTTCTCATATCGGTGACCAAAAGTAATTTAGACCTAACTTTACATAGACTAGTCCGACAGCGTCCCCTCCTCAATTTTATTTCATACTAGTGCTCAGTCAGGACGGATGGGCGTCTAATCGCTGCATATTCCCGATAATAACGTGAGTACACGCCATTTCAGTTGCTCCCGGACAATTATTTTATAATATCGGTGGTTGTATTTTTCGAGAGTAATGAGTAGTTATATTATGGTTGTTTGGTTCTTACAGAGGTAGTAAGTGAATTAGCTTCATTGACTGTTATTGAATTTACCCTAGATATTATGCATTTTTCGTAATTTTCGAAAAAGTGATATTTATCACGTCGGTGAAATCGGTGGTCTTTATTCCCACCGATGTGATAATTTTCACCGATATCACCGATCGGTTATTTCTCATATCGCACAGTTTTATTACATCGGTGGATTGCTTTATCATATCGGTGGATTATTTTATCAAGTCGGTGTCGTTTTGTCATATCGGTGGATCCTGTGTCATTTCGTTTGCTTCTTTCGTTTAAAATATAGATAGGCATATCATTTCGGTGGATAAACTTATCATTTCGGTGGTCAGCCTTATCAAATCGGTGTACAGAAAAAATAATCGGTGGTCGGCTTATCATATCGGTGGCAACCAAAATTCAAACTAAATTTTCTCCTTAGTCTTAAATGATACATTGATGATAATAAATTTGGGGATATTTAATATCCTAAGGATTACATAAAACCTAAAAAAATACAAAAAAGAGATAAATGAAAAAGTTCACCGATATGATAAAAAAACCCCGTTTGTTGAAATTCACCCTAAAACGACCGAAGGAAACAACCTTAACCTAAAAACTTTAGGCAAGAATGATTTAAAAAGCAAATAATGTTATCAAACTATAGATAAGTGAGTCAACTCAAATCTCGCCGAAATCTCTTCTCGGGGTAAAAACAGACCGATCGAACATTTCGTCAAAATATTCGTAGCATCATTTAAAGAATTTATACTAATAATATAAAACTGAATAGTTTGTTTGTTTGGTTGAACGCACTAATCTCAGAAACTACTGGTTCGAATTGAAAAATTATTTTAGTGTTGGATAGCCCATTTATCGAAGAAGGCTTTAGGCTACTTTCTATCCCGGGAAAACATAAGATCCCTCGGGAACGATTGTGAAACCGCGGGGCGGAAGCTAGTTAAGACTATAAAGCTAGTGACAGCATCCAGATTTAGTCACGGTCTGTGGATCTCGCCTTATTTTCAATACTTTTTAGATCTTTTTCCAAACAGCCTCAGTCTCCTAATGGAAATTGATAATTAAAACCGGGTGAAAAGCTAGTATGTAAAGTAAAAAAGTAGCGAACTGAAGCAGACCAGCGCCCACAGCAGCACGTTCACAAATATGACGCATGAAACAATCATTTCATTCTCGTTCTTTATTACTGGTATCAATTTTTAGAAGGTAGTAGAACTCTTAGTGCAGAGTTCGCCCGGGGAAGTACTACCACCATATCTAATTCCGCCGTGAAATAGTAGTGCACTTGTATTACTGTGTTTCGGTTAGGAGGGTATGGGAGCCGGTGAAATTACAGGCACAGGAGAACAACTTCATGTCTCAAGGTTGGCAACGCTTGAGTGATACCCCTGGCATATGGCAGGGAAAATATAATATTGTATTTTCTTTGCCGGTGGTGTTATGAGCGTCTACAGGCTACGGAAACCGTTTACCATCAGGTGGGCCGTAAGCTTGTTTGCCACCTAATAGTATAAAAAAAAAAACAAAAGTGAAACAGCTCTTTTTTTAACTCACTCACGAATAGTATTTTCTCATCACTATTATCCAACTAATCCGTGATTGGCTGAAACACTATCAAATTTTAATGTCCGATGGTTCAGCTACTGCCAGATTACGTCATACATGCATTACGATTAAGTACATAAATTTAATATTGCATGTTCGAAGGCCGAATAACAGCCAGAAAGCTGTTTTAATTATTAAACCTAAAATTAAAACATCTATTAATACTTGGTAATTTTATATATAATGTTAGGAATGCGTCAATGACTTTGTATTGATCAATATGAAAAAACAATGATTTTTAATTCATATTATAGTCAAACAATAACTTTACTATCAATTTTGCTATTCGCGCGCGGTAAATGGAAAACAAATTCAAAAGTACTGACATATTGTCCTTCTGGTATAAGCGAGGCTGAAAACATGTGTCTATGGATCGAAAGAAATGAAAAAAAAAACAGTAATTTTTTAATAATAATTTTAGATCAGTTTTTTTTTTAAAACGAAATAGCAATGCGATAGATTTATTATTATTACCATTATGTTCAATAATATCTTTAGAGCATTCGTCTTTTCAATAGGTACCTATTTATTGAATTAGTCATTTTGTTTATAAATTAAATGCTTGAATATTATCTTTCAGAACTTATGCCTACACGCTCCGCGACATAATCTACACTATATAATATTATAAAGAGGAAAGATTTGTATTTTTGTATGTTTGTAAAGAATAAACTCAAAAACTACCGAACCGATTTCAAAAATTCTTTTACCATTAGATTAGAATGCTACATTATCCCTGAGTAACATGATAACGGGAACGCGGTTGAAACCGCGCGGAAAAGCTAGTACACATTAAATAACTAGCTTAAGTCCGTAGTTTCATTCGCGCTACAGTTTTTTTTAATAATAAAATTTGTGGCAGTTTAAAAGTAGAAACGCATATCGAATAGTGAACCGCATTTTCTTCAATCAAAACCAAAAATTCAGTAGATTTTTTGGGTTCACGAAATAACTAACTGACAAATAATAGTAGAGTAGTGTTGGTATGAGACCATATGGATATTTAATAAGCGGATTTTAAAACAAGAAGTAAGTACATTTATATTCTCAACTGTCACCCCTACTTACTATAGTAGTAGCTCTTATGTATGACCAGACAAGTGACATGTACAGTACAATAGATACGAATATAAACAATGAACTGAACCCGTTTGAGGCCACTACATTCTTAACCAATAACCAAAATAATCTTCTGTATATATAAAATGGATCGCTAAAATGTTTGTACACGCATAACTTCCGAACAACTGCACCAAATTGGATAAATCTTTCTGTGTCAGTGTTCGTTATAGTTAGGTTTGCATGAAAAAATAATTACGCCGGGAACGTGGGTGAAACCGCGGGGAACAGCTAGTTAAGTATATATAGGATTTAACTTCAGTTAAAATTGACTATTTATATAATAATAGCCTTCCACCCCGCGATTTCATCCACGTTCCCGGTGTAATTTTTTTTTACCCCCTTAGCGGTTGAATTTTCAAAAATCCGTCTTTAGTGCTCACCTACAGTGTCAAAGAAACATACACGCAAAATTTCACGGTCCTAGCACTCCTACCCCCAGGAGTTTGGGCTGTGCGTTGATATGTCAGACAGTCAGTCAGTTATTTGATGTATTATTATATCGATTGAAATGTAGGGGACCTAGTATTGACCCTTGTGGTAACCACCTTGTTGACCACGAAAATATAAACTGGGTGCATACCTTGAGATAGTCTCGTCTTGGGTCTTTTATTAAGGAACTAATTCTAAAATAAAAAAATAGAATTTGTTTTTGTGATTTCAGAGATGGTTAAATAAGAAAATCGTATTTACTTTTAAGAGCTGTGGATTTTGTAATAAATAAATAAAATAAAATAAAGTATTAATATTAAGTTGTTCAACAAGATGAACTTAACTTAAATTTTGAAAATAAAAAAATCACTTAGTATCCAAAAAATGGGATTCATAATTCCATTTCCTTACGTGGGTAGTTCGTAACTTCGCACCACAACCATCACCTACAGACCCTACAGTTCTATTCACAAACTCATCTTTGAAAATTACATTATTATGTCAAATGAATACAATAAGTTGCAATATTTTGCATACAAAAACATCAATCAAAAATCAATTTTGCGTCACCGCATCAATGTCGAAAATAATATGCATTTCAATTAGTGATAATAATCTAAGATCTGTGAGTTTATTAATGAGCAAACAGTGACATCGCATACTATTATCGACTGGCCATAGAGTAAATATTTCTCTTCAAACATTAAGGTACTTATCTATCAAAAGTACGGTTAGCAGGAATTAAACAGCATTTTCCATCTGTTTCTAGGTTGGTAATCAAATCAAATGCCTTCATTAATATAAAGGTTGAGTTCTATACATATTAGTAACAATAATACATATCTACCTTTTTGCAGAGTACCCTAGCTATGGACCATTTTCTAGACTCCAACATCTTTAATTAAATGGACGAAATTGGAATTTAAGGAGGATGCAAAAGTCCGGTCGTAATCAGAAATTCTAATAAAGACCACAGGATGTCATCACAAGAGGTAAATTAACAGTTTTTTAAAGGCAACCGAGAGCAAGAGTCACCTTTGTGCCCATAGTTTTCAAATGCTATAAATGGGACATTAAAATTATTACTTGCATATTAAAACTAAAATAAATTTAATTATATCTCATTGAAGATATTTAGACTTTAAGGTAGGTATATTTGACGTCGAATTTACTATCCATTAACGTCAACGGTTAGTAAATAAAGGAATATTAAAAAATCACGAAGCGAAATCTTCAACAATAGTCCACGCTCTAATACTAGTCATTGATCCATCTCCTATTTTAAACCACGACAAGTTAAGTTCATCGACAATAAAGTTTAAATCCATAGGGGATTTAAACTGCATTGCAATAAGATCTAAATTCCTTTCGACCACTTGAAACATTGTGAAGGGTTATTATGAAAACCAGAATAGTCACAGCGATGGTTCTCATGAATGGTAGGCATGACGCAGTGAACCGAATCTTAACCTGTTGTTTTCAGCATGATATCCGATATTGTTGAATCAACAATTTTCATTCAAGTGAAACGCATGAATGTGACTAATACTGAAGGCTATAATTTTCGAAAACAATTAATGCATTTACTTAAGTACACTAAACAATACTTTATCAATGTCGAAGACAAGGTTTTAATGTTAGTAGCTCTGTTAACGTTTAGGCGATAATACTAATGTGTTTACAATTATCATAAATGCAAACAAAGTTTCAAACGATTGCTTGCATAAAGGTCGGACGTCGTCGCGACCTCAATTTGCTTCGTTTCTGGTTCCGTAGATTCCTTTCACACAATTCATTTTCAGAAGCCATTTGCAATGCAAACTTCTTTGAAGAACTCACTACTGTCATTAAGTTTTCAGTTATGTCAAAATTTTCTGCCAAATTATCAACAGTTACAAATTAAATATAAAATCTACGTTTAACATACCGGTGTGAATCTATCCTCTTCAGCATTGAGGAGATCACCGACAGAAGATGCCTTCGCCTGGTTCGCCAAGTGCTTCCTGCTGTTCAGAACATAGGACAACTCATCCAGGTATCTCAGCGTCAAATTGGCCATTTTAAACACAACACAATAGCACTAAACGTAAACCATTTAACGTCACACACACAATAGAATGTAATAGGAAATTGTTCACGTAAACACACTGTGCACGAACTGCGCGATGACTACACGTTCTCTCGATCCCATTGCTCGAATGAAACTGCCAGACTGTACACGGCTGCGCTCTAAAACGGTCAAAGAGTAATATGGTATAGAAAGTTGACTTCTTAGCTGATTATGATTTTAACAAATATTTAATAAACAATTAAATGAGGATATAATTGCAGCCAGTTAGGAAATTAACATGAAATATTAGGATGATTATATTATATTTATGCAGTTATTAATATGAATTGAAGGATTCAAATAGCATAGTTACAAGTATGCGTTTTTGCTTGATTATCAATTTCATTGTTCTTTACTCGAATCGTAGGAATGTTCATTTAATATTCAGCCTTGGACTTCGAGTTATCATTTCAATGAAGTAAGTAATTGCTGTTTTTTCTTCGTCTATTGTCAATTATAATCGTCGTTTATTTTATAATTAAATAACACTTTATTTAATACCTCTTACGTCCTAAAGTAAGCTCTACATTCTGTTATTTTTCGATTTTTAGGTTTCTCACTTTCTACTCCAATTTTTTGACACTATGCCTCGTAAAATTTACGCATTTCTTTCTTTCTGTTTTCATACTCTATGGCTCTCTTACATCCATTCTATTGTCGTTATCCATTTCTTGCAATCGTTTTGTATATTCTGTGACGTGATACAATTATTTCCTACGTCTTACGTAAAACATAGTAGATACTATCAAGTTATATTAACTTTGTATATATAGCTCTTCTCTTGTTTAATAAACAAAGTATGAAATGTTATTGGTTAGGATAAAATTCTC
The DNA here is from genome assembly GCA_951216915.1 of Tetheella fluctuosa. Classification (NCBI taxonomy): domain Eukaryota; kingdom Metazoa; phylum Arthropoda; class Insecta; order Lepidoptera; family Drepanidae; genus Tetheella; species Tetheella fluctuosa. The sequence goes on along the minus strand of OX578233.1, from coordinate 8,671,753 downwards.
ATTCATTGTCTCCAGAGATGAATCTATGATTAGTTACGATGGCTGCCGATTTCTAGTCTCATTGCCAGATTATAAATTAAATAAATAGTAACTCAAACGAAAGAATTATATTTTTTTACTAATATTGAGAATATAATAAAAATAGAGTATCTACAAAGATTTTATAGTCTTTGCAATAAATTGCGCGCAATTTCTTCCTACTTTATTGATAGCTCCTACAGGAATATCAGGATTTTGGGAGAAGATCATGTTAGCTTTATCAGATACGTTCATTTCAATTCCGTAATATAACAAGATGTAGGATTAGTACGTAAGCTTATTAAAGTTAACAGAACTAATAGCTGAAGACGTTCATATTTAGATTTTTATCCACCTACATCAAAATTTTACAACTAATAATTAACAAACGTTACAAAAAAACAATTTGTCAGATGGTGGCGGAAACTCCATGTTCACTGCGAAAGGCGGAACACCCGTTATTAGAGCTCATATTATGAAAGGGATATGACAACTGTCCAGTGTAAGTAGTGTAATGCTATACATATAAACTGCTAATTAATTACACATGTTTATCACGTATAAGACGGATTCTAAAATTAAGAATAACGATGAAGTAGGAAGATATAGAATGGAAAACTTGAAGAAAATACCCAGAATGCATTTATGGTAAGATAGGAAGAAAATAGGGATTAATATCTGTAGTATGAAATAAGAGGAAATGATGACAGACGAACTATGGAGCAAAATTGTGGAGGAAAAGAGAATTAGAGGAAAACAGAGAGAGGAAGGTTGACAAATGCTCATAAAGAAAAAAGAATGGGTAGGTAATAAATAAATGGATGATATTAGATTTGCCATAAAGTTTTCTAAATTATAATTTGTAAGAGTAAGTATACATTTAGATTGTGTATTTAGACTGCGTAGATTTTTTTCTTTTCATGTCAAAGGTTGACATGGCATACATCATCTGATTTATTAAGTGGCTACCAACCGCTGTTTATGGATATATGCAATACCAGGAAGATTGCCAACGAGTTGCCAACATTGAATAGTTGTTTTTACGACCTTTGCCGTATGCCGTAAGTATACGTGTTTAAGAATTTATTTAAAATTGCGCAGTAATTTACATGGTCTAAACTTTAGACAACAAGTTGATAAGCAGGCAGATGATCCACCTGATGGTTTAATATGTAGATAAGACTAACCTGCAGATTTCAAAATTGTGCTACTAGTGGTTGGCCTTACAGTTTGTATGTAAAAATAAGATGAAATGTAAAGCCCGATTTGTCCGCGTAAGGGTAGCCGATGGTCGAGTGACCACCACAACCGTCCTGTCACGTCAAAAAAAATTGAAACTAGGAGATATTTAAGTTTAAACTCAAAACTCAGCCGCTTACGCACGTCGAAATTTATAATCTAAGCAGAAGAAATGGAAGCTAGCCGTAATGGCGGAAAAATCCTGTTCAGTTACCTTTCTAAATTACAAAATAATACAATACACAAAAGTAAACCAACAAATGTCAGAAAAAACTAAATATAACATTCAGGAAGTAGGTTTCACAACGTTGCGAATTCTTACAAATTTTTGTGCAGAGCCAAGTTACCTACTTGTTACAGAGTTGCATCGTTCGAGTTGACAACGTAACACTGATAGAAGTAGGGTTGCCACCTTTATTATTGACTGGAACTCTATGACTTTCAAATACTACTATTGTCTCTTCTTTCTTCTTGTTCTCTTGTATTTTCTTAACAGTTTGGGGCTAGCAATAATACTAATGCTCCCTTGTCTAATATTTCCTTTTCCATCACTACGAGTAGATAACTAACTGATTCTAAGCTCAGAGTTAAACTCCTGATACCTTCAGTGGTGAGCGAAATCCCGTTGAAAAGGGCAAATCTCTGCAATGCGGAAAAAAACTAAATCTAAAATCATGTTGTAACTATTTTACCAACTGACCACTCTCTGAGTATATTTCTCAACTCACCACTAATTATTTACGCCTGTTATGATTATATTTAATTGTTATACTTATGATAATTATACTGCACCGGATCAGGTATTTATAAAGAAGTGAATATACCATTTGTATTGTATAGTCAACAATGTGTCCGGTGCAAAAACAATACCGATTTGTTACCTTTTATCTTTGTCTATTTATTTTGTACATTTTTCAACTCCATTATCTACACTATTAATTATCTTCCTTTTGTCGTACGGATTGTTCAAAAATGCTACGTACTACAAGGTGGATGGTCCGCATTTTAAATTCTTAACAAATTTTCTTGCAATTTAATTTATTATCTCAACTAGCTATAGGCTATCGCCCCGCGGTTTCACCCGAGGAAAAAAATAGCCCAAATAGTTCAGGGGCTTAGTCGTGAAAAGATATCAAACAAACAAACAAACTCACATTCGCCTTTATAATATTTTTTAGGATTAGGATTTTAAGCGTCTATGAAACTTTATTTTGTGATTCGCGTAGGTACATATGGTAGGTAATAATAGATTATTGTAGGTATGATTTTACTTTTATAAATAGTTAAAACAATACATCAACAAATAACGAACATATACATGTATAGTATATGTAATGTATAGATCTATAGCGTTATGAATGGAAAATTAATACATACATGATACAGGTACGTACTACATCTATTGGCACACGCTACAGCATTCAGACGTAAATCACAAAATGGCGTCTAATTGGCGCTTGAAATTGACGTAATAAATTAAAACGCAAGAAATATTTCTTAAAAGGGAACCATCCACTAAAAAGCCTTGTATTTTACAAACTTTTTATTAACTTGCAATGTATGTCCGGGTGGAATCTTGCAAGTCGAATTTCACCCACTTCCAGTGGTCGGATTGACTTGATATTTGGTATACATTAGTATATTGGAAGACAATGCAAGTACAGTCAACAAAAAGTACAGTCACCAAAAAAAGCTTGCTGCTTGAGTTTGATATTTATTTATTCACTTCATTAATTTCATTTTGTATATTTTCTGTCATAACAAGCAAATATTATCAGTGATAACATTATTTATCTAGCCTCAATTATTGATTTATTAATCTGAGTTAGTTTTGAAAATACTAATTGCTGAGTTTATGCCGGCTCTTCTCAGCAAAAACAACTTTCCGAATCGTGAGTTAGACTATTCAATAAAATAAAATATTCTCTCATCATATATCACTTCACTTTCTTGCTGTTTATTTACACAATTCCGCCAGTGTCAGGGTTTCTTTCATGTCATTAATTCATTTTTTTTTTGACAGTAATGACAGTGACAGACTTTGACATAAGTTCGACCACAACCTCACCATGGTACATAATCGATGGCCTATATACCTATAGGATACTTAGGTGGAAGCACACATAAAATTAGTCATGTCTGCTACATGCTAGCTAATAAGAGACCCTCCACATTGTTTATTAATTATATACTAATTACTCCAATCTTTTTTTTTATCCTGAGACTCTACTGCGAAATTACGAGCACCTTTGTACAATTTGATTGTGATTTTTTCGTAAAATAACGATTAAAACTTTGATATGGTACTTACTATATATATAATAATATTATTGGTTCGGAAATACTACGTTTTTAATAACATATCATCAAGGAATCAGGAATCATCAAGCGAATCGTGCGACCTGTAAATATATCCTACTAATCTTACGCGACGCCTTGAAGATTTTGGTTGCAAGGATTCCGATTTTTCTCAACAATGACTGAAGCGAACGAACTGAAATTTATTGTAAAAATTCATCATGTCTTTGACTTTATTTTGTACGTTGCATAACACGATTGGTTAACTTTTATAACACAAAATAATTAATCAAAAAGACCTCTTTAAAATAAGAGATTCCAATTTTACCGGCATGAGGACCGATTTGAGGTTCCAAAATTTTTACATATATTAATTGAAACCGATACTATAAATTGTACTTAGGTTTTATGAAATATATTTGCAGTTTTTAAATTAAACAATAAAATCCATTTTGTCGCACACGCCCGTTCCGTTTACGCGGGTTTTCTATGAGAGGTCGCTATACTAGGGAGCGGGACGCAACACGTTGAATTTCAGATTTTTCACCTTAATATTATAAGTGCGAAAGTTTGTTTGTGTGTCTATGTTTATAACCACCTAACTCCGTAACGGCTGGTCGGGTTTTCATGAAATTTGATAGTTACAATAATAGGTCTTAGGATAGGATATAAGGCACTTTTCACCCTGAGAGCGTTCTCAGAGGGTGAAACCGCAGGGCGGAAACTGTTTAATATAATTCAAGTAAAAAGAGCTACACTACTTACGTAATTACCTACCAATTCCTAGGTCTGATACAGATTCCAATAAAATTAGACGTATGTTTAGAACCCCTAAATCGAAATTAATCCGCAGTAGGTATCCGCCTTTGACATAACCACAACTTTTAACCTTATCAACCAACACAATTAAATGTCACAACTACTGTAATACATTAATTAATTGCACAACCATCCAAATGTGTTCACACTAATCTGTTATAATCACTGCATATAAAGCAGTTAATAAACTATTGTATATTCCACGCGCCATCTTGGCAGTTTCCGCTCGCTTTCACTGCCGCTGCTCCGGCGCAGCTTTGCGTATAATTAAACACGTACGCGTGACACTGAGACGATTTACATGAATTATATGTATATTATATCGCTATTATATGAGGTTTTTATGAGCATAGTTAATATGGAAGTGTAATGGTATGAAGAGATATCTCTTAATGAGATGAGGTATCGGTTAATATAGATTCCTTAGCTTGAACTTGGCTTGACACGCTGCCGCGTGTCTAGATAGAGATCTATCTACGAGTATAGATACAGATATATCTCTAGTGAGGTCTTAAAAGAAGGAGGGTGGATTCTGGCCATGATTTATGACGAAAAAAGTAACACGGAAAGACTTTCAAAACTTGGTGTACCTACGATAATATTTGAAAGATAGTTTATAATACTTACATACTATTGAAGTAGCCGTAATGATTTACGTAATGTGAAGTAAGTTTAAACGATTATCCTATCTTATAGCATAAACTATAAAGTATCCACACCATTCAACACCTTATGCTATCCCAAATAAAATCCAGTTCCAATAGAATTCAGTCTTCGACTTTGATAAAATAGATTATATTTATTACCCTGGTATTGCAAATGTCAATAGTCAGCGGTGACCACAATGTATGAGGTGAATCGGTGCTTATCACTCTTCTGATGTTATTTTTTTTCTACCATATTATATAGGCCAGTGTTTTGCCCACAATCTCACCAGGGCAAGTGATGATGTGGCTGAAGGTGGTAAGAACACAAAGCCTAGATAAAACTAGCTCGCAGGAGTAACTACCGGGACACACCGGTTAAAAACAAACACATATAGTTACTTCGTAGTTACGTTTTGTAATAAGCTTTATTACTCAAATTGTAATTTCTTGTATTTAATAACACAAATAACAAAATAATGCGCCATATTGCCCCAAATTAATGAATATACAATTTGATACAGTTGTGCAAACAATGTTATTAAGTTACCGTTATCATTGTTTGTCTATAATTTATATTCGTGTTGGTATGATTACACTGTGTAAAAGAATCTTTACGTATAATGAAATAGAATCGGGCAGTATGTTTGTTTGAATAGTTATATCTCTACGATACAATACATTTCTTTACTTTTTCGATGGCAGAAGACTGAGAAACTTGTAGACGGTTCACCTACTTAGTGTGTGACCGACCTTTATTTAGTCTGGAAGGCTTTCAAATTCAGCTGACGGCAACCACCAGTGGTTGCTTCGCGAGAGATTTTCAGGCGGGAACTACAAAGTACCTACTTCACTTTTTCAAATATTTGCTTTGTTTTCCTGCAGAGTGCAGACACACTTTACGAATGAGTTTACATCAGCTATTATCTAAGTGATATCTCTTTTTTATCGTATTACTTGGTTCGTTTTTAAGGCGACGCTTTGAAGATTTTGTTTTGCAAGGATACCGATTTTTCTCAACAATGACTAAAGCGAACGAAATGAAATTTATTGTAAGAATGTATTTGACTTTATTTTGTCCATTGCATTACACGATTGGTTAACTTTTATAACACAAAATAATTAATCAAGAGATTCCAATTTTACCGACATTTAGGAAAAATTTGAGGTTCCAAAATTTCTACCTAGGTATATTAGTTGAAACTGATATTATAATTTGTACATAGGTTTTATGAAATATATTTGTAGTTTTTAAATTAAACAATTAAAACCATTTTGCATACGCCTTATCCGTTTACGCGGGTTTTCTATGAGAGGTTGCTATAGTAGGGAGCGGGACGCAGCACGTTGAATTTCAGATTTTTAATCTTAACTTTTTTCATATAAACCTCATGTAAAAGATATCGTTTGATGAAGTCTACTGATGTTTTTGATCAGTTTTACAATATGGCATCGATTCTATTGGAGTTACTGAGCGATCTGATTTGTGGAATATAGTCCAGTTTTACAAATTACACAATCCTCATGGTGTTATTTACTTATTTATGTAGTTTACGAACCCAGATGTTTGCTAATGTTATTTTTCGTTTTACCTACCCATTTTTGAGTATTCTAAATAAATGAGGAGGTAATAATGTTTCATTGACGAACTCATCGACAAAATTTGCTTTATCTCTGGACTCATTCATTCTTAATGTCTATCTGTGAGATTTATTTTTCTTCTTGTCTTGTTTAGCAAATTTGCTATTCTTCTGTATGAAGCATACCATCTAGTACTTTCTTTGTGTCGTTAACAGTCCATTGTTTGATTGTTTATTTAGTAATTTTGCAATATGTCTTTCTTTAGCTTAGTTCTAGTGACGTCGTTGGTTCGAATACTAAAATAAGCTTGAGCTTTCGCTGGAAAACATCGTGAGGAAACCATCGCACGGTGGTAGGGTACCCTTTCAGCTGGCTACCACCCTCAAGTTCTGTCGCTAATCACCTATTGGGGTGTTCCAGCAGTTGCACTTGAGAGCCAGTTGCCTTCGTGACTTTATAAAGATCGGTAATACATTGGAAATCCCAATGGTATACAAGATCCATAGGCGACGGTAGTCATTTACCATCAGGTAGATCGCTTGTCTGTTTGGCAGCCCACTGGCAGAGAAAAGTAATAGAGTCAATTTAGAATCCCATTTTCCACAGTGTAAAAATGACTGAGCAAGAAAAGCTGCGGGTAAAGGCATGTGAAGTAACATTAAGATGATTACCTCTTCAATAGAAAAGCTATATAGATCTTGCAATTACTCATATTTCGTAATCCAAAGTGGGGTAATGTGATATTATGTTACAAATGCTCGAGTTTCTGCAATATTTTGTGCAATACTTGTTTATTAACTTTGTAGTTAATGTTGGCGACAAAAACTGTAGGTTTTTTTTTAATGTCAGTAGGTTGACAAGCAGGCAGACGGTCCACCTGATGGTAAGTGGTCACCGCCGCCTATGAACATTTGCAATACCAGGGGGATTGCTGATGTGTTTTACGCCCCTGTTGAAGAACCCCATATCGTTGCGCTGAGGGAAAACTGTAATGTAACTTAATATTTTCTCAATTATATAAAATTATTTAATTCATATTTTATGCTTTTAACGGTTTGAAGTGCATCCATATTGACGCAGGGGCGTCCAAACGTCAACTAAAGTTGCCGCTGAAAATCAGCGTTGTGGGTTTATTTATACCACAACTATATTGCTGAGCGGCTGCCTTTTGTTTGGCAGTAGAGATATAATTTTAGTATAAGCATGTAATAGATTTAGAAATTGGTATACTGTCAAATAAAAATAAAAACTATTATATTCTAATGGGGAGGAGGTATACATATACAGGGTGATTTTGTTATCACTGGCAATACTTGCAGGGGTGGAAGTACTCATCAATGTGAACAACTTTTATTATGGGACTAACTGTGAAATTATGAAAAAATTATCAGCTTTTCCATATAAAAGTTCAATACCTACTCGACAAAAATGTACGAAGCAACCATATTATTTTACGCGATATCAGAGTTAGCCCTATAATAAAAGTTGTTCACATTGATGAGTACTTCCACCCCTGCAAGTATTGCCAGTGATAACAAAATCACCCAGTATATAGTATGTAAAATTTAGTTATATGGAAAACTGACTTCTTTTCTTTACCCAGCGCCTGCTCTAGCCCTTTACCAGGGTAGAGGGAGATTTTTTTTTTTTGAGCAGGAACCGAAAGGTGGTGGGTCCAGGGGACCTTCTTCCACCGTTACGCGGACTTTTGCGGTGAGCGCTGAGGGCTCTCAACCGCTAATTAAAACTAAATAAATTTAGGGCAACGGTAGCCTGAGGGTGCCCCCTGTGGGGCTCGACCTCGGCTCAGGACGTTGCCTGGGGAATATGGGAAGGCTTTAGCATGCAAATAATTATTATTTGGGGATCGGTCGGATTGCTAATATGCAGCTCGGGCCACTTAAATGGGACGAGACTGGGAAGGACGACGCGACGGTCCTCGCCGGCGAGGACGAAATCGTGGTTGACGGTTACGCATCTGTAATTGTTTCCGGCTGTGTTTTATATTTCTATGGTTTCCGGGCTTCTTCAGCCTCGATCTGAGCTAAGGTGATGGCATCGTCCGGTTCGCTGAGGGCGAACCTTGGCCTACGGATGCGGGAGATAAGGGAAGAAGGAGATTGTCTTTGACTGGCGCTTTCACACCACATAAATTGTATTTCAGATTATGTTAAACCTGTCCCCCCGCAATTTCACCCACGTTCCCGAGAAAAAGATGTAGCCTATGTCCCTTTCCATACCATAGTTACTTTTCACTCTAAATTGGTTTTCGCCTTACCTATGTAAAACAGTTTGGCCACCTGGCGCCAAGAGCGATCGCTCCTCTCGCTCTACCACAGGACTGGCGCTGTACTTTACCCAGGTAACTACCTGAGTTTTTTTCCAGTTCTTCTCAGTTGAAGGCTGGCAGGCCGAACCGGTGATAACTTAAATAAATTTGAGCTTCATAAGTAGGGTACTTAGGCCTAAACTGAATAATTGACTTTGACTTTAACCTAAGTATATTAAATAATACATAGTACGTAGTCGTATATTTAATAGTGCAAGACATAGATTGAACGCAAAAATATGATTGAATTTGAGAGAATGACGAATTACTTCTTTGTTCATTTTATCTATTTACTTATAATATTTTTGATGCTGATAATATTGACAAACGAAATGAGATAGAATATGTATTACGATGTAATTTCAAAAGCGATTTCATGATTTTGATGCGTTCAAAAACGTATATTAGGTATGTAGAGTAGAAGTTTTAGGCAGCGACTTCTAAAGTTGTAGGTACTATATTTTTTTGTATTAAAAGATTGACATGCGGGTAGGGTTGCCAGGCGTCCGACCAAAATATCGGAAGTCCGACTTTTTCACGAACGTAGCTCAAATAGGAAAGAAATGCCCCACCATCAGAAAACTAACTTATAGTACTTATTCGGTCGGTATTTTTGAACGTCCATCAAAGGTTTCTCTTGTTTGAAAAGGTTTGCCATAATTTCCCCCCCTATTATCTAAACGTCCGGTTTTTTCAACCTTGATGTCCGGCCTAACGAAGCACCTGGCATACTTACATAAGGGGTATCTTGGCCCCCGATTTCAGTGTCTTCGATATTGATGTCGCATTCATTAAACCAATAAAATTCAATACATTTATTGACATATTCGCCATGTTTTTCGTCAAATGACATGACATCAATAACGTGGGAACGCACCTTTAGACTTTCAAATTCGCAATTCCAAAACCCTTTAAAATTGCTATCTCTACGCAGCCTTTCTGCGAACCTTCTCTGAATATCACGTCATACTTTTAGGTCTTACCAAATGCAAACACTAACCATCGTCTATCCGTTACTCTTTATCCATAGATGGAAATTTAAGTCACCCAACGTTATTGAACTTTACCTCAGCAGATTAAAAAAATACATGACTAGCATTAAATTCAGAATTCGTTAGTTCCATGTACAAAAACCAACAAAAAATTATACCGACACAACATATATCTACAAATCACTGTACAATCGAGACATTCGACACTTCCGGTCTGTATTTAATACCAACAAAATAAAATTGTTACTCAAAAACACTTTATCATAGCATTTTAGACCTAATACCAATGAGTTAAGAGCTTGAGGTATGTTCCTCATCGTAATATGAGTCTGGAAAAGCAACAAAGCGCAGGATGTGACCAATGGATCGGTGATCAAGTTACCTGCCAATCAGGTTCGTGATTGTTGTGAGTACGTACGTACAGACAACGACCCTGAATGTATAAACTATAATATAACTATTGTGATTGCTAACTGAAACGTAGATTATCAGATATCTTACTCTACTTCATTCACCTTCTCACAAAGTGTCTTGGTATGAAAAAAATAAAGATGAAAAGTCGGACTCTAACGCACAGTTCGGAAGGTTACTTTTGCTGAGAAGAGCTGGCAATAACTTCAACAATTCCTCTTTTCTAAACAAACATAGTTTATTACATAAGGTGTATACTGCAAGAGCGAGCGCCACATTGCATTGTCATCTTTAAAATATTTATTAATGTAGTATGCCTGCCTTATGTACTAAAACGTACTTAGGTAATCGTTCCTTAAATGTTACGTAAAGATAAATTTAAAAGCGCAGGAGGGATCTTATTATAGAAGGGTGTACTCACTTACTCAGTCGCAAAAATGAATCTCGCACTTTTTGGAGATTTTTAGAGTTGGAATCACTTATTTTCATAGAACCCTGGGACAAAAATATGAAGTTCTATGTAAATATATTTATTTATTTAATGTGTAATTACAAAGCTTTTCGCCCTTGGCTTCTCTCGCGAAAACCCATGGAAATACGAAATCCGTTAAGTAGTTGCGGAGATTCATGTACACAGTACAGTTATGCAGACAGAAAGACTGGATAACCTTTAATCAGTATTGTGTAAATATATTCAATGTACAGACACAAAATTTTAATAATGTAATAGAAGTTACTGAAAATTAAAAAAAAGACATTCCGTCCTAAAGACATTGAAGGAAGTTTATGAGAAGATCTTCTCAAATAATACTAACGTGAAAAGTTAATTAGTTGCACTTGAGAGCCAGTTCCTTCGAGTGCTTACCTTACCTTACCACCTTCAGCCACATCATCACTTACCATGGTGAGACTGTTGTCAAACACAAGCCTCACATAAAAGAAAACAAAAAGCAGTGATTACAATCAAGCTTTTTGACCTAGTAGCTAGCCTCATCCTCGGCCTTCGAGCATTCAAGCCTTCGGGCCAATAAAAAAAAAGGTCTGAGCCACATTCCATGAAGTTCTAAAAACCATCAAGAATAATATTACTTTCGTAAGGCAACAGCTACAATACCAAATAAATAAAATCTAAAACTCCATGAATCGAACATAGACAACCTTTTTGTGTGTGCGCAGAATGATCTACGCACATCATAAAAACGCATTCAACCGAAGCTTTCTATGTGAATACAAAGCGGAAACCCGGTCACAAAGGTCCAAACACTCGTCGATTCGTATGTTTCTCTCTACGTAACATATCAACGCGAAACGGCTGTAACGGTGTCTTGTCTAACGCCATCCGGTCGGCGCGGGCGCAGGTATACAAAAACTGCAGTTAAGGCGATGATAGACAGGTTGATTCGGAGGTTGTGCCAGAAAACAGATCATGTCAAAATGTTAGAGAATCGTTAAATTAAACTAAGATGAAAGAGATAGAAAAAGAAAATTTATTAGTACCTACTATACTTGTAAGGTAGATTACATAAATTAATCAGCAAGGCTAATTAAAACATTTAATTAAAAAGCGATAAGATGACGTTGAATACTGTGTCAAAGTTAATTTTTAGTGGAGGAAAACATCGTGTCGTGTAACATAGCACGGTGGTCTAGGTACTTTGGGTAAATACGACCATCAGGTTGAAAATCCTTTGCCAACACCTTCGGATTTCTGCCAGCAGCTGCACTATTGACACAGTTTCCTTCTGGGCTTTGTGTTCCTACAACGTTCGGCTAAATCATCACTTTATGCATATCATATCAATATTATAAAGAGGAAATATTTGTATTTTTGTATGTTTGTAACGAATAAACTCAAAAACTACTGGACCGATTTCAAAACTTCTTTCACTTTAGACATTTCTAATGAATAGGCTTTTGCCTATCTACGTAAAGGAAAAACAATACAGTTTATACAAATTGCCCCTGTTGTATGTCCCCTTAACAACACCCACACATCAAAAACTTTGGCGAATCGATCGATGACCCACCTAATACAAAAATCTGAACATCTATACTTTTTTATATAACCACAGATAATATTTATTTGTGCTTCCATATCATAAGACCTTTGCCAAAATTATTCTTGTCAGATTTGTTTGTTTATTATTAGTTTACTTTAGAGACACGATTTAAATCTCTGTCTGTCTGTACATACGTATACTACTTACATACAAATAATTTTGACGGGACTTTCTCTAGCAGTAGCAGATAGCTGATGTTATATGGTTATATTTATTTAAGGTGAGTGAAACCGCGGGGAACAGCTAGTCGAATGAATATACCAGAGCTGCGGAAAAAATCATATGTGGAAAAGGCCCTTGGGAGTTGCCCATATTTTTGGAAAAGATAATTGGAGAGGAAGTACCTTAAATATATGAATGCTAGCAAATTTTACACAAACGTCATATTCCTTAATTTAAAAAGTAAAACTGCATTCAAATCCGCTTGGTCTACACCAAATAATTTGCTAAAATACCCTACCAATCACGCCATAGTGTGCATGAACATGTCTGTCTTAAGTCTGGCTGTAATTATCTATATAAGTTCATATTTAGAAAAAGTAGTACGTATGTAGTATATTAGTTATCTGGTTTCCAAAGCACAAGCTCAGAGTTTGGAATCGTATGACCGTAAGTATGTGAGAAATGTCCCAGGATATAGCTTATGTACTTATTATATAATGTGAGATTATTTCGTCATTTCTTTTAGTCATTAAACATCTGTAAATTCAACCTGTGTATGGACATAGTTAATAATAACTCGGATTGAGGAAACCATAAATTCCCAACGACCTTAACATTTGAAAGGTCGAATGGAAGCCCCACAAGTTATTAGTAATTGATTGGATACGTTCTTTAGCACGAAAACCTTTACCAGTAAATCTATTTGACGTAATCAATGTAATACATAATAGCAAAACTTTGTAACCTAAACATAATGTTTTACTAAATACTTTTGTAATAGATTGTCTGTCTGTATTTATATTGTATCTTGAAAATAATTCGGTATATATTTTAGAAGGCATTCAAAATGCTAACATTGAATTTTTTCTTTAGTGAACCGAATATTACACTTTTTTTTTATACAACATAGTCGGCAAACAAGCATACGGTATGGCCCGCCTGATGGTATGCGGTTACGGTAGCCTATGAACGCTTGCAACACCAGGGGTATCACTCACGCGTTGCCGACCCTTCCCCCCTCCCCGATGAGCTCTGGCGACCTTCTTCACGCGCAGGAACACAACTATAAGTTATTTGGCTAAGGCTATTCTGTAAGGTGGAGGTACCGCCCCAGTCGCGCTGCTCTTTGAGCGACATATCGCTATGCTCTACCTCTCTAAATTCTTTAATTTCCATTAAAGTTCTGTGTTCATCTTCAACTTTATTCGAAGGAAAATAGTAGGGTACTTTGTAGTGCCTGTCTGACTAGTGCCCTCAAGATAAAAATCTGTCACCAAGCACTTGTCGGTATGTTGAATTGAACAACTGTACTTGACAGCAAGTTCCCTTCTTGGCTTTGTGTGCTTATCACCTTCAGCCACATCTTTACTTACGATGGTGAAATTGTGGTCAAACACAAGCCTATCCATAGCAACTACGCTATCGTCTTTACTTTTAACTTTTACTACCTTGCTCCCCGGAGTTTCACCTGCATTCCCGGAATAAAAAGTTGCCTATGTCACTCTCTAACTAAGCTACCTCTATGCAAAAAAACACGTCAATCCATTGCTCCGTGAAAGAAGGACAAACCAACAAACACACTAATAGTAATAATGGGTTTCCCTTCAACAGGAGAATTCTAAACACAATAGCAAAAACTAATGAAAAATAGTTAAACTAAACAGCAACGTTACAAAGGTTACGAAATCCTCTGTTTCTTGGAACAGCCCATCTATTATTTAGTTAATTGAACCACTTTTAAAACACCACATTTATAAAGTGTAACATTATAGATGACTTGATAAATGAGGTGTCTCATTTAGATGAGCGTCACGTCGCACAGTGGCTCATAGCAAACGACCTACCGGTTAATATAGAGGTTACATTATTTGAGAAATAGCGTCTCTATACATGTTAATATATTGTTAGAAGTATACCTGTCTCTATCGATGACGTATGTAATGACAAAGACGTTAATAGTTATGATCATAGATTAATCGATTGGGCTTTCAGTAACTGGCGGTAAATGTCTTTGAGCGGCACGGATGTTTGACGGACGAGCAGTATCGACACAGTTAGGATGTGCCAATATCATCAACTGCTACCTAGTGTATAACTACTAGGAATTTCCTCCGATACCTATCGATACTAGCTGTATCAATTTTGGCGTAAGTAATAAGCTTTCTCTATCTTCCTATGGCCGATTGGCTAGATGATAGGTAGGTAGTAGAAAACGTAATGTCGAGTTACTGTTTCTAGAGAATAGCATATTATTTTTCTATGACTCCGTGTGTATCGTAGGTATGTATAATATTGGTCCAAAACTTTTGCATAAATTTTAAAGTAAGTATAGAAAAGAAAGCTTTTTGATCTGGTGCCATTGTCACCCTTCTACCATCGCACCACTCGCCGGCGATGCGGAGCTCATCCTCATATCCTCGAGCCGCCTCGATCGTTGACACAACGTTTTAATCGGACGTTCTTACTGCGGACCATTGGGATGTGGAATGAGCTGCCCATTACGGTTTTCCCTCAATATGGGGTTTTTCAAGAGGGGCGTAAAAAGAGCTCTTCAAGGTCGGCAACACATCGGCAATACCCCTGGTATTGCAAATCTTCAAGGTCGGCAACACATCGGCAATACCCCTGGTATTGCAAATGTTCATAGGCGGCGGTGACCACTTACCATCAGGTGGACCGTCTGCCTGCTTGTCAACCTACTGACATAAAAAAAAACTACACGCTTCACTCGTCACAAAGCCCGCATCAACAAACGACTCTCCCATTGCGCCCGTGTTGCGCTCGCGCACGTGTCTTCTACCCCAGATACACGTGCACGCATACTAATGCTATCAATGTATATGTATAGTATCAAAGTTAATGTAGCGATACAAAATAAATGTACAAATAAGGTAGCAGTTGCTTCCGGCGATGCTGTGTTATCTCCTGAGGATGGTGTCAAAAATAAGACTGGAGTCAAAAAGCTATTTGGATATGCTCATAGCAATCAAAATACTTTGAAACCACACTACTCTGCGTACACGCCACATGTCATGTAAGGTAACTCCATGGAACATACGGTACTGTAGGTACAGTAGATACGTGATCAGTGTAAAACCTTTTGTATGGTGTCCACTAATCTAATATGATATGATTTTTCTAATAGCAACTAAAAGCAAACCTTTTTCTTCAATAAATTTTCTTTGAATACACTATCGCGTAAAGCATACATTGAAGATGTCGCATCACTCGCGTCGTGTACTGCTGCGCACACGCATTAAGTCGAGCGTGGCATTATTATGATAATTACTATAGTAATAGTTCTATTGTTTTGGAAGAATACCTTTTGTTTTAGCGGGTAATTTTCGGATCTATTCGAACAGTATAGTCATCGATCATTATAATTATAGGCTGTTGTAACTAATTAGACTGTTTTCCTCACAAACGCTAGTCCTTGCGTCTTCCTCATTTGACTACTTACTATATTTTTATATATACCACTAAATAGGCAAATAAGCATACTGTATACTGGAGTCCTTCGTAATTTATGTTTTCGTTATCTTTTTTGTTTGCAAACGCACTCTAAAATGTTTTAAATCAAATGAATCACCAATCTTGAAAGCGTTTATTCAATGAAGATGGATTTATTGTCAAATTAAAGGATCAACTTTTACCAGGAGTTGAAATAGAAAAAAATAACTGAGTTTGATAATTTTTTGTGTTACTGTAATGTAGAAAAATACGTAACTCATATATTTTTTCCCATCTTTGGCAAAACTTTTGCTTTCAGAGACAGAGGGAAAAGAACTTAATTTTTCAAGCAGCCAAATGCATCAGTATTTAGATAGTATTAAGAAAGAGTTACATAGACTGTGGTATTATGTTGGATTTTACTATCCTTCATTATCTTCTTCATCTGTCCATTCTTTAGTTGTCTGCGCAATAATATAGCCATTCTTCCGTCCATCTCCTTTTCAACTCCTGCAATCTCATGTCTTCTCCCTCTTCTTCCTGTATATCCAGTCCATCATAAATACTAATATTATTAATAATATATCTTATATTCAATCTTTCTATGACATCGATCAAGCTCATGTCCGGGATTACGTATAATTTGACATTTACTGCACAAATGATTATTTCTGCGTTTAGTAGATTATATATCTCCTATTTCACTGTTGTTACAACACTTTTGATCAGGTAATAACTGATTTTATTACATAAATATAGTTGTGATATTGAATATTCAGTTTTCTGTATATGTTGCGCATGATTTAATTTAAATAAATCGGTCAGTAGAGTGTACTAATTGTTTATGATTCATTCATACATATTTTCGATTTTAGCTATACTAGATGTACCTAGATGACTTAATATAGTATACAAGGTCAAAACTTCATGATCTTTTATTGGGGTTATCTATTCCTCCCCTTGTACCTAACAGGTTTTTACATGTCATAGTACTGGTTTTCATTGGAGTACCTACTTTAGTACATTTTTTTTTCCTCTCTTCTCTTATAGGTATACAAGAAATCGCTTCTGCGCAAACGCTGTTTTGCGAACTGATAAAAAGTTTTTTGAACTTCGATTAAAAGCACCATTTTAAGCGCATTTTTTATCAACCCAAAAAGAACATGCATTTGATCTCGCAAAAGTTGTCTTACCGGTTTCATCCTAAATCTGACCGTGGGATACGACTGCTTCCGATCCACCGAAAACCGTCAACGAACCGGTAATTACAATCGCATAACGCAACGCATGCAACGCAACCGATCGTCGTCGTGCGACTGCGACTGCGTCGTGAAAGTAAAAGCTATAAGTCGTGTGAACCAGTCACGAATGGGATAATCATACTATTCATAATTGAGTGATATCACGAGGCATGTGTTAAGGTGTGATATTATGCATAGGTTATCATTATCAGCGATCGTCTTTACGTATAAGTTGGCAGGAGTAACGGACGACCCAAAAGACATTGTGTCGTTTAACAAAGTGGAGGTGATGAGGTTAAACTGGAAATCAAAGCCCAACAGACTTAGGTCTCAATTAACGAAAGATGAGCCAAAGCAGTTTATATAGTCACTAGCGGCCCGCCCCGGCTTCGCACGGGTAGCAGAGCTACTTGTAACATTATATTATATGCTCGTATATATTTTTAATAGCTTCCGCCCCGCGGTTTGTCCCGCGCTCCCGAGGGTGCTTATGTTTCCCGGGATAAAAAGTAGCCTATGTATTATTCCAGACTATAATCTATCTCTATGCCGAATTTCAATCCAAATTCGTAAACCCGATCTGCCGTGAGCCACTCTAGTAGGAAACGTCGCGGTGGCGTCGAACGGTTCACGTATTGCATTTTATATGAAGCTTTCTAACGGTGCAAGAATTTTTAAAATCGGTCGAGTAGTTTTTGAGTTAAATCGTAACAAACAAACAAATCTTTCCTCTTTATATTATTAGTTTAGTTAGACATTGACTCCCATCCCCTACCCCAGTGACGCCTAGATCGCATTGGTGCTGCCTAGCTAGCCGAGCGGGGTGAGCGGCGACCGTGCGACTTTTTTCTAATACTTACATTTTTAAACTCGTGATATCTTTCGAATGGAATTTCGAATTGAATAATTTAAAAAGTTGTATAAAGGTATTGAAACAGTCTTGACTATGAAGTAATTTATTTAGATAAGGATTAAAACCAAGGGACAAATAAAGAGCCTTTTCTAGCGCCGGCATTTTAATTAATTTTTAAAAATAAAAAAAACACTTATTGTGACATAACTATAATAGCTAGACATATGCTGTCGCGACACTTTTTGTAGATAATGATGTGTTCTGCAAAGTCGTAGTACATTATTTTGTTCTATCATCAATATTTTTCGCAGCGCACGCGATGTAAGGATTTTTTTTTCACCTAGGGTTTTATTGGAGTTTTAGTAAGGATCCCTAATTTTTTTGACAATATAATATAGCCTATGTCACCCGGGGATAGTGTAGCTCCCAACGGTGAAAAATTTTTTTAAATCGGTCCAGTAGTTGCGGAGCCTATTCAATGCAAACAAACAAACAATCAAATCTCTCCTCTTTATAATATTAGTATAGATAGTATAGACAAGATTCTAATGATCGCCAAAAAGCAATCATTATTTTTTTTTATTTAATTGAAGCTAAAGTCTGTCACTTTACTGTCACTTCAAAATGTAGATTTAGTATGTATATTAATTCTACAATCTACATAGTACATCCTAATCATTATAAAATTCTAATAAATATTAAACGAATAAATAAATAAAATTGTAAAAATGTGTTTTACGACCGGACGCGCGGACGTACGGATATCCTCGTTCGTAAGTAAATGACGATTATCCGCATTAATTTGGATTTTGTACCTACAGACAGAGCTATAGCACAGCGTCTATATAGAATGATTTTTTAGTCACTGGCAATACTTGCAGGGGTGGAATTAGTCATCAATGTGAACAACTTTTAATATGGGAACAACTCTGATATCGCGTAAAATAAAATGGTTGCTTCATACATTTTGGTCGAGTAGGTATTGAACTTTTGTATGGAGCTGATAATTTTTTCGTGATTTCACAGTTAATCCCATAATAAAAGTTCATATTGATGAGTACAACCCCTGCAAGTATTGCCAGTGACTAAAAAATCACCCAGTATGAATATTTTATTCATTCAATTGGGTATATTAGGTAAAACTGGTGTTGTATGTAGACATAAGTAACTATTGACCCAGTTTCCTCAAAATGACAGTTGAAAACATTTGGAATTAATTTTCATTCCATTGATAGGTACCTAACTAAGATATTATTAAGTCTTTATATCCCCGCATGTTCTATAAGTAGTCATGTTAACAGCTGATAGCTCTATATTTTTGATTGGTAATTGTTCCACGATTTGCTTTTTATTTAACCACAAAGGGCGCGACATGGACTTTGCAAATTAATTGTCGTCGTTTATTTTTTTCTATAATACTTAGCTTCAGATGACATTTAAACCCTTATGCGAAAAAATAGGCGTCATAAACAAGATTTGGCATCGTTAGTAAAAAACCCACATTTATGTAAGTAATGGGATTGACGTATCAGATTGAAATGTCATGTGCTTATTTATCAGTGTCTCTTGTCAATCACAAGTGAGTGCGAGTCGGACTCGCGCACGAAGGGTTCCGTACCATTATCTATAAAAACGGCAAAAAAATCGCGTTTGTTGTATGAGAGCCCCCTTTTAATATTTATTTTATTTTGTTTTTAGTATTTTTTGTTATAGCGGCAACAGAAATACATAATTTGTGAAAATTTCAACTGTCTAGCTATCGTGGTTCTTGACAGACAGCCGGACAGACAGACAGCGAAGAATTAGTAATAGGGTCCCGTTTTTACCCTTTGGGTACGGAACCCTAAAAAAAAGTGGCATAAAAGAGCTCTTCAGGGTCATCGGTAATCCCCCTAGTACTTATTGCAAAAATGTCATAAAAAAAAAAAACAATTTCACATTTCAACTTGGCGCCAAAATTTCCAGGCCAGTGTGTCAGGATTAATAGATAACTGTTACATGATAACATACTAAATCCATATTATTAGCATTATATTGATTTACCACTGTTTCTAAATAATCAATTTATGGTTATGTGCTATAAATCGTTCCGTAGCTTTTCGTTCCGTTTGCGCCTCTGGTGTCTGCATGATAATAATATTTAGTGGTTATATATTACTAATTCTATGATTCATTGGTTCTAACACGGTGATCATTGTATGTTTCTAAAGTGTCCACGTTCCTAATGGACAAGGGCCTCAAAATATTACGTAGTACCTACTGTTGTAGGTTTGTAATTTAACATTGGCAGTTTAAATGAACAATCAACATAAATTAAAAATGTATTTGGAATAATTCGTTCCTTAGACGGTTCGTTCTATAATTTATTTCCGTTTCAAACTCGACCTGAATTTTTTTTTTTTTTTTTTGACTGGAACAGGAAGGTGGTGGGTCCAGGGGACCTTCTTCCACCGTTACGCGGACTTTTGCGGTGAGCGCTGAGGGCTCTCAACCGCTACTTAAAACTAAAAACTAAAACTAAATAATTTTGGGCAACGGTAGCCTGAGGGTGCCCCCTGTGGGGCTCGACCTCGGCTCAGGACGTTGCCTGGGGAATGAGGGAGGATTTAGCATGCAAACAATTATAATTATTTGGGGATCGGTCGGATTGCTAATATGCAGCTCGGGCCGCTTAAACGGGACGAGACTGAGAGGGACGTCGCGACGGTCCTCGCCGGCGAGGACGAAATCTTGGTTGTCGGTTGCGCATTTGTATTTGTTTTCGGGCTTCGTCAGCCTCGATTTGAGCTAAAGTGGTGGCATCGTCTGGTTCGCTGAGGGCGTGCCTAGGCCTACGGATGCGGGAAATAAGGGACGGGGTGTATGTGATAGTGTTGACTATCAAGGGATTCGCGTGGTGCTCTGCGGTATCAAAATATCGGCGCGAGGCGCGTTTTATAAATTGTTTGATTGTAGGGAGGCCTAAGTCAAGGTGGAGGTTTTCATTGCGCATGTACCACGGGGCGCCCGTGGCTTTGCGCATGAAACGGTTTTGAATCACCTGAAGGGTGTTGAGATGTGTGGGAGCAGCGTGAGCGAACACGGTGCTCGCATACGTCATGACTGGACGGATACACGCGGTATAGAGTCTAACCTTGCTTTTTAGGGCAAGTTTAGACCGGGCGTTGATCATGCAGTGGAGTCGTCCTGCCACAAAGGCGGCGCGCGCGCGAACCGCCCTTATGTGTGCAGCGAAGGATAGGCGATCATCGAGGGTCACACCGAGATATTTGGCTTGCCTCTCCCAAGGGATCGGCTCGCCGAATAGTGTGACTGGATCGGGGATGGGGGGACGTCTTTTTCGGTCGGTTCTAAAAAAGAGAACCGCCTGACTTTTGGAGGGGTTGATCTCTATTCTCCATTTCCGGAACCAAGCGCCTAGGGCGTTGGCTGCGGTCTGGAGTTTCTTAGAGATCGCGGGCGGGCTTTTGCCTGAGCAATATACGGCAGTGTCGTCTGCAAAGAGAGCGAACTGCGTATTCCTGACTCTAGGGATGTCGCTCGTGTAGAGCGTGAATAGCAAGGGAGATAGTACCGAGCCCTGCGGGACACCGGCACTAATGGGGTGTGGTGAGGACAGGACGCCTTCGACCCGATATCGAAAGAGGCGATTCGACAGAAAGTCTCGTAAGATGGTCACGAGTCTCGGTGGCACACCTAGGGTGTAAAGCTTGTAGATCAAGCCTGTGTGCCACACCTTGTCGAATGCCTTTGCGACATCGAAGAAAAGGGCGCCTGTCATGTGACCTCTCTGGTAACTTGTGGAGATGTGTTCAACAATTCTATGGACTTGGTGAACACACGAGTGTTTGGGTCGGAACCCAAATTGCTCGTCTGGGAGGAGTTTGTTAGCATCGGCAAATGCTTTAAGGCGGACATAAATGATTCTCTCATAAATCTTGCCCAGTACGTTGAGCAGACTTATGGGACGATAACTGGAGGGCTCGGACTTGGGTTTGCCGGGCTTGTGGATCCCAATCACGTGGGCTTCTTTCCACTGGTGTGGGAAAATATTGTTTGAGAGGGCGGCATTGAAGATGGCCGTCAATAACATGATAAGGGAGGCTGGGAAGAGTTTGATCACTCTGTTGGTGATCTTGTCCGAGCCCGGGGCCTTACGAGGGTGTAACTTCCCGATGATCGCTTTCACCTCGTCATGGGTCGCGGGTGGAAGTGGGTCGTCATTTGTGTTGACGTCGTTGGCGACGTCGTCAGTCGGGGGAGCGGGAGGAGGTAACGGAAGAGCGGTCCTCCGTTCTACTTCGGCTGTAACTTTCTCCAAATGACGCGGGTCAATAGGGAGAGAACTGGGCGTACATTGAGCCTCCAGACTTTCGGCGAGGCATTCGGTCTTTTCCACGTCTTCAAAGGCGGGAGGAAGATTGGGTCGCTTTAAAGGAGGCATTGGAACTACTGTGTCCTTTGTGAGGGCACGAGACAGTTGCCAAAAGGCTAGGTGGGAGGGCTTGATTTCGCTGAGGGTCTGGCCCCAGCTATTCTCGCGAAACTCTGCGATGCGTGCCTTGACGGCACGTTCGAGAGCTCGTAATTGGACACGATTTTGCTCTGAGGGAGCTCTATCGTAGGCGCGAATGGCGACTTTCTTCTCCCTCAGCAAGTCCCGTATGTCGTCGGGCAAGTGCCAGCGTCGGTCATCCTCCGCTGGTACTGTCCGAGAGCAATCGCTAACTAACGATTGCACGTGACTTGTGAGTGAGTCGATAGCGCCTACAGCGTCGTCGGCGGTGACTAGGCTGTCGGGGATACGGTCTAGATGGACGGACGAGGTCGCCTTGAGGCTTTCGCCTAATTTGTCCCAGTCCGTCACGACCTTGGTGCGAGAGGGTTGACCTGAATCTGGGGGACCTACGCGCGGTGTAAACTCTAGGATTACAGGCCGGTGGTCCGATTGGAGCTCGTGTAGCACTGCTAAGTCATGCAGACGTAAGTTTACATTACGCAGCAGCGCCACGTCGAGTATGTCGGGTCTGTGAGTCACTATGTCCGGGAAGTGAGTCGGTTCGTATGGGGCGATCAGGTCCACGTTGAGTGGCCCGAGGAGGGATTCAAGAATACGCCCTCTGGTATTGTTTGCGACGCAATTCCAGAGGGTGTGTTTCGCGTTTAGGTCGCCCGCCAGAATGACTGAGCTACCCAAATTGAAAAGGGATTCTAAGTCACGTTTGAGTGACGTTCCTAAGTCGGGTAGGTTATGAGAATGGGAGCAATATGCCGAGACTAGTATAATGGATGAGTGTCCAGTCATACCGAGCCTACAGATTGAAGCCTCAATGTACTCTAGGGATGGTGCGTCCATAGGGGAGCAGTGAAGGGATCTTTTATAATAAATGAGGGTGCCGCCTTTTGCGGCGTTGGGTCTGTCATTGCGAATTATCTGATAATTCGCAATTTTAGGGTCCCTATGAAAGGGCTTTAGAAATGTTTCCTGTACCAAAAGGATATCGAGTTGATGCTCTCGCAGGAATTCTGCGATCTCATCTCGTTTACCTATAATGCCGTTGGCATTGAAGGTTCCTAACTTGAGGGATCGGGGTTTGATTCTATTGCGCGTGGGTGTAATATCCATTAAGGATTTACGCGAAAGTGATCGAGTTGGCAAGCGATTTTGTTAAATCGCAGCGCTGCAGATGCAAGGGCACGACCGTTGCCCTCGCTCTGTTTAATAATATCGGCGAGCTCCCTAATTTCATCGAAGTTTATGAATTCGATGAAGCGCTCCACGAGTGCGAAATCCGCATCCACACTCGACGGAGGGTTTTGGTCCCGTTTTGGTGACGGGTTTGCGCGGCGGGTGGTTTGGGTTGGCGGTGACGGCGGGGCGGGCGCTGAAGGCGCTGCGGTGGGTTTCGGCTGCCAAGCGGAAACCTTGGGAGGAGGAGGTGGTGGCTGGGTCGTGGTTTGCTCGGAGAGAGCAAACGCTTCCCTTGGGAGAGGAGGATACTCCTTAGGAGAGTTGGAGTTCTCGACCTGAAATTAAGTTTTTTTTTTTTTTTTTTTTATTTGGGTCCAACCAAAATGTTC
The DNA here is from genome assembly GCA_951216915.1 of Tetheella fluctuosa. Classification (NCBI taxonomy): domain Eukaryota; kingdom Metazoa; phylum Arthropoda; class Insecta; order Lepidoptera; family Drepanidae; genus Tetheella; species Tetheella fluctuosa. The sequence continues at coordinate 8,647,575 of OX578233.1, read as the reverse complement.
GTTTTATACGTTTTTTTGGAAAGATAAGTGCACAGCAACACGTCAATTTTTACCAACCATTAGTTTTTTAGGAATAATTCAATTCGTCTCTCAAAAATATTAGGTACCTATGCGATTGATAACAACCATTATATAAGGTCCTAATAAATGAATTACGGTCCTTTTGAGGGATGATAGTATAGGTCATAAGTATTCCGAAAATGATAAAATACACGTGATTTTTTGGGGTTACTCATAAACCTCACCACTTATCACCAAGGGGGAGGGGGGGGGGGGTTAAAAAATGCTAAAAAACATCACGTGATTAATGGACGGCCCCTTACCTGAGTTTTTACCATTTTTTCTTTAACCATAGTGGAAAAAATATTGTACAGACCTGCATAACACGAACTCATAACTTAACATTAACATCTTTATAATATAACCTCTAAAATGTACCGAAACTTCCCGCCATTCTTCAGAGTATTGTTCGAAATTACATTTTTTTAAATAACAATGCTCTCAACGTCTCTGTCGGATCATCCTCGTTGATATTGTAACACTTTCACCACATTGCGTTATAACAAAATGACGAATAAATCTCAGCATTAAATTGTGTGTAAAATTTATCACAAATGTCCGGAGAATACTACTGTTATTTATGTGGTCATGGTACCTCAAGTTCATGGTTATACTGTAGGTAATGTGTATACCTACATACAGCCTAAGAAATGTGAAACTTCAAGTATCTAAAAAAAATATGGGATGCAAGGAAAGATTTTGTGAAATTCATTCAGGTATCGGGAGTAATAAATAAGTAAGTATCAAGTCGAATCGTTATGTTTTTATTTGGCACGAAATTGCATGCACTTGTCAAATTTTTGTGTTTTTAAATGAGGAATGCGAATTAATTATATACACAAAAGCCGTACTTAGTGGCATTCAGCCTTGTAATTAGTAATAAATTTAAAGTTACTTACTTTAAATTACTAATTACATTGCACGATCTGTTTGGTAAGTTTATTTATTTATGGATCGATTTAGTTCTATAATTATATATTTTTTAATTCGTTTTACTAAACTAAAAATAGGTCCTTATATTTAGTTGAAATGAAATAAATGAACGAGTTGGTATATTTTTGAAAAAATCATTTGACCTATGACGTGCTATGGCGGAATTTCAACTAAGGTTGCCTTTGTAAGTAGTTAGTCAAATAAGTTACTGCGAATTATGAAAAGGAAATTATGCTCCATACATAGATTCCTATACCAATATGTAAGGTGTAGGTCAACCTAAACTTCGACCACAGACCTTATCATGCGTTTTTCGATAATCTTAGATAAGCAGATTATAACATCTGATTATCTAGATTCTAGGCTGTGATTTGAGTCGCAAATATAGTGCGAGTAATCTATCTAATCTTCTACTTAAAATTACACATAAAAAAATAGACCGCTGCGGCGACACTGGCACACGTGTGGCATTTACCCCTGCAGTTTCAAGACTAGCCTAAAAACGTTAATTGACACGCGAAGGGATACTTTTAATTACAAAGTTATCATATGATTAAAACTATTGCCATCTCTGTCATCTCCTAGAGTTGGAGTTAACGTATTTTCAGGCAACCCTTTTAACATTCTGTAACTTTTCCCGGATCCTGCGCATGTAAACCTACTAAACAAACAAGAAGTAGTACAATGTCACGTATAGACAACAATAGTGTTGTAACATGAGTCCCTGTGCGGGCGCATCGGATGGTGAAAGGTGACATACCGTTCCGCCCTGAATGGTGCGCTGTTGTGCGCACGCGCGAGAGAAGCGTCGAGTTTCGCTTTTACTAAGTAGGTAGTTTAGGGCTTGGGATCGTTCTGGTGGAAATAGTGCGACCCTGTACGGAAAGATTAGGGATTGAAGATTGCAGCAGAAATATTGTTTAGGTGGATTTGTGCTCGTCGTGAAGTTTAAAATCTACTTGGTAATATAACAACATAATGACCTTTGAATGTACTTCAGTGCGATTTTTTGTGGGGTGAAACGCTCCATTAAAATTAGATAATGATTCTGCTGAACATAAGCTTCCACCATAAGGAATGGTTTTGTCTTGTGCTTTATGTGCACAGAGGCAAACAAGTATCAATCCGACGCTTTTCGGTAGGTAAGTGATCACCAGCCAAGTCAGCTGGATCTTCATAAGGAATTGGATTGATTTATGGTTAAAAAAAGAAATCGTGAAAACCTCGATGACTGTATCGTATTTTTCAAAAGTTCTGAAAAACACTTCACTAAAGATTTATCTCAACTTATTAAGAGACCATTGCAGCGGGCCCAAATTGTCTCAGAAGCAAACCGACAATTTACCTGAACCCCATTTTCCTCAAGCATTTTCTCTTTTCCTCGATACGCTTTGCCCTCTAAAATTACTGCAACTACACAATTACCTTGGAAAGCTATCTATACATCAGCCCATATGGTTAATTATTAGAAATGCGACGATTAACAGCGACCTGCGCAAGCGCACCGTGTCGCGCCACTAAGCGACGACATCGCTGACAATTAGCGCTTGTTATGATAACCATCTGGACTAGAAAGCAATTTGCACCTTACTGTTGTTGATGATGACAGTGGTGATAATAAGACGTTAATTGTTATGTAGTGTGGATCGCTAAGACCCTTCACTAATTTAAAAACCCACTGTGAACAAACAGCAACTGAGCAGAACCAGATTTTGAAGGCGAAAACGAAGCGGACCATTTCAAGAGTCTAAACACTTGCCAACACATGCAATTTTCGTGATTTAAATAGACATGGTCGCGGTCCTTAGTCCCCAGTTAGGGTGATCACTTCACTTTTATTGGATGCGTACGGAGCTAACATACATAAGATAGTTGATGGATAGTGACAAGTTGTAATAGAACAGCCACCATTTTACTAAAACATGGCTGATACGGATTTGACTTGACTTTATAAGAGTGATATAGTGTACGTTCCACTAAGCACTCCCAAGACTAAAGTAGTCTATCGGAAATTAGAAACAAACCAATTTTAGCACTCTTTCGTAACACAGGTCAAAAACACCAAAGCCATGTCAGTTAGCTGTCACTTTGACAATGACAAGCCTTGTATCGTCGTATTTTATAATTGCTTTCATGAAAATCGGACCACAGAATAAATTTGATTACTATAAATATACGTAAAGTCTGAATGATCCACAGATTTGTAATATCATCATTATCTATAATTCTGATGAGATATTAGATAGGCAGTCTCAGCTCATCACACGTAGATTCTGAGTAGATAATGTTTTAAGAATTCTAGCCAATAATATTGATTCCGCAATCAAAAAGGTTTCATCAGCGGCATTCATTTCACTATTTAAGTCAAAGCCAGCCAACTACTGAAGTTACCACCCGTTTGGAACTTAACCTTCAACTGAGAAAAACTGGCAAAAATCTCAGTAAGGTTATTTTTTAAATATTTATATTATCACTTACTTCTTCTTGACAGATGAGCTACTATGAAAGACAAAGAACCTCTTTTTTCCGAGAAATTAGATAATTTTATGCCTCTCTATCATGAGTATTTTTTTTTTTACTGTGGATAGGTTTGACCACAATCTCACCATGACATGTAAAAATGTGGCCGAAGGCGGCAATCACATAAAGCCTATTCTTAGAACCTCTAAAATATTACATCGGAAATATCAAGAAATACTTATATTTGAGTTTGTGCTTGAGTTTAGTGTCACCACGCCACGATGGGCTGGTTGGCGTGGAAGCTGGATACTCTGACAGCCACGTCATGGTTCGTGCGTTCATTTTAAACCCAGGACAAACAAATTGTGTGCATGAACGTGTCTGTTTCCCTATGGGTGTATATAATATCTATGTTAGTAAATATCTATTCTTATATTTACAAGTACCTAGTAATGTAGTAGATACCTATGAAAGTCTAGTTTCCAAAGTACAAGCTCTGCTTAGTTTTGGTTCAGAGGGATGTGTGAAGAATGTCCAAATATTATCTACCTAAAATACATAGACACAAAAAGGCAAGTAAGTGATAGCATATTTCAATAGACGCCTTTCTCTAAACAACGACATTTATCAACATGGCCTTATCAGAATCGCGTTATCAGTACACACAGCATGATAACTGATAACAGTGTGGATCTAATTTACAAGGAACCTCAGATTATGTATTGCATTGCATAGTTTAAATAACATATTTAACAGTCTACCTAAACATCCACAAACATAAACTGTAATATTTTAAATATTTAGATTTAAGATAGCTCAATTTGTTTGACTCTCTTATATCCGTGGTTAGTTAAAATAACACCGTAGTAACTACGGTTTCACAGAATATATTTTTGTTACAAATGACTGTATTATACGTATTGAAAATAAAAGTTCTGTAGATAAAAAAGTAAAAATAATGACAACTCACATATTTAGTGGAACTCATTCTCCGCACCCGATTGACAGCTTTCTTCTTACCTCTCCTGTACTTATTCGATTCGATAGTCTTCGCTTCACCAACGATCTGGTCTTCCAACACAAACCAGTCCGTCACTGAGCCCCTACGAGCCGTCCTTGCACTAGCCACTGCACTTCGTTTCACACTCAGAGCCCTGGACAGCTCCTTTTTGAAATCTTCACTTATTTCACTCACTTTGTTCACTTGAACCACTCTTGGAGACGGCAGGGTACTGAAAGAAGAACTCTTCCTCTTCTCTTTCACAGGGATATCCTTATTAGATTTAGTGTAAGGCTCGCAATCACTCAAATAAGTTTCACCGAACATTTCCACAGCTTTATCAAATTCATCCAGGAGGTCTTGGACGGATTCCGTTTTGAAGATATTTGTTACAATGCCGCTGGATGCTGAGGTGGCTGTTGACATACTTGAATTATTATTCGATGATTCTGACACTGGGAACTCTTTGATGCTCTTGAGGAAGACACCATCTTCATTATCGTAGTAAACATTGGAAAGGTATTCAAGACTCTCGTTAGATGTCCACGCTTCTCCCATCGTTTCGCTGCTATCAAAGACAAAACTTTTATTTCTCTTAGAATCTTCTTCCTCTTCTTCTATAGCTCTTGGTAAGAACTCAAAGCTTTTACTCCTCTTGTAAATAGGAACGTGATCTTTATCCCGTTTCTCCATTTCCTTATTCCTGAAGAACCAGAAACGCTTATTACTTTTAAATTCATGCTCACTCTTGACGCTGCGTTTCGGTTCAAGTGGCATGTGTCTGGGGCTTTCGTTCAACCTTTCATCTTCCACTATGGTCTTCCATTTTGGTTTATCCTTGTCTTTACCAAATAAGCTTATTCGAGAGAATCTGTCGCGAAAGCTGAATGATTTCTTCAAGGGGGAGACTCCTTCATCTTCGGAGGATGTAAATTTCTCTGAGCCCGGTGAGTCAGGAATGACGGGGAGACATGATGTGAGGATACCCGAGGGTTTGGCGACAACCAGGTCGGACGGACGTCCTCTTACGGGCACAAGGGGTGGTGGCTTGAATCTGTCAGGCAAATCCCCAAGTAAACCTCTTTCTATAAGCTGTAAACTCTCCGTATTGAGTTTCTTAAGGACCTCGGCCCTTCTGACAATGGGTCGCTTATCTTTGTCCATGGCGACGACGGAGTGCGTCATCACCGACTCGCGGTGTATTCTCAACTGGCACCTATCATCATGCGTGATATCTGTAAACTGATAAACATTGATAACATTCTCTCCACTGAGTTCCGTGGGCGACGTTTCTTTACAAAATATATGATTTTATTCAGTTTATTTTATTTCAGTTTTCACTCAGTAATTATCACCTTGATTTTTGTGATAATCCACAAAAAATAATATAATCGGTTGGCTCGCGAATGAGACAAGCGTCCCAAAACTACCAACAAAAAAAAATTTAATTCCAGGAATCGTGAGTCAAGTTTATAACTATATATTTAAGTACCCGCATCCGCGAATTATTTGTAGGTGCCCTACTAATATAAATATTTAAATGACTTACTCTATTTACTGTGACGCTTATAATAACCTATCTACACTTTTTTATATCATTTTCTACGGGTTTGGCCGGTAACATACTCAAGTAAGTATTTATACCTAATAGAAAGTACAAAATAATTTTCTATTTTTAGAAGAGATAGAGATTATACAAGGTCTCTTTTTGAAAGTCTCTTATAATGCGCAGAATTATAACCCCAAAATTCCTAACATTTCATCTTAAAAAAAAACCAACTGTAGCACACCGAATTTAAGTTTCAAATCACAAACTCAGTATGATTTCTTACCAACCAACCTAGATACGATAGTTTAATCTATAAAAACACAACAACAGAATTGGTATCGAATATCCTATTGTTACTTTCCATCTGCGAGTGAATCGTCGGTACAATCGAGTGCAAAACTAATTGTTATAGTGTGAAAGTGTAATGTAGTCACGGTGTAATGTAAAATCGGATATTTATATGAGTGAACTGTCCATTATATTTTATGCTGCAAACCGTATATATGTTCCTAAGTCAATCTTCGTGATGCCTTCGAGATATGAATTAATGCTATTTGTTATCTTATATCACGTTTTTTGTGTTAATTTCGTGAGCTGACCTTTTAAATTATATTTTTTTATTTCATAGATTAATTCCTTCGGACCTCAATACTGTTTATCGTCGACTCTTCGCAGTAAAAGCTACATTACGAAACGTGCGTTAGAGTCTGACAATTCATAAATGTCTGTGAATAAAACTAATTCTTTTCATTGCTTTTTCTCATGCATAATAAATTATATACGTACACAGACATAGAATTTAGACTTGCATTGCGAATGATATCTATCCCTGTTTAGATCTTCTGATAGACAGACAGGCCGTTACAGTATATTTTAATTAGCCCTGCACCTGTTTAATATTATTTACCTACCTATATAAGGAGAAACTGACTGATATATCAAATCAACACAATTCAAACCGCAGGACATAGAGTAGCAGATACCTTTATAACCATTATCACCGCAGGGTCTAGAAACCTTGAAATTTTGTACACAGGTTCCTTATATAATGTATAGATAGGCATCTACTAAGGGTTTTTGAAAATTAAATCCCTAAGCGGGTAAATTTACGAGTAAAACCGCGGGTGAAAAGCTATCACGTAATAACCATTTAATATAAAAGTCAATTGTAACGAACATAAAGATATACAATTAAGAATATTCCCACACACTCATTGTGATTTGAAAGAGGAAATGATATAATGGTGTTTTGTTACAAAATAATAACAGACGCGCCGCGGCAGTCGGGCAGCGCGTCGCCGAGGAAACGATCTCCAGTGGGGAGGAGCCCTAATTCGAATAGTGAGTATTTAGATCTCTATTCATTTAATAGTGTAAATAATTGACGCAAGCAAATGTTTCTATCGCGACATTTCTCTGTAGGAATTGGTACAGCGCCTCTCGCGGAATACACATGGAACTAATTTCTTCCACACAAAATCGACAACGTGATTATTCTAATGTCAATTATTTACATAGGGTAGTTGTTAGAACGCAAACTTGGTATGGCGTAAGACATTTTAGGTATACTGTCCGGAGAAACGTCGTATAGTATTTATCAAAAATGTTTTGATAAATGCGCGTGGAACATACGTAGTACATACACACTGACATTGCATCTCCATACGGCGATTTGGCTTCTTAGCTCCGCAGACACCGGAGCGTAGAATATGATAGTAGATAGTAGTATATAAGTAGTTAATGTGGCGCGGGACAGTGTGTGATCGCCCTAAGAGCTATTAGCCCTTAGGTGCTAATACCTATAGTGAGTGAAAAATATTCCTGCTCTATGTTTTGTTAATTCCAGATGTAACGTTGCTTTCTTTTTTTGTTATGTCAGAGGGACAAGCAGGCAGACGGACCTCATAGTAAGTGGGTGTTTATACACCTTTATACACTTTTAGTGTAGAATAGAAGGTTATACACCTATAGTGTAGAATCGCAATCACCGGCTCTATGGTCAGACGACATAATTCAGATTAGGGCTGGTTAGCCCTTGATATGACTGGCACAGAGCCGAAAGCGAAAGGAGAGGGTGCATTTACTCAGCAGTAGATAGATCTGAGTTGATTACAAGCACAAGAATTCTGTAACTATCCTGCGAGTGATATCATGTTTGCATTAATATGTCAGTGCCTTAAGTAATATGGTAAGCAAGAAAACTTATATATTTGCTATGAGGATACGTTCAGGTGTAATTTTATGTAGCTCCAGCTCAGCGATTTTGCCCACGTTCAGGGACCGCCGAAGTGGGCGGCAGAGGGGGCCAAATGTCCCCCGTAAAATTCAATCCAATCCTTTACCTACTCCGCGTAACCCAAGAAGTTTGCCCCCCTGTCATGGAGTACTACCGCGGTCTCTGCCCATGTTCCGGAAGGCTCTAATGTTTTCTCAGGAAAAAACATTTTGTTCTATAGATGTGTCAAGTATCACCCAAATTCGTTCAGCCGTTACGCCGTGATTGAGTAACAAGCATTCATACTTTTTCACATCATACTAATCAAATTACTTAGTATCATAAATGCTAAACATGACAACTCAACGGCATCTTTAATCTTGATGAAATTTAGCACGCAGCTATCCTATGTCACGGAGTACCTACTTTTTATCCCGATAACGAGGGTAAATCCGCGGAGGACAGCTAGGTTAGAACGTAGAAAGAAGGATGGCACTTAGCATAGAGTAGGTATTTTGTCCTCAAAAACAAAAACCCATCAATGTTTTTAAGTACCTTCTCTTGCTTCTCTTCTCATAATTTATTCCTCTTTTTCCAGTACCAAGTTCAATATCGCAGTTTGTCGGTTCGCTAGACTACCAAGCATGCGACAGTGATGTCCTGGATTCGATCCCTGAGAGAGAATGGCGACTACTGGCGGCGCTGGCGAAGAAAAGGGAAGAAGATGACGAAAGGGAAAGACTCGCTGACCAGTTCCGGAAGATGTGGCAAAAGGAGAAAGAGGAAAGGGAATTGGTGAGATTTGGACATCCTTAATCTCTCTCTAATCCCTCAGATTCCATGTTATTTTTCTTACTTACCTTCAGTTATGTTTAATAATAATAATAATAATAATTTGGTCTGATATTTCTGAAAAGACCACCAGAAGGAGAGACAATGAAAAATTAAACTAATTTACTGATCTGCCAAATATTTATTGCGATATTAGGTGGAAGCAGAAACCTCAGATCAGTACAAACGCTACATCCACCAGAAGCGTCAGCAGGAACGCTCATGTCTGGAGTACAAGCGCTTCCAGAAGGTTGTGGAACAGCACCTGAAGAGGAGAGAGATTCTCGACTGTATCAGGTATAAGGAGAGGCGGAGCGCTGATATGCTTGCTTGGAGAGATGACATGAAGGTAGGTACTAATGAATTCTTAAGAATAGTCAAAAAGGTTAGAATTAGCCTGCCTTAATCCCATTGTAATAGTCATCTCAGCATTCACTGTTCTCCTACTCTTTACAACCTTCTTCGGTCTCTCTTCATATACTCTTCTTCAGTCTTCATGTAGAGATCTCAACTAAATTCTTACGAAAATCATAATTTATGTCGTATTTGATTGTTACATAACTGCCCAAGATTTTTCCAGCCCTAGATATTGAAACTGAAAAATATTTATACGTAATGTCCCCTATGTGAAATAGAGCTAATATTTAAATAAACAGGCTTCAAAAATGATCGACAAAGCGCTAGAAGACGAGGCGCGGGCGCAGCTAGCGGCCGATCGACGCATTCGCTTGGGAGAGGCTGAGCAGTGGCGCAGATGGCTAGAGCTGGTCGAAGCTCAGAGAAAAGCCGAAGACGCCAAAATAAAACGCAACGCGAAGCTTAGAGACGCGTCCCAGGTTCGTTTATGAGTTTTTATGGTCCGCTATGGTTTCGAAGAATCTCTATGATTTTTCATCATGAATCGGTCGACCTTATTCAGATAATCGGGAAGCACGAACCGAATATCTTTAATGTATTTAGGTACTTTTCCTAAACTTAAGTGTCACGGACCTGAAACCGGACGAGGTGCAGCCGAAATCGCTTTCTTGGTGTCTAAATAATTGTTATTTCACCCAGCGCGTCGCGATATCCAACGCCCTCGGCACATGGGAGTCGACCCTCGTACGTCAAGAGGTGGGCGCGATGGACGCGGCTCGTCGCGCGCATTACGCGGCGCACGCGGCGCTGACGGAGGCGCGCTGCCGCCGGGTCGCGCGCGCCCGGGACGAGCGGCTGCGGCGCGCCAAGCGGCTCGCCGCGGTCACTGCGCTCATGAGGGACGCCGTCCGGGAGAGGAGATAGATTCTACCGATAGCTGGTTAGGTTCGACCGCATTACGTAAAATCATGCCTGTCCCTGTAGCTAGATAGTCACTTATAGATGCGATTGTAGTAAAAACGATAATCATGTGAAATACGATCCGATAGAAAAGTGGTTTTTCTACTAATGAAGACTAATGTCGACGTCCATCTAGTCTAAGCCTCCTGTTTTAAATCATTTATTAGAGTTCGTGGAATTGACGAAAATCGATTTTATTTCTTTTGCGTTAGAGGTGGACCTTCGGGACTTCTTTGGTGGTTAATATCAACTTTAATATCTATGGTATGAGTAAATAAAAATTGACACGAGATTAGAATCCGATGATGGACTTATTATAAGTACTGACCAAATCACATAAGCCGAACAGCCGTGCTAATGCGGTTGGGCCTTTACAATTACTAAGTTACCTTTTATTTGTATAAGATCAACTAAACATATTTAATAAGTATTGCTATCGCTGAAAATATTTAAGATACATATATTTTTATGTAAAAAGCTATGGGACAAAAGTTAATGTCTGCTTTACAGTATCGTTTGTGTTGTGTGTTACTATTGTATTCAAAAACCTACCTCGTAAACCTGTTTTAATCAAATAAACTTTTGCACTTTTAGTTTAGAAAGTAGTTTTATTTACAAATTATCCGTTAACATCACATTTTCAAGAGAGGTAGAGCATAGCGTTATGTCGCTCAAAGAGCAGCTCGACTGGGGAAGTACCTCCACCTTACAGAATACCGCAGCCAAATAACTTATAGTTGTGTTCCTGCGCGTGAGTAAGATCGCCAGAGCTCATCGGGGACCCCGGGGGAAGGGTCGGCAACGCGTGAGTGATACCCCTGGTGTTGCAAAAAAAAAATATCATCACCACCTATCCCCCAACCGCGACCAACTCTCTAGTGGCAACGGCATGCCTAGATTTAGCTCTCCAGCACTCTGTAAGCGCCTTCTCGTGCTATACTAGGTCCAAGAACTGCTGGTCTACTGATGGTACATCATCACCCACGTCCAAGTTCAAAGTCCGAGTAGTTTTAGGGTCAAGCCTTTTTTTCTCTTTTTTTAACCCTGGAATTTCTCATGGATACCCCGCGGCTCCGGGGGAAGCGACGGGGCTATGTCAGTCCTACCGACTAAAAACCTGGGGTGTTCCAACATGTCGCTGCCGGCTGGGTATACGGGGGAGCCGATGCATTTGTCCGCGTACCCAGCAGCGACGGCCTAGGCCCTCTCTTCGAAGACGTCTTTAGGGTCAAGCCTGACACAACCTCTACTGTATGGGCAACTCCTTGTTGTCCTGAATGAAGTATCATCACCCATATCCATCAGCGTCCAAGTCTCTACTGGCAGCAGCAAGGCTAGCCCTAGCTCTTCTGTACTGTGAGTGCCGACCCGGTGCTGACATTTGTTATTTCTCTATAAGAATTGGCACAGAGCCTTTCGCGGAATACTCGTGGAACTAATGACTCCCATAATTTTTTTTGTAAACGCAAAAGCTACTAAAGGTAATGGATTCAAGAACTGCTGGTCTACTGAGGGAGTAATCATCACCCTTCTCCATCCGCCCCCAAGTCCTTAGTGGCAGCGGCAAGCCTGGCCCTAGCTCTTTTATACTCTGTGAGCGCCACCTCCGCGCCCACGAGCAGTGCTGATGCTGTACTGGTTCCTAAAGCCGCTGGTCTACTAAGGGAGGTGGAACTGTGAGCTTGAGTGATGATGTTCCAACGAAGGTGGATTGTACCCGTTGTTTGGTAGGTGAAGTTGGTATCCTGGAAACATATAAATAAATCCTAACTTATAACATAAATGCGGATGTGAGTTTGTTTGTTACCTTTTCACGCCTAAACCGCTTAATCGATCACGATTAAATTGGGTATGCAGATAGCCTATGGTATGGAGAGGGATATAGGCTACTTTATTTTTTAATGAATATGTTTTTCGTGGAAAAAAGCAAGATTACCTGCAACTGCGGTTTAGCTAGCACATCCAAATCCTTAATCAGATGACATCCACCAACAAAGAATCTCCGGCTCTCAGCTTCTACTCTGTCTATCTCCTCTGGCCTAGAGCAGGACAACTGCTTCTTGTGTCTACCAGGATCCAAAGTGAGAGCGAGATAGCTATAGCCTTCGGTGCGATGTCGGCCCCACCAGTCGGTTGATATTGCTTCTAGGAATAATTGGACGGGTGGTGGATCTGCAAATTATGCAATTCGGACATTTAATTTATAAAATTTGGTATACCGGGTACTTTATGTCTCACACCTATCGCAATTTTTTTGAATTAACATTAGATTGTATGCCTTATTTAAAACAAGTAAGCAACACTTTTGACCGTCTCAATCGGATATAAATATTTTTGTGTCCATTGATCGACTTCGAAACCCAATGTTCATTTGTTCTTTTTTCTATTTGCAATATAGTATTCTATTCTTTAAATTATTTGTTTAATTTTTGAGCGGGCATTGTTAATGATTTTTTGTTTACGTTGTATAGGCTTGATTTTGACCACAATCTATTTATGGTAAGTGATCATGCGGCCAAAGGTGGTAAGCATGCAAAGCCAAGAAGGAATTGGCTCTTGAAAGTGCAGTTACCGGAACACACCAGTAGGTATTAAGCAGTAGATTTTCAACTTGAGGGTGGTAGCCAGCCAGGCAGGTACTACAAATTACCTTACCACCGTGCAAAACTACTCAAAAGGTTAAGCAAGCTTTCTTCATATGGGTCTCCATACTGGCTTATTTCTTTGCTGAATTCTAAAGAAAAGCTTGGGAAATTCTATTGTCAATTTCAGACAGGCTTCAAAACTCTCATTTAACTACAATCATATGTTACCTAATCCAGCATCATGTTCTAACACAAGCTCAATGACATGTCCATAACTCCATTCCTCAACATCAACAGTTTTGATGACTTTACTGGTATGTGTCCTTCCATGTATATCGCCATTACATTTTATTATTTCTGGTACCTGAAATAAAGTGTATTTTATATTACCACCTACATGATCCTTTGTCTAAAGCCTTATATAAAAAAAACAATGAATAGATTTGGATGAAATTTGGCACACAGATAGAATATATTTTGGATTAACATATAGGATAATTTGTATCCGGGGAAAACATAAGATCCCTCGGGAACAAATGTGAAACCGCAGGGCGGTAGCTAATAATTTTTGCACACAGGTTCCTCTTAAATAATGTAGGCATCCACTAAGGAAGTGTTTTTCTTAATTTAGCCTCTAAGTGGATGGCGGGTTAATCCGCACAGAGGTAAGCTAGTTTGTAATGCAGTAGAATTTAAGGACAGGAAACCAGTTATTCTATACCTTTATATCAAACTCAATGTATATATCATCCATATCAAATCCACTAGCGGTCAGTATTTCCAGGGTGACATAGCACTGTTTCTTACCCAGTGGGGGCATCACAAAGTTCAGTAAGTACTTGTGCCGCTTCTCCCATTTCTTTAGCATTTTTTGCAACTGAAATATTTATAAATATAACTTTAAAAACACAAAAATATGGATATTCTGAATAAAAAATAAATTTATACAATCACCACATTCTTTTTGGTGAAGGCAACAGTTTTATAACTCTTGTGTTTGAACATTATCACCATGATAAGTGAAGATGTAGCCAAAGGTGGTAAACACACAAAAGGCATATGAAGACTGCCATTTCTAACAGGACCCGTATGATGGTCTACCTACGGCAATGTCTTGCCTGATGAGAGGCTTAATTCAAGACATAATTATCTTAATATATAAAATTCTTCTGTATATGTTTGTCACCTAACTCCTCTTAAACGGCTGGACCGATTTGGATGAAATTTTATGTGTATATATGAGTGGGTCCCTGGATGGTTTGAAAATACAATTGGACCCGGTAGATGGCGTTATAATCGAGTTTGGACAGGACAACGTCTGTTGGGCCCACTAGTAATAATATAAATAAGGGAACTTACCAAGTTCTCAAGCTCATCCCCACCCACTGTACTTCCAAACTCAACATCAATACCATACTGGTACCCTAACAGCACACCATTTGCCGTCTCAACTGAATATGGGTTCAACTCCAAGTTGTTAACATTGGGTGATATGATTAAGTAATTGTGTTCTTTGTTATGGTAGAGAGAAAGGAGTGTTGCTTCCTGCTTGAGGAGGAGTTGGGAATCTCTGGAAATTATTGAAATTGGGATTAAATGGTTTACCTCTCCAGTTCATAGGTTTTTGGTACACATACATTATAATTCACAGGATGTGTGCAAGAGAGATAGAGTGAGACTGGAGAAAACCTGCATGCATGAGCAGTAGAAATAGATGTCTGTCACATGGCACTCCCACATGGTCTAATACATTAGTATAGTACCTATAGTGTTCTTCAAAAAATACTTACTCATTATATTCAGAGTTATCAAATACAACATGCATCGCTGTCCATTGCTCATTTTCTTCATGTATAAATTCCTCACTCCTAAACAAATGCCTCATTGAAACAGTATTTCCTCCAAAAACTTTGCCAACCTGCTCATCCAATTTCAAACATTCTAAACACAAATTTAAATTCAGAAAATTATTCTTTTTCTTAAACTCAGTAGGCAATGGCAAGTGGTAATCATCGTGAATGTATGTAAATAATTTATGAGGTGTAATATCTGAACTTTTTATGATGTCGTGATAATTTA
This sequence comes from Tetheella fluctuosa, assembly GCA_951216915.1. Lineage (NCBI taxonomy): Eukaryota > Metazoa > Arthropoda > Insecta > Lepidoptera > Drepanidae > Tetheella > Tetheella fluctuosa. Next base: position 8,632,546 of record OX578233.1, on the reverse strand, counting down.
ATTCTGCATCTGATATACAGTTGTGGACGTCAGCATACCTTTGTAATTCCCAAGAACTGAAGGCTTTTGCTTGCCATTTAAATATGCATTCCTCAATGTTGTTTTCTACATTCAAATTAAGACCATTCGATTCATTTGTGTATTCTTCAAACTTTGGTAAAGATATAACTCCATCTTGAGGTTTTAACTTCACTCTGAAAAAACATAAATTTGCTTGCATGTAAACGCTATCAGATCAGATTTTTATCTGATTAAGAAAGAAAATTGCTTACCTAATTTGTATGTTTTCCACAGGCTCTTTTAACCAATAGATACCTGTTAATATATTACAACGATGAAAATCGTTCATTTTCAATGGACAAACTTTTCTTTCAGTGTTTGTTAGTTTGTATAGGTATTTGTTTACATTTTTGAAAAATAGTAGTGATGTGCCGAATACGGATTGACTCGTGTCAGACTCGATTCCTGCTTTGGACTCGACTACTCGAATACCAATTAATTATTAGATTCGAGTATGCCGGACTCGATTCCGGTACTCGAGTCAGGAAGAATCGATTTTGTACTCGCTGACTCGATTCTATTGTGCGAGTCCAACTGACTCGAGTCTAGTAGTCAATCAATTATTTGATTTACTAATTAATCCATCTCTGTTTACTTAAGCAATGAAGTGACGCCTAATAATACAAGTTTGAATCTAAGCGACTGATCGACGCTTCTCGTGACCAGAGGGCTGGTGAATACCTCGGCCAGAGGATTAGCATCGCTATACAGCGTGGCAATGTCGCTGGCGTTCTGGGCACACTACCAACTGGCAGCGATTTAGATCAGCTTTTCTTTTTGTAAATAGTTTTAAATTCAGACGAGTACTTTTTGTTCGTGTTTTTATTTCCTTTTTTAATTGTAAATAGACACATGTGTAAATATTATTTAGTTAGATTAGTATTAATTTCATCCAATTAATTAGATTGAATAATGTTATTTAAATATACAATTTTAGTTTGAACCTGCAACTTTTCTTTTTAATTTCTTTGTTTTGTGTCAGTAAGCTGTTACCGAGAGTGAATTTAATTGTTTGTTAGTACTAGTAGTGAAGTGATTTTATTGTAATTAGCTTTATTACAAAATGGCGCCGAAAAAAGTTTCAGGTGTATGGAAGTGTTTTGAAAAAGTGAAACTTTTGAGACAGCTTTAAAGCCAATTTTTTTAAGTATATGACTTTCGAAAAAACTTTCTTCAAGCTTATTTGATTCATCTAGATGTGATATTTATTTTACTAAATTTATACCATGATTATCTTTTTATAAGTAAAATGACTTGCAATGTTTGTGAAAAACTAATAGAACAAATATCTCATGTTCTTAAATAGCTTCTAAAAACATTTCTCTCTTCGCGGAATCGATTCATGATTTGAATACCGTATAAATCGACTCGAGTCGACTCGATTCACCAAAACAGAGACTCGGTACAACACTAAAAAATAGTACGTCACCCACCGGTCACCATGACAATTAGAGTTGCCAGTACTTCGACAACCAGTGGTGCCAACAGTAAAATTTCAAATTATCTCCTCGCCGAAATTATCGTTTTGACATGGTGCGGTATGAACTCGCTCGCGCAGTGTAAACGTTATCTCTCAATTAAAAATTCTTGTAACGGGTTAATTTAACAAAAATGCTTTCAGTTTTAATTCAATTTGTTTCACGGACATCCTTGGCCCCTACTACGGCCGTACTTGGAAATGCGCGGCGCGATGACATTAATGCAGGACCAGTGCTTTTTGCTTTCATCTGATCTTAGATAGTCTTAAGCTGGGAATACACGTCAGATTTTTTCATCCGATAGTCTGATCCGTCTATCGGAAGGCGTTGGAGCCATTACTTTGCTTGAACAGTCATTGAATGTTCGCCGGTTCAGACTATCGGATCCGACTATCGGATGAAAAAATCTGACGTGTATTCTCAGCCTTAGAGCAACACGGAACATGAGATAGATGTGCTTCAGCCGGCAGAGCGTTTTTGTAAACATTTCTTAATACTTTTATTAAGTTCCGAGTGTGTCATAATTGTACAGATTTTGGGTTTCTATGCGAAAAACCTCGAAAAACAAACGTTAAAAACACACACATCAAGTTTTTTTAGTTTAGAAACACTCCTTATAGTTTTATTCCTGTTAGAATAAAATAAAAAGTTACGTAGGAATAACTTTATTTATAATTTTATTTTCATTTATGCAAATAATGGTATATAATGTAATAATGGACAAAAATTGGGTGAATTTAACCTACTTTGCGCCCATGACTAATTGGGCTAGGTATGGCAGCACTGAGTTAGTCAAGTCACTTCAAATCAGTGTTTCCACTTTTAGGGTTTATTCCCTATTTTAGGGAAAAAATTGCGATATTTGTAAGGCTTAGGGACATTTTATATTAACAGGGATTAAGGGAATTATGGGGAAAAATTTTACATAGCCCTGTTATTTCTGGTAGGCCACCCTATTTATACGTTTCATTTTACTCTTTGTCATCACCGATTTATTAAAAAGGATTCCCTCAAGCTTGTGATGAAAGTGATTTGTCTAATTTTTTTTACCATAATAATTGTGCTATTATCCATTGTTAAGGATGTCATAGGAACTTAGTCATGTTATACCTTCATACAAAACTGGGAATGCTAGCAAACAATTGCTCAATTTTAGAAATCAACAATGCAGTGCTATATGCAGCTGTCAAAATAATGCTTTGGATAGTGTAAATATTTAATGTTATTCAATATGTACAGCTATATCTTGTTCTTTATTATAAATTATGCTCCCTAAACCAAGGAATTTGAAGTTTTTTTAGGGAATTTTAGGGAAGAAACTAGGGAAAAACCAACGTAAAGTGTAAACACTGCTCAATGTCAGTCAGTCCGTCCACCTTAGCCTGCCCAGAAGGGGCGAAAGGGAAAAAAAAAAAATCAGTCCGTCCGTCCGTCCCTCCCCCACCCTTCAGTTCGTTCGTTTCGTTCGATCATTCAGTCAACTTCAGTCAAGTCAATTTATTTATTTAGTTGATAACGGTTTAGCAAAGGTGATTGTCGCGTTCATTTAAAATTAATAAACACTGATTATAAAATATTATCATAATATATCGAACTTTTCTCGGATACGTTATCTTATCCCTCGGCAAGGTAAATCGATCATGTACAATCGCTGCCGCATCCTGCAAGTGACCGTGTTATGATGCGCTACTTACCTCTTTAAATTTACACATTTTTGTACGATTTGTGAGATTTTTTTTGTGAAAAATGCCGTCCGGACAGAGGGAAACGAATGTGTCGATTCCACTGACACCAACAAGATCGGATTTGTACTGGCGGAGAATATTTAACAAGGTAATTTCAATTTAATTATCACGAGACAAAAAGCATTTCTTTTCTAATTTGCAGGCAATCAAAAAGCCTTTCATTTTCCCCTCCATTGAATCCAGTTTTCATTATTATTATCCTGATTTTATTTCTTACCTAATTATAAGAATCGAAAGTAATAGTTTTTTCATAAATTGTGTACATAGGTGTTAGACCGGTTTTCTCGTTACGACTTTTGATATACGTAACTTCGAAGAGTTTGAATTTATTACCGGTTCCCTACCAATTGTACTTCATAATTTTACAGCCTTAGGTGTACTTCTAATACTTAAATTTTACAAATCTATTTGTGTTATATTATCATTATATCCGTTTTTATAATACACTAGCCTTCCGTCCCGCGGTATAACCCGCGAATACGTGTTTTGCCCCCTTAGGGATTGAATTTTCAAAAATCCTGCAAATTTTCAGTCTTAGCCCTCCTGGGGTTCAGGCTGTGTTCATACATCAGTCAGTCAGTTATTCTTTTATATGTATATATCACTGTAAAATTGTAAATATGGTACATTGTAAATTCTAACGGTATTAAAATTTTTAAACTTTTCTAAAGGAAAAAGGGGTTTGTTTGTTATGTACTTACATTATAAAAAAAAACTTTTTATTTTTATTAAAATCCATCCCTACTGCATATGTGATTTTCTAGTTAAAAACGCAGACAATAAATGTTTCATAATACACTAAGAAAACAATGTCTCTAAATAAGATACCTATATATTATTACTCTTGACCTTTCAACCAACTGTATGTATAGTTGAAGACCTGGCCATGCCAAGCTATAACTACTATTTAAATTTAAAAGGACTTTATTTTCCATAACACTGCACCACCACTGATGTAATTTAAATTATTAAACCAAATAAAAATTGACTTTGTTTGTTATCACAGAAGAGTAATATTTCATTAAGTTGATAACATCCTCCGCTTATGTTAAAAGTAAGTGATAAATTATCCTAAATAAGCATGGCGGGTAAGCATCTGAAGTGCCGTGAAGTCATCAGAAAAATATTAAATCATAAATAAATTAAAATACTTACTGGTGGTTGGCTTTGAACATAAACATTCATAAACATTTACTCCAAACAGTTAGTGGTCCATGGCAAGACAGAAATTTTGTGAAATGGTCCCTCATCACTAAAAGGTTAACAACCACTGCCCTAAATTGATTATTTGAATTATATATTACTTAATACTACAACATTCTCATAAGGTTTTCTATTATTGCATGGTACAGATGTACAGATATTTGGCACTTGTCCAAAATATAAGGAAATGATACTCTGCATACCACTCACTCGGACATTGTCTGCATCTCATTACTATTAAACAAGTTTACGATAATTGTATTTGGGTGAGCTTCCCATTGAGCAATAAGAATAAGACAAATTTCAAGGTCATGTTTTTTTGTACTGTGACCACAATCTCACTATGTTATAAGAAGTGATGCTGTGGATGAAGGTAGTAGAATGAACTGGCCCTCAAGTAAAACTACGGAACACGTTTGTTAGTAGTGGTCATTTCCAATCATTCTTAAAGGAAAGTTAATTTTCACTTCCCCTCTGGTGCTCAATCGCTTTTGATCGAAAATAACCTTAATAAGTTCATTGCTACGCGTCTACGCATCTACGCGTCGAGTAGCACTTTATAGATTTACTAGCTGTTCCCCGCGGTTTCACCCGCGTTCCCGGTATAAAAAATAGCCTATAACCAATAAAAGTAGCCTAAGTTACTCATTATAACATTAGCTATCTGCCAGAGAAAGTCCCGTCTAAATCGGTCCAGCCGTTTCGGAGATTAGCCGGAAAAAACAGACAGACAAAAAAGCTGTGATTTTGACATTACAAACAAACAGACACTTCAATTTTATTTATTTGTATAGATAACGGAAAACGTATAGATGCGTTTTTTAATTTTAGCACTGAGCGTGTAAATACATCATACACCAATGAGGTCTCCACGAGATCACACCGGTAGTATACGACACTGTTCTTTCTCATTTTTATGGTTCCGTATCCAAAGGGGAAAATGGGACCCTATTACTAAGACTCCGCTGTCCGTCCGTCAGTCCGTCCGTCCGTCCGTCCGTCTGTAACCAGGCTGTATCTCATGAACCGTGATAGTTTCTAATTTTCACAGATGATGTATTTCTGTTGCCGCTATAACAACATATACAAAAATATTTAAGGGGGCTCCCATACAACGTGATTTTTTTGCCGGCGAGCGCTGAGGTCTCTCAGCCGGACTTAAAACTAAAGTATCTAGCTAGGGCAACAGTAGGCTGTGGGCGCCCCCTGCGGGGCACGACCCTCAGGGGCGGCGAGGACGAAATCTTGGTTGACGGTGGTGTATTTATGTTGTGTTCTTTCTCATCCACCTGGACTCTAGGTAGAGTTCCACACTGCACATGCCTGTATGCGATCTCTACATGTTGGAATTGGAACCTAACAGGGCCGTACCAACCCTAGGCTGTGCCATAAAAAAATAAATGTGATACTTTTCCCATTTGTTAGGGCAATGATGATAAATTAAATGGGTCCAGGTGTGCTATAGGTTATTATCTAAGCTTGTCACGACGTGGATTTAGGCCATGACGGAGCATAAATGATAGATGCAGATATTCATCAAAATAAAATTTATTATCTTAAAGAACTGTAACAATAAGTAATAAAATAATTAAAATAACGATTACAAGAAAACATGGAGAGGGGGAGAATGGATTGTTAAAAATGGTTTGTAGAGATACTTTACCCCAATTGGGTTCGAATATACTTAATCCTTATTAGGATTGGAATATTTATTATAACCTTCATAACCTTAGGTATTAAATGTACTTCTCAATCTTGATATACATATTAAAGTATAAAGTAAAATAAACAGAAATGACCGACGTATTTTAGAGATAATTCTAAAGTCAGAATTTTAAAAATAAAACATAATGAAGACCAGTACCCCGAGTGTAAACAATTGACGTTAGAAAACGCTTACTATTACGACATTTTTCTATAAGAATCGGCACAGCGCCTCTCGTGGAATACTCATGGAACTAATTTCTTCCATACAAATTTTTAGTAAACGCAAACGTGATAGTAAGCGTTTATTTACGTAAATTCTTTACACTCAGGGTTCAGAAACAATTATTATAAAAGGAAAGAGGTCGCATCGTTACAAGCTTACAGCCCTGTTTACAACGGCTAATGTTATTATTGGTTCCCGAAGCTTATCAAACTACCAATTTTATGTAAAAGAAAAATATCAAAGAGCTCGCCTAGACGAAGATTACTTTTAACGAATAAATGATAAGTTCTTATGCCTCCAAAGCCCATCTCAATTTTATTTTTCTTCTAAAAAATTTAATTGAGATGGGCTTTGGAGGCAAATCATGTTTGTGACTAACATGTTTTTACTCTAAACATAATGATTATGTTAATTGGCTTCCACCTGTCCTTACGGGCTAAGACTTTCCGTAGGCAAGTTACTAGACAACAAAATCTTGTCACCGTACGTCCGAATCGATCACACTAAGAACTTTACATTTTTGTATGGCAATGATAGCTCGCTCAGTGTGATGTCGAATGACGTGGCGTACTCGACACGCACTTGGCTGGTTATGTTTATAAAGAGGCGCTAAATGCTAGCAGCGATCAGCCTCTGGAAATCTAAAAAAAATACGTAATACCAGTAAGAATTCACATTTCACGCAATTTAAAAATAAATAGCTCGTGAGTGGAGAGCATTGCTATTGTGATATATTTATGTAAGTCATATCCATAGATTTAAGTATTAACAATAAGTGTAAAATTGTATTGAGATATTAATATAATATTTATAATAACATAGATTTTAATAAGGTATAGAATATATAATATTGTAGTAAGAATAAGATAAGTAGGTATAACAAAATCAAACAATTATTGTAAAAAAAAAAAAAAAACAAGATTATATTGTATTTGCGCGACAATATAGATGTTGTAAGATAACCAATAACAATAATATAATAATATAACTTAATCTAAAAAGAGTACGGACCACGAGTCTGTAGAATGTAGATTACTTTAAATAAAAAAATAAAAAAAAACCTTCCCCCACTCAAAATCTTAAAATTTTTAGAATATTATCTTTAAAAACAGATATAAAGTATAATCTAATTTTATTCTAGAAAATCGCGGGGACTTCGTTGACTGGCAACGGCGAGTCAAGGTCACACTAGACGCCGCTTTTCGGTTTAGAAATCGCGCGTTTGACGAAAAAATTTATACACGTGATATCTTACTACACCCATCCCCCCCCCCTTGTGATTTTTCGTGATTTTTTCCCCTCCCCCCTTTTGAGACTTACGTGATTAATGGACGGCCCCATAAACAAAATCATTAATGTTGAAATATGACTAACGTTAAAAAGAATATCATTTATCGTTGACAAATCATAAATTGGAACAATTGTCGCCTGACCGGGAATAGACACTGAGTCAGTTGTCTAGACCTATGCTGAATATGACTATATTTCCAATAGAGTTTCTCCCCCCGTTAGTCATTCATGCCTAAAGTGTAGAATGAAGCAAACCTTGCGTTGATCGCTGTGTTTTATTGATACAAAAACTTGCAATTTGTTTGATACTATACATAATATACATTGATAATGTTTACTCAACATAAACTGTAATAGGCCATTAATAGGCCTTTCTGAATAAACCTGATATTCTATTACCCTACTAGCTAAATACGGCCACGTCGTCGTTGTCTCAATTTAAATCTCGCGATACGCTTAGAATAAAAAAATATATGATATAAAGTATATAAAAATACTTTTATATAGAAATACTAGGTTGTGTAAAAATTTCAAGTTAATCCATCGACTACTTTTTGAGTTTCTTGGATACAAATATACCTACGGAAGCTGAATTTTTATATATTTTTATCCTATGTCGGGTTCGTAGGATCTCTGAAAAAACAAGGTCTTGACAGACAAACAGACAGGCGGAAAACGAAGTGATCATATAAAGGATCCTTTTTTCTTATTGAGGTACGGAACCCTAAAAATACTGAATATGGCTTAAATACGGTTAGTAATTACGCCTTGATGCGATAATACAATAATTTCGCAATAATGTCCAATAATCGTATAATAGTTTAAACAATAAACACTTAAATACTTGAGACTTGGCTTGCGATTCCTGGTTTTTTTTAAGTTATGTAGTTTAGCGCGCTTCCCATTGGCGAGTTAAAAATAAAGTAAAATGTATACAGAATGTTTATCTCTTCAAACGAAACGAAACGGGCATTTGTCTATGGTCGGTGGTTAACAAGTTTGTTGTACAAATATTTGCTATCTATATCTATACTAATATTATAAAGCTGATAAGTTTGTTTGTTTGGTTGAACGCGCTAATCTCACGAATGGTGGTTCATATTGAAAAATTCTTTTAATGTTGGATAGCCCATTTATAGAGACAGGCTACTTTTTATCCCGGGAAAACATGAGATCCCTCGGGAACGCGGGTGACACCGCGGGGCGGAAGGTAGTTACATACTCATCTGTATTCTGACCTAATACCATAGTATCTAATACCGAAAGTTCTCTATGATAAGATTGTATGATGGCCTCGGCTGTGTTAACACTGGTAATCTGCACTGCACGTATAATCTATTACATATAGGTAGTTTGTCTGATTCATCTATGTAGGTATTTTATTTGTACACTTACGTGTAGTAAACTTACCTTTTATTTGTTAAAAGTACACTTCATAGACGAGGTCTTTGATATCTTCTTTTTTTTTACATAAAATTGGCACTTTGGTATGCTTCGGGAACCAATTATACGCCATTAATGCATCAGCGTTGTAAATAGGGCTGCAAACTTAGAGAATAACTGCTGCTGGACCCATAATTTGCCCAAACTGATAAGGAAAATGCCACATTTCTTATTCTGTCACAGCCAAGTGTTGGTACAGTCCTGGTTAGGTTTCAACCGATAGAGATCGAATACAGGCAAGTGCCGTGTGGAACTCTACCTATAAGAGTCCAGTCCAGGTCGATGAGATAGACCAACAACCTGAACGTGGGGGGAAATATAAAGAAGGAACAGGGTCGTACACTGCCGGTGTGATCTCGAGGACCTAACCTACAACAATAGTGCAAGCTTATTTCATAGTCTTCTTCTTTTCCAGTATGACAAAGACAACGATGGCCACATCTCTTATGTTGAACTCAAAGAGATCATTGAATCCCGTGAGTACGACCACGACCTTCCAAACAACGTGGTGGAAAAGATCATGGGTCTCGCTGACAGAGACAATTCCGGCTACCTGGACTTCAACGAGTTTGTGGAGATGATGCACAACCCTGCCCTCAAGGCTGTCTTCGGTCATTTTGTTGCAAGATACGTCCATTCTATTATACCTAATCGAAGACCTGTTGATACTACTGGTAAGGTATTTTGATATCTATCTTTTTAGTTATTAAGTAGATTTTAAGTAGCCAGTTTCTAGAGGCTAGATCAAAGTTGATTTTTGATTCGAAGTATACCTGTCGCTATCAATGAGGTATCAAATGACAGAGATGGCAATAGTGATTTTATCGAGCTTCGAGGAACTTATTGGAGGAGATCAAAATTTTGGCGAAACGACTGTATTTTAATTATAACCATTTTATTAATAAAATTGCAAATTCCTTTACACATTTTATGTCAATAAAATACTTGAAATGTTTTCTATAAGCTTGTGTTTAATCTGAAAATAAAAAGGGGAAAAACTGTATTTATTATTTTATAGGTAGGTAATTTTTTTGTTTAAACTACAATAGTTCATATATATAGAATTTCCTTGGTGATGTAAAAGTGCTCACAATTACTGCATTCCTGAACGGTTCGGTATTCATGCAAACTCTAATTTTAGTTTTTACTTGTTTGTGTAAATTTCATTGGTATGTAACTGCCGAATTAGCGGACTTGTATTGTTTTAGGCGTTAATTAACATTGAAGATTATCCTGTCTATAATTCTGTTTAGTGTTTTATTTATTTGGATTTCCTTTATGTCAAATAATTACAAGCGCAGGCGGTCCGGATGATAAGTGACTACCGCCTATAGACATTAGTTATACCCGTGAGATTGCCAACCTGTTGCCGACCTTTATAAAGCCTTGAAGGCATTTATACTAAACTAGGGGCACGTAATGATGGTCTATATGTGCCAAAAAGGGACAAGTATGAACAGTAGAAATACCCTCATGTCAAAACGGCTATCATAGCGTGCCGCTAGTTTAAACACAGATTATAAAACCCTATTATATATTTTACTAGATTCCGCCTCGCGGTTTCACCCGTGTTCCCCAAGGTTCTCTTATGTTTTCCCGGGATAAAAAGTAGCCTATGTTCTTCTCCGTACCATAGGCTATCTGCATACCAAATTTCATCGCGATCGGTTCAGCGATTTAAGCGTGAAAAGGTAACAAACAAACAAACTCACTTTCGCATTTATAATATTAGTTAGGATTCGAGGAATATGGCAGTCGATCGGCACACGATCGCGGCATATTAATTATGCGACTAACATAGCATCAGCCTTAATTTAACGAAATAAAATCGTCCTTTCCGATCGGAATAGCAACCGAATGGGTCTGAATAAGGGGGAACGGAAAGGTCGAACGCAAGCCGCGTTTAGGCGTACGGTTCCCAAACCCTGCCACATCGAAGATTTTTTACGATAGCATATAACAATGAATAGATAGTGTAAAGGAATTTGACAATGACGTTTCCTCCTTAGCAATTAACCTACTGTATATTTATATATGTATAGACTAATTTGAGCATTGATTGAGCATGCTACGCTATGTAGTGCTTGAAGTAAAGTATAACTAAAATATGCTTACAATTAATTAGTTGTCTGACAGTAAAGTTAAATGCATGTCGAGTAATATTTTATATTTTTATTTATAGAGTAGAGTAGTAGTAAAGAATAGTTTCTTGATTATTATGTTTTGTTGTGTAATTCATAATCCAACTGCGAAGACAATTTATTCGATAATATAACTGTATCTTAGAATAACTACACATATAACAGAATTGCAAGTTTCTTCTGAAAACGTAGGCCACAAAACAAGCAAGGTGCGCGTGAGTGCCTTCTCCATTATTAACCTTCTGACACCCTGACACTGGCGGAATTGTGTGAAATAGATTCTGCCATATAAATAAGAAATGAAGTGACTCTTGACATAGAGACAACTCTCAACTCTTCGACATACTCTATCACTTGACATCACGGCACGACCGGTCGTTTAAAGACATATCGCGGGTGTACTTTGTTTCTATGTGTAATTATTCTAAGATCTGTATATATAAAAGGAGAAACTGACTGACTGACTGACATGTCAATGGACGGCTCAAACCGCAGGGTTAAGAATTATTTTTCGTTATTTAAGTAACCCCTAAGGAGGTAAAATGGGGAATCGTGGTTAGAATCACGGGGTGAAACAGTAGTATTTTTTATATTTAAGAGCTGCATTTAAATATCATTGGAGATTTGATACAAAGGTTACCTATGCAATACTTTATAATGCATTTGTATAACTTTCTCTCGAAACATTTCCGTTCTCGTCTGAATAAGTCTGCGCGTGAGTTGGACAAACAAAACATTTTGCAATTGAGCACGTTTCCAACATCCTATAAACATGTAAATATAACATTACAGTAATATTTAGTTGTAATCTGTGGTTGTAATGCTCTTTTGCAATTAACATGTATCGTATTCTATGTGCCATAACGACTAATTTTGTTTGGTAGGCCAGTGGACAGGGTTCCGAGCTGTGACGACTTCTGACGGCGGTACTTTTATTTTTTAATTATATTTTTTTATTTGTGATTGTGTCATTGGCTTCTGTCATTCAACCATTGGGTCTATACAGCATGTAAACAAAAAATACTTAAAAAATATTAATGAAGTATTCATGTCTAATAAATTCGCTTTCTTATTCTGGAAGAAGCAATTAGACGGACAGATTGACTGACAAGTTATATGTATAGAGTTCTATTAGAGTTATATTAAATTTCTTGTGTCTTCCAAGCTGCCAGATCATCAGTCCTCATCATCATAATTTGATCATCACATTGGGTATCTAACATCCATGGTTAAACGCTGGCTTATGTTTATTCATCATCAACTGTATCAATAAAACGTCTAGAATAACATTACGTGATTGAATAAAAAAAATGAAAATTATTGAGGCTCATTAAATTTGAATTTAATTCTCGGATCTACGACATAGGGTTCATTTTCGATCACTTATTGAATTTAGCCTAAACTTATAAAAATAATCATGTTATTTACGAACTGACTCAGACATATAGAAAAAGAAAAATGTAAAGTTAATACGCAACCTAACAATCGACTAAAAGTGCCTTGTTATTTCATAAACAATACGCATTTCATTATTCTTTATCGTTTCAAACGTGACCATACAACTGATGTCATGTGAAATATACTATTATTGTTAAGACATAGCCTTGACAGCGTTAATCCCAATTTGTTTAAAAGAACCGCTTTTCCCCTGTTAAACTTGATATTATGATATGACACAATAAGACAATAGTACATATTTATATTGAGGAAAATATTACAACTAAACTGTAAACAGCAATAGCTGCCTAGGCCTCTTGATTATAAGGTGCATTGTGCTTTGTGGTAACATTTTTACCAGCATTAAAAATGAGACTGGTGACTCAACGCAACTAAAAGTCCCAATGAACAGATTACATACAGTTTGGGGATTCCCAATCGGTCGCGAATTAAATACCTACGAAATATATACTGGATGATTTTTTTGTCACCGGCAATACTTCCAGGAGTAGAAGTACTCATCAATATGAACAACTTTTATCGTGGACTAACTCTGAGACTAACGCTTTTCCATACAAAAGTTCAATACCTACTCGACCAAAATATCAATGAGTACTTCAACCCCTGCAAGTATTGCCAGTGACTAATAAATCATCCTGTATAAGTAAGTATATAAGTTGTATATCAATTATGTAGTTGTAAAAGCCTAATTGATTGATTAAACATATTTAATTTCATATGATGATTCAGATGAATCTTATTTAAATTAGAACAAGATTCATATTCCTCTGGCTACTTTCACAGGTATCAAACTAAATTCGATATTTTATAATGACCTATAGTTACCCACACTTCCTGCGTCATAGATTTAAATCAATATTTTTTTTTTTTAATTCAAATCGTAATGGCGAAGATCGTTAAAACTCACGTGAAATTAAAAAGTAACTGTACCTTGAGTGTAAAGAATTCACGTAAATAAACGCTTACTTATCACGTTTGCGTTTACTAAAAAATTGTATGGAATAAATTAGTTCCATGAATATTCCGCGAGAGGCGCTGTGCCGATTCCTATGGAAAAATGTCGTAAACGCTAACGTGATAGTAAGCGCTTTCTAACGTCAATTGTTTACACTCGGGGTACTGAAATGAATGTATGTGACTCAATTTAAAATATTCGTCACAGTCATTGTCACTTTGCATATGATTCAGCCAAAATATTGTTAGTGTAAATACACCTTTATATCAGTCTAAACTTTCGAAGTAGGAAAATATTGTTAGGAAACCATATTACGGCTTTATATTTTATAATAAACGCCTAGTTAAAACCGTCACCAAGCACGATTCTCGCGTCTTCGACATCGGTGATGCATTGGCCGCCTCAGAATCTTTTTCAACCCAAGATATTCAATATATTATTATTTTGACAGATACCGCCATGAAAACCATGACGGTATCTGTCAAATGGGTGTCGAAAGCGCGGGAATCTGACGCCTGACGTTTCGGCCGTTTATATTGAATGCCAGCGTATTTCTAGGTTTTTGTGTTTACCATATTGAAACACATTATCACTTAGATTTTTAGAATGTGGTCGAACTCAGGCCTATTCAATGTAATATATTTTGATTTAACTAAGGCTTGTGTTTGACCACAATCGGTGAGCATACAAAGCCTAAGGGTACTGGGCCCCAAGTGCAGCTGCCGGAACACGTCGGTAGATAGTGCCTACGAATTCTTATTAATAGTTTATTATAAAAGTTTAATACGAAATTCAGTTATGTACTAATATTGAATATCACCTAATCTCAAGTTTACCGGCATTCATATCGATACGTAAACCCGTATCTTATCGGAGACCTTGAGTACATCTTACATTCTGTTTGTGAGTCATTCAATACACAAATATATTATCTTTATTTAGTTTACGCACCCGAAAGTTGTACCATTGCTTATTTGGGGTACATTCGGGTTAAATGGACCTACTATGAAAAATATTACAACACATTTTTTATTGTTAATATTTTTTGCAATGTAATTGTCATTTCTCATAATACAGACTAACCTTGAAGTTTTACGTCTAATTACTACTTACTTTCAATATTGAGCTCGAACTGCTTAAATATTTTTAGTCAATTATGTCGCAAGAAAGGGATTTTTGGTTGATTTTCTAAAGACACTACCCCAAAAGCATAAAACTATGTGCAAAAAATATTCATAAGAAATATATGTCATAAATATTATTAAAATTAATAATTACATTACATAGTATAACCTATATAAATTTAAATAGAAACTTTTTTTTTACATTAATAAACAGATATTGTTTTTTTATAAAATATCGCCGTAGGTAACACAAAGGTTCGCATCCAAATACATGTTATGCATGCCCAAGAGAATGCATCCACATCTCGTAATCATCAGCAGAGTGATGTGATGACTTCTATACATATGGAATCTCCAAGACGTGGGTAAAGATGATACAGAATAATTTTTGTCATGTAAATGTCGAAGCTAAAATATAACGTATTGGCTAGATTTGATGGTATATTTTTCTTTACCAACATTTAATAACCATTTTTAATTTAGTTATCACTTACTGTTTAGTTAATTTGGATTTTTATTCACAAATATTCTTTATTTTCAATGTATTGCAATTTCACAATAGTGACTTTAGCTTGGGATATAAAAATATATATAATTATCTATGGTCGAAAATTCTAATGACTTGAATATTTTACCTACATAATATAAAACATATATATGTACGTATATATACATATTATATAATTACATTATAAATATAACTTCAGTTAGATACTTTATTTAAAATTTGTATTTTGTTTTCGTATGTATAATACAATAGTGACATAAGAACTACAATATATTGGGCGTATATAGTGAGTTAGATTTCACCTTTAAATATTTATTTATCTTATCATTAATAATATAATAATAATATTCTGGGACATTCCTCACACACGGCCATCTGACCCCAAACTAAGCAGAGAGCTTGTACTATGGAAGCCAGATAACTGATATACTACATATACTACTTTTCTTTTTGTAAATACATACATATATAGATAATTACACCCAGACACAGGACAAACAGACATGTTCATGCACACAATAGTTTGTCCTGAGTGGGAATCGAACCCACGACCTGCAGCGTGATAGATAGGGTATCTTACCAACCATAATAATATTTTGGTTGATCAGGTATATATTCCATATTTATATTATATTTACACACATTGTGCGGAAATATCAAAGGGAAATCTGATAAAAGATAACAACATGTCAGTTTTAGTAGTTACAAAATTCTTCAAGTGTACATATAAGGATGTAATAATGATATGTTCTAGTAAATATTTGTAACATGTTATTTATTGCAAAATGTATCATATTATTTATGGTCGACCAAAAGTTGATAATATAAATATTTAGCTTATTATTTTTATAGAAAGTGTGATCTCACAAAAATAAATAGAATAGCACATTAAATAACGAGGTAACCAACTCGTATTTTTCATAAAAATCTTAACATGTATGCTCAATGACTCACTTTAGAGCTTAAGATATATACTCAAAAATCTAGCAAGAATTTCTTGTTTTATTACGATAATCTTATCTTGGGCTTTGTTAGAGATTATAGAGACTACCTGTAATGCATTTGCCATTATCACTATAAACTGACCGCAAGTGCTGTACCGTGCCTTAGGGGCGGGAGGGGAAGGCATAGTAGAGCTGGCTGCTTTAGCTGGTCCGTCTCGTCTTGTAGCTACCTAAAGCGCGGACCAGCTCTTACGGTCTACCTCTAACAATCATAAAGTCATACCGAAGCTCATTTAATATTCCCAACGCACAGGTCATCATAATGTCTATGATAAATAATGTCAAAGATCACGTCCCAATTTGTCACTTATTGTCAAAAGGAAAATGGGCTAAGGACGCCATTATTCAAGAGATAAGCATGAAGTAAAAAAAGTAATTTGACTCGTAACATTTGATCGCTTTGAGATAAAATGCATAATATTATTACGTGATTGAAATTATTATCAAAATATCAAACGCTTTAATCAATATGTACGAAACGAATGAATGGCTTTGACTTTAACTTTGAATACCAAGTTGTATGTACACCTAATGTACAAGCATTTAATACCTATGCAAGAAGTTGGTATCAAATACAGTAGCAGTAGTAGGAGACAGAATAACTTAAAATCTGTGGTAAAGTAGCTACTGATGTGTTCCGACAGTTGCACTTGAGAGCCAGATCCCTAATAGGTTTCGTGTGCTACCTTCACATTACATAGTGAGATTGTAGCCCAACACAAGCCTGTCTATAATATAAAAAAAAACTATTAAGTCAAATGATCATCTAATTTTGACTCAAGTTATATGTCAATTGCTCGATTAGCTTGTGCAGAGACAGCTAAAATTCAAATTTAGCACTATATTCAGTATAATTCATGTATCTCAGTGCACTCACGTGGGTGGGATTAGAATAAACTGCCTAAAAGAAGAATGGACCATAATAACGTAACAATTCCCACTCATCCGTGCATAACGTGGACCGCTAAAGTCACCAGCAATGTTTTTCCATAGTATCTCGTTCTCTGTTGTACTAAGTGCACGTTTGATACGACCTCAATGCAGCAAAAGTTGCTTTCAAACCTGTATATAGCCATGTAAATAAATCTGTGAAATCGGAAATGTAGGGCATTTATCATTCAATTTGAAAAATAAAGACAATCAGTGGTATAATGTAGAGATTTTCTGTGTAAAGAATTCTCCTTGCATAAAAAGTGATTAGGGAAAAATTATCACGGACATTGGACAAGTTTTTAACGTTGTTTTAATAGTATGACCGCTCTGAGTAATCAGTGCTGTCCAAGTTGACAGTGCCCCAAACAGAATGTGGCTAAAATCGTGTAAACACAATATTTGTAAATGTAAAAATGATGACACACGCTGTTTTTATGTATATAGAACATGGGATAAAGTGCTGAGGTATATAAAACAGATCGTCGAATATTTTGGTATGTCTTATTGATAACTATGTCATTAAACGTTTTATTAATCGCTTATTCGCTGTATATGAACGGATAATAATTAACTGATAAGCACATACGAATGACTCTTGGTGGCTTCAACAGAACTTTGTATGCATCATAGACTTATGAATCGAAGCGTTATGGCCCAAGAACTTTATCGATAAAATAGTTACGTTACGCTCCAGGGCCGTCTTAGGTTATGTAGGGGCCCTTGTGTACACGCAGAGTTTAGGGCCCTTTGAAAAAAGCCAAAAACGTGATTGAAAACATTCGTATGTATTTTTGTTTAGTGACTTGATCCATCAGGCCGGGAGCCCTGAACTAGTGCCCAGTGTGTTTTTATAAAAAATACGGAACTGATACGATATTTTTTTTTAATACAATGCCAACTTACTTAATATTTCGAGTTCATAATAATATACATTTTATCACATTATAAATTAAATACGCTGTACTACTAGATGCCCTTGATTTTAATTTGCTCCATGAGATCGAGTGTCAGTTTAACTCGTATCTATGTAATATGCTATAGTATCACCTGCTCACTGCATGTCAAGGTTGTGGAATAATGGTGGTGGGTTTTGTAAATAAACAAATACACGCAATTATATAATACAAAACTAACAAGCGGCTATTGGAGAAAATCATCAATGTATCAATTGGTATTTATTATTTAATAAGAACATTTTAATGGTACCTAAATATAATGATATGTAAACACCTTGTATTTATTTAAGAAATAACTTTACCGTTGATAGTCCGTGAAGATGTTTAGTAAGTATTTGTAAATTTAAAAAAACTGTTTTCTAAATTACTATTGATTTGAACAATGTCAATTAATTATTGTTTTGCTAATGAAATAACCACATTTAATATAATTGCTATGACTAACAAGTTGACAACCATTAATAAATCACTGCCCGTCATAATTACTAATCAAAAAATTATTACGTATGAATCTGCATGAATTTTACTAACAATAATTTCTTTTCTCGTTCTCTTCCTATTGTTGTTTTATGTTTATCCCTCCTTTGTCCAAAATTCATCCCAAAACAATAAACATATATTTTTGAAAATTAAAAATTCCGTTAAACATTTCAATCTGATTGTACCGAAATTGGCGTCCATATATCTGGTCACCGCCAATTAACAATAATTTGCCCTTTCGTCACAACGTGGTGCTTTAATTGATTAATGCGTCCTGCTTCTGTCACAATCGCTGACACTCGGACATCGCGTGATCTATTTCTGCATTGTTGTTGCCACATTGGCGACAACTATTTATAAAATGCATATTAATCTAATACTTTCCACCACATAATAAAAAAAATGTTTTTTTAACTCATTTAAAACCGTCCACCTTTCCGACCACCCCCACCCTCCTCTATACAAAAAGTTATTCCAATTTCAAAACTAAAACCCTTTCTCAATCACCCCATCATTAAATTCCTCCACCCCTCCTCTATATTGTGTTACGTCAAACAGTCACCCCCACAACCCCAACTAGCAAAGCCTACTTCACATACTCAGACGGGACATATGAAGAGGAGTACAGCTGCTGGCCGCCAGCTGTCTGCATGATCCTGATATCTCTAGTAGAGATCATACTATTCTGCTATGACGCTGCGCAAGGGCACACTGATGCAACAGGACCTATTGCTCAAATCTTCATTTACAATCCAAATCAAAGGGAGGAGGCGTGGCGATTTTTGACATACATGCTTGTTCACGTTGGGTAAGTGTTGCCATGTTTTGATAGTTATTTGTAGTCGTAATATGTAATAGGCAAGAATTTCGTGTACCTTTATGCTAAACTCTAGCTCCAGAACTTATGTTAAAAGTCGCGATACTGGAGCATAGTCTCGCGACACTACAATGAAGAAATATATTTATAGATACTTAGAGCCAGTCCAAGTATATTGCGAATCGGCGGTAGAATCTTCATAAGTGCCGTAAATACTGTAACTGGCCTAAACAGAGTAAATTAATTTTGAGTCTCACAGGTTGCTCACAGCTTATGTTATTTTTTTTTTATTCGGGATAAAAAAAAATAGTAAATCAAGAAAATATACATTCAAAGTTCTAAGAAATACATTATTATATTTGTCACTATACCTCTAGAACAAACTAAATCACTACGGTGTGTACCACCTTCATCCATAGTATAAGGATTTACGGACCGATCTCGCAATATTGCTATCGTTTTCTAATTCCAGCGTAGTTCACCTGCTAGTGAACCTTCTAGTTCAGCTGTTCCTCGGAGTACCATTAGAGATGGTGCACAAATGGTGGCGCGTCGTCCTGGTGTATCTAGCTGGAGTTGCGGCCGGGTCTCTTGCCACCAGTCTAACAGACCCTAAGGTGTTCCTCGCTGGTGCTTCGGGAGGGGTGTACGCGCTGATTGCTGCTCACGTTGCTACCATTATCATGGTTAGTGTAATGTAATCCTTTCAATTAAGATTAGATTAAGGCAAAAACAAAACCGACCAAGTGCAAGTCGGACTCGCGCACCGAGAGCTCCGTACAAACTTGTATGTAAATTTCAAAGAAAAAATCTGATTTATTAATATTTTGGTATTTGTTAGTCACCAAATTTCAAGTACATAGGTCAATGGGAAGTTTAAAAAAATAATCGGAACAAAATTTTGTAAAAAAAAAAAAATAAGCTGACTTTGGTGGCTTCTCATTTCTTTGTTTTGCAATATTTTTTTCAACAAAAAATACAATATTTATCTAAACAATGATACCCGTACGGACAGACGGACACGTGAGTGACAGCCATAGGGCTCCGTTTGTGTGTAAATCCAATCTGCATAGTCAATCTAGTCTGGGCGTAAAACAATTTTTAGTGTATATTTATGTTTATTTAATAATAAATTATATTCTGGGACATTACATTTATACTAGAACTGGTCAGAAATGGAGTTCGCGATCATCCAGTTAGTAGTGTTCCTGCTGCTGGCGGGAGTGGACGTCGGTACTGCAGTGTATGACAGATATTGGCGACAATTACAACAGAACATCGGCTACGTGGCCCATTTGGCTGGTGCTCTTGCAGGTAACATTTTTAATTTTGTTTTCACATCTCTGTGGTGGTGTATTATGTTGTAACGATGTTATGGATTTGATGGGCCGGTTGGCGTGGTTTGTAAGATACTATCACGCCATAGGTCATGGGTTCTATTCCCACTCAGGATATACATTTGTGTACTTACATATATATATATTTAGAAAAAAAGTAGTATAGTTATTAGTATTTTATAGTTTAATATTAGTTATCTAGTTTCTATTTTCCATATCAGAAACTCTGCTTAGTTATTTTTTTACTTCAAACAAGCCTATAAATCTTCGACCACAATCTCGGTATAATGTGGCTCAACGTGGTAAGTACACAAAGCCTAGGAACCGGCTCTCAAGTGCTGCTGGAACACACCATTAGGTGTTTGGCGACAGCGACAGGTGGTAGCCAGCCAAGCGAGTACTGAATACTATACAAAATACCACCGTGCTATGGTTTCCTCACGATGTTATCCTTCACCGAAAGCTCAAGCTCATGGTATGATTCGAACCTGCGACCTTCGTGCGGCATCCGACGTCACTACCACTGAGCTATCATTACCTTTTTGGTGCTCAGATTGGCCGTGTGTGAGGAATGTCCCAGGATATATTTATTTATGGTTTTAAAGCCTAGAAAGACCAACTGTCGGTCTATCTAATCTAGCTACCACTCTCAAGTTAATACTCAACAATTGTTACAATCCAGTTACCTTCCAGGCTTTCAGTACTTACTGATTATATTATTTATCAATCTCGTGATATAATAAATGTATAGACTTTATTTGAACGCGCTGGAACTACTAGTCGGATTCGAAAAAATATTGATAGCCCAATTCTTTGTTGAAGGGTCGAATTGAAAAACCTCCTCCTTTTTTGAAGTCGGTTAAAAATGAGCTTGCGTTTGAGCTTTAGACTCACTCTACGAGCGATGTCGAAGTCGAATATGTTACAGGCTTGCTAAGATATTGCCAACTCACTCTAGCCTTGATGTGAAATTATAACTGTCGGGAAACTCAGATGCTAGAAGTGTAATCCACTCTTCTGCTATTCGCATGATGAATGAAGAAGCAAAACACTGTGTATAAGAATAAACGGGATGTCGACAGCGTACGGTTAGAAATTCTTACTGCGCCTTGTCAATAAAAATACAATAAAAGCACTTTTTTTAATTTTACAGGACTACTAGTAGGCATAGGCGTCCTTAGGAACTTAGAGAAGAGAAAATGGGAGAAGCGCTTATGGTGGGCGGCAGTCCTTCTTTACTTCTCATTGATGATTGCCGGCGTGTTAGCGAACATCTTCTGGACTTCTAGGTTCGCCAAAACTTAACTGTAGACTTGACTGGTGTAGTTTAGTTCCTGTTTGCGTAATGGTTCGGTCACATTGGAGTGGTTATTCCGAATTTGGTTGAATTAAAATTTGTTAAGGAATTAATTAAATTCATACTATGGAGTTCTTCATCGTTCTACTAAAACTCCATTTTGTGTTAGATATTTTGATGTAACATTTTTAACATAACAAAAAAAATATTAATCAAAAAATACTTTTGCCCCGTAATCTGAATTTGGACTAAGCTAACCAATGTATCTAAACTATAATTTATTTTATGGGATTGTTAGCTTTCCTATTAGCAATTGAGAAAGCATGTTTTGAATTGTTACTATAATTCTAAGTATGGAAACATCGAAATAAGTCATTCCGTACTTTTGTAATGTTTATAAATTCTACCAAATATGCCTTGACAATGTACTATGTGCCTTTGTGTGTGTCTTATATTCATTGTCAGTAAGTTTCGAATGTCGGCCATTGTTGATAATGCCGCATGGCAGTCTTGTGCTTTATCTGGGAATAATATTATTTAAAAAAAAAACAGCAAATAAGCCTCAAAAATTATAAGCAAAATAATTTGACTGGTATTTTCGATTTAATTGATTCGCTTACTTCGCTTTAATGGGCAAGAACCTTTAGTCGAGTTATTATTTTACCCATTCGATATTTTTAATGATTAAATAATATCAATCGATTTTCAACCCTAAGTATTATATTAATAAAAATAAAAATGGTGCAGTAGATTAATTTCATAAAACGCACGTATATTATTTTACACTATTATTAATAATAATTTTAAAAAAATATTCTAAAATTGCTGTCTTCAAGCTCAAAATATGAAAAAAGAAGCATAATATATTGTATATAAGTAACTAATGTACAGTCAACAAAGAACAATATTGAACCTTAATGCACAGACATAAGGTCAAAAATTAAACATATATTTGTACTCCTTGGCAGTACTCACGCAGTATTGTATTATATAGTATTGTATTGTGCCGTCCTTGTTATTTAATTGTGAGCGATGCCATAGTATTTTCGACTTTATTCTTAAGTGTTACGATTGTATTCTCTTGAGCACCATTATCAGAAAAAATACATAGAGAATATGGAAATTAAAGCATGAATAAAGTAGGGCTAGAATATATAAAGTACAGTCAGTAAAATAAGGTGTTTTGTTCATTTGGACCTGTTCAGCTACATACTTTCCTGACCGTACCTACCTATCACCATGAAAAGTTACAGCTTGTGTCAATAATATGAGTCCTTATAAAATTTTGCATAATTGAATGCACTTAATTAGACTGATTTTAAAAAGTGACATCTATAGTGAATCCAGAAATGACAGCAGATGTCATTTAAACAATTGACAGCTCTCTAAAAACAAAACATGATTTTTGATAATGGTGTTCGTATAGTCTCTAGTATTATATCTACTCTGTAAAATAATTGTACAAAAGTGTGCCTTATTTTTAAAAAGGGTAATTCATGAAATACGCACGTAATTTTCATAGTAAATAAGTAGCATGACAAATGTTGATGATAAAAAGAACTATATTGAAAATTATATATCTTGGCGTATTTTAATGTTGATCCATTACAATTTTTACATAGAATTGTATATACCTACTTTTGATGCATTTATTCTGATGTTTAGTGTAAACTGTTTTTTATAAAACTACATTTTATATGTAATAGAACCTTTTTTTAACTTCCACTGTATACTATTTCACGGCAGTATCAAGTATTATATTTCAGTCTAAGAAACGATCTTAATTTTACGTTATACAAAACTATTATTTGATCGTAATTTTTCATTTATTCGCAGTTGTGTCGTTCTTGCAACTCCCATAGCGAGTCTGAATGACTATTTATATGTATTTGATCATATTACTGTGATACTATTGTCCGTTATTTTGTTATTGTTGTAAATAATAACGAGTTTAATTCAGTTTATGCCAATAAAATGTTTATTAGTAATAAATGAGGTATTTTTTAAAATATTTCCTACTGTTTGTACCGAAGTGACAATAGTTTGATTGCAGTGTGACCAACATTTTTTTTACCTACTAATTACTTATAAGCTATAAACCAATTATTTCATGTTAAAATATAATAAGATAACTTAATTTTTACTTCTAAATACTGTTTGAATCTTGTTTCAAGGACCCGAACTTTGGTAAAAAATATTATTATAAAGTAATATGATAATAACGTTGAAGCAAATAGAAGCAGAACCCCTACCATGAGTTGGCTACACTCGCTAGCGTATGAAATACTGTGATTCCAAAACTGTTCACTAGAGGCGCTGCTCGAATATTCGAATAGCGAGTATTGATTATGTAGCAAATCGTAGGAGGACAGTATTTAAAAGTAAAAACATGTATGTGTTCATAATGTAAGTTGTGTATTTATTTTGTTATATATGTATATTTAAAACGAAAGTTGTTGGCAACACTTAACACATGCTTCAAATAATATCTGCAATGCCACATAAAACGTGTTAATCACCTCTAAATATGTCATGCCGTATGATGTTACTGATTTACATCTTGACCCCTTGTATTTAAGTTTATAATACTCTGGCAAGAGTAAGAGGGGACTACCCTCTTTCCAAAGAAGTCAATAAAATGAGATTCCAACAGTGGTATAAAGTGTGAATAATGCTAATGAAATAGGTTCCATACCTTTATGAAAATATTTTTTATGCATACCGTTTATATTATCCGAGATAGCTCCTCATTTCACGTTAAAAAAATTAACGTAATTGTACCGTCTCAGTTAAACGGTTTGATAAATAATATCGCTACTGTCTGTATATAGGTAATTGTTTTATTTTTCTTTGATATTGTGGAGGTTTGCCTATTTGTAAGTGATGTTGCTAGATTAAGTTCCTGTGTTGTACCTACCTACATTATTTAAGTTTAATATATTGAATGTATGTACGCACAAACGATTATTATTTTGTGGTAGATAAGTAATTATTTGTCTATGAGTTGAAATAAATGCCATTTATTTTTAACGTCTTATTTATTTTCTTCCGCGCTTTTATAAGATACAAACTGAGTAAGTCACAAAAAGTACTCTCGTAACGTGGCTACATCATAAGAATGAAAAATAATACATAATTTATTATTTTTTATACTTATATGGCTAAATCAAATCAATTTGTGTTTCAGTCATGAATTTGTCGTTTTTGTTTGCTGAAAAAGAGGAAGTGTTCAACATAAAAACCTATAAAGACACTGTAAAATATACATAGAGTCCGCGCCATCACTGAAGTCCGATGGAATTAATGAAAATGGATCTTATTTCTGGTACAAAATAGAGGTGGATCTATCGGACTTCAGTGGTAGCGCGGACTCTAATATTGTCATTTAATAGTTGTAAACTTGTAAGGTATGCGTAAATCGAAACGGTTCTAGTGACAGTTGCCAAATTAAGTGTTGCCAAGTTTGTTCCAGTTACTTCTTTTATGGGTAAGTAATATCACTCGATTTATTTTTCCAGTACGCTTATAATATTTGCAATGTTTTTTTGTTCTAAATTTGTTTATGGTGTAAATGTACAAGCCACATAATGGAAGTCGTCAAGCAGGTCCATGTAATGGTAAGTGGCCACTTTTGCTATGGACATTAGTAATACCAGAGATCCCTCTGGTAATGATCCCATTATCAATGTTTTGTCGAACTTTATAACGGCAACATTTTCGTCAAGTGTAACTGTTGGAATACACCAGTAGGTGCTTGAAAACAAACAATTTACAAATAAAATCAGTATCCTACCACATAATTTATATCATTAATGGATTGAAGTGAATTAGAGATTGATACGTTTAGATGTCATTATTAAAAGTTTAGTACTAGGTATGTTTATAGTTTTTAAGCTATTGTATAGATTTATCGCAGGCTAAAAAATGCCTAAATAAAAAATAAATAAATAATTCTAATTGCACAAGTTGAAAAAAAATGCTATGCAATAGCTTTACCGCGGCAGTCCCCGAGTGCCACACGTATTTTTTTATTTATTTATATTATTATTATTTGTGATTATATTATTTTTATTCATGTTTATAGGTATGTTATCTACCTTTCCACTTTTTTTTTTTTACAGTATAGGAAACGTTTACAATATTGGCTAAAAAGTACATGACTATAGCAACACTGTCTTTGTCTTGCCTTGCTGAGCTGTCAGTCAGCTGTGCGAACCAACCAAGTGACTCATTATTAAATAATTCTTATCTTACTGTAATTAACTTGCTTTAAAACATCGTGATACTGTACAATGTTTACAGTGAATGGTAGTGTTTACATTTTCACATAAATCTTATTTGATAGACAGCCGCGCCCGTGATTAACGTAAACATGGGCATATACTTTCACACTTGTATATTATTGCTGTTTTCATTATTTATTAACGAGTGTTCGCCACGATCTATCGAAGAAGATGACGAATCTTTCCTAACAACCCCGGAATACACGAGATACAATGAAACTGTGGAGTTATTCAACAAACTCGAGAGTACTTACCCGGAAACGGCCAAAGTTTACTCAATCGGAAAGTCAGTCGAAGGACGCCAATTACTCGTTCTTCGAATAAGTGAGAATGTCAAAACTGCGCACCCTGACCGGCCGGCGTTCAAATATGTGGCCAACATGCATGGAGATGAATCCATTGGGCGACAGTTGGTGGTATTCTTGGCCCAATATTTGCTGCTGAATTACGGCAAAGATGATAGGGTCACTAAGCTGGTTAATACTACAGATATACATCTGATGCCATCTCTAAATCCTGATGGCTATGAACATAGTAAGGTAAGAAACTGTCATTTTGTTAACTTGTAAACTGGGTATATTGTTATTACAATAAGGAAAAATTATACATTTATTTATGCAATAAATTAGTATTCAAGAAACGGGTTTATACCTATTTTCGTATTATCACTACAATAATAAAACTATACCGTGTGTGTGCGTATGATACGCTGAAGTAGAAAATTCCACCTCCTTCAAAGAAATAAATATAATATGTATATGTAATACATAATTCCTAGCTTTTGCCCTGTGGTTTTATATATGCATTCCAAAAAGATTTAATGTTATTCAAGGAAAAATAAGTATGTTATGTATTATTCCAGTGAGTGATCTATCATACATACTCTCAACAAATGCATTCATAATTTAAAAATAGTTAGATTATTGTAAAAGAGTTATTTTACAAGACAGTAACACAACTACAGTGAATAAGAATTAACTACAATGCACCATTGTGCGAACTGTCAATGAGGAAAGTTTTATATCTGTGATGACAGTGGTTACAGCATGTGTGCAAGCGCGATGGCAATATATTTGTGTGCATCCGATAGATACAAGTAATGGTGGGTCATTGCACTAAATTTTTACTGCTATATGTGACCACAATTTAATCATAAAGTGTTTTATACTTAATTCTACCTATGTAGGTTTATAACAAATATTTAACCAATCTTTGGCTGTTGTATTTCCTACATTTGAGGTCATGAAAAGTACTTTTCTACTATCTGTGCACATGTTGCTCTGGATTAAACCAGTTTATTAAGGTTTTAGGTACCGGTCACATTTCAAACATGCTGCGAATGAAAAAACTAAAAACCGGTATTAACCTTTGTTTACCGGTACCGAAACCGGTTTCAAACCCTGCATAGCTTCCACTCCATAGTTTCAAATTCCCAGAGTATAAAGTATCCTATGTTTTATTCCAAGCCATAATGTACCTTATTTCATTAAATATGTATAGTCATTAGAAGCTGAGTGATAACAAATATACAGTACGGCCAATGTATCTTGGCGCGTCTGAACATAGCGTAGCGTCTGCGCACCACGCCTCATGTCACCATTTTGTTCCGTAAACGTGTACTGCGCAACCATCTGCACGCACTTCTGACGCGCCAAGATACATCGGCCGTACTGTACACACAGAAACTTTGGCATTCATAATATTAGTAGAATAAGTAGGATAGGATAGTGTGATTATACCTAATAGGTACCTAATAGCATGTTGAAGGAATTTTTATCATTGTTTATTTTATTGTGAGTCTTTATCTGAATTTGTATGTCCCAATGGATTTATTTACCCACAAGTAAATAACCTATCAAATTATCTGAAATTGCCAATAAACTGTTTTTTTTTCCATCTAAGCCACAAGCAATACAATGCGATTGAATTCTTCATTTGAAGAATCCAGATCAATTTTATCCACTAATCTGTTTTTTTTACTAAGTATAAGTAGTATCAATGGGGAGGGTATGTTCAGCAGTGAATATGTTGATGATGAAGTATAGGCCGAAGGTGGTAAACACACAAAGTCAAGCACTCCCAAGAAGCCAAGAACTGGGTCTCACAAGTCCAGCTGCTGGAAACGATGTTTGACAGATTTTCAACTTGAGGGTGGTAGCTAACCAGGCGGGTACTATAAAGTACCCTACTACTGTGCTATAGTTTTCTCACAAAGTTTTCCTTCACCGATTATAGGATTCGAACTCACTACGGCATTCGTCACTACCACTGAGCTATCATCACCTTATATCTTTTAGTTAATTTATTTCTAACCTAATAAGACTACAACTTAATAAACATAACATAATTTATCATATTTCCTGACCTATGCCACAGAAGCGTTGTAACTGCATAAGGACATAAGGACAGTGCAGTGCAATGAAGTCAATGACTTTAATAGATAAATTAAGTGCAAAACAAACACTATGGTGATGTTGGCTTCAAGTAATTAGCATTAAAATGAACTATTATTAGTGATGTATGTGTTTAATGTAATTAACACTTTATTTGTGTTGTAGTTAGGCTCAAAATGTATAAAATGAGACTAAGTTTAAATAGTAGGTATACTAATATGTAATAGGCGACTCTCACCCACGCCACGACCTTTACCGCGGCATCCGACGTCACTACCACAGATATCATCTGTTTTGTAGTTAGTAGCGACCCGCCCCGGCTTCACACGGATGCAATTTATATACACAAATCTTCCCCGTTTAACGCTCTTTCTATTAGTGAAAACCGTATCAATATCCGTTGCGTAGTTTTGAAGATATAAGCGGAGAAACAGACAGAGGCAGATAGTGACTTTGTTTTTTACTATTTATAGTAGTTATTGGTTAGTAAGTAATTTGAGGCTTGTTAATTTCGTGACCAAACAATACAATTAGCAATGCGTACGGTAAATCGTTACACATTCACATACATTGTTATCGGAGTTATAAAAACTGGGCCAGAATGACGGGTTCTCGGAAAGTCCCGTTATCTATGAAAAGTCCCCACTTTGAGATAATTGAAGTCATCAGACGCACTTACGCATTAAGCTGGAAACAAATTATCGGACGCGGTTGATAGCCGCGACTGATATCTAAGTGCGAACAGTCGTTTGAGACGTGGCATGACAAAAACATCCAGCGCGCCAGATTTCTGTCGGACGTCCGAACACTCAAGGTTACGTCCACGACTTACCTCCGATTGTTTGAACAGCTCAGTGTGCATTCACTATCTAGATATACGACCTATAAGTCGCGACTGTCAGCCGCGTCCGATAGTTTGTTCCCGGCTTTATTATTTTTTTAAATACCTATATTTCATAACCTGTTTATGCCCCGCAGTTTTACCCGGGAAGCTTTTGTTTTTCAGGCCTGTATTTCCAATTTGTTTGTACATCTAATCTACTTATGCACAACATTTCATCGCGCTATTACAAACAACTACACGTATTTTCGCTTTTATAAAACAGACGTCAGGTAGTCAACAAATTTTTCAACAACAAATTTTTATAAAATTCCCGTGTAAAGATGTTGGTCCGCAATTAACTCGTATTTTCTTTCGATATGTGTGATTTGTTCCAACTTTAAAGAAAGGATTGTGTATATCCCTATAATCTATTTCCTTTTATTATTGCAAAATTAAATTAATTGGATATAATTGGTGTAACGAAACCCTTTCCCGAAAAAAATATATCTCTTTACAAAAAAAAATCTATTCCTTAGGCCACATCATCACTTATCTATCAACACATGATCACACCCCTAATGTTCAATTCCTTTTTTTCAGGAAGGGGAATGCGAGTCCCTCAAAAATTACGTCGGTCGTAACAACGCGAAAGGCGTGGACCTAAACCGCGACTTTCCTGACCAGTTCGACAAGAACCGCTCAAACGACGACGAGTACCTGTACGGCAACCGGCAGCCGGAGACACTGGCCCTCATGAAATGGGTCAAGAGCAAGCAGTTCGTGTTGTCCGGGAACCTGCATGGTGGCGCTGTGGTTGCCAGTTATCCTTATGATGATTTAAGGTAAGAAATTTAAGCGCATCATCACTTACCATAGTGAGATTGAGATGAAACACAGGCCTAAAAAAGCAATGAACAAAAACTATTCTATATCCAAAAACATGACATTTAGGCCTCAGTAATTCGCACGCATGCGCATACCGTTGTTATTTAATACACTCACTGGCCACTGGTTAAGTTACATTTTATTGTATAATATAATTTAATTTTAAACAATAACTAGTTTTGAATGAAACTTTGTAAAAACCAGTTATCAGTGAATATGAACGGAATAAACCGTGTCACTGCGTCGATCATTAATTTTTGCACTTTCACTGACGTTCACGGAATTTAGTTTTCTAATTTGATTTAATTGATTGAAAAAATTACCTATCACACTATAATATTATTAAGGTGAAAGTTTGTTGTCAAACGGCTGGACCAATTTTGATGTAATTTGGTATGGAGGTAGCTGACACTCTGGATTAACACATAGGCTTTTATCCCGGGAAAACATAAAATCCCTCGGTACCGCGTTGAAATCGCGAGGCGGAAACTAGTACATACTTTAAATACCTTATTTGGGACGAGCCTAAATTTTAATACTAGCCGACGCGTCAGATGTTGTCCTGTCAAAATTATAATCAATCTCCTAAAGAAACATCTTCAGTTTTTCTCGAATTTTCCAATTTCCCGGGCAACTTTTCAAATTTTTCGTCACCTAAAATCCTTATTCAGACTATTGCGAATATTTTTATACAAAAACTAGCTTACCGCCTCGTGGTTTCACCCGCGAACACCTATTTTACCCCCGTTGGGGTGGAATTTTCAAAAATCCTTTCTTAGCTGATGCCTACATCATAATAGCTATCTGTATGCCAAATTTTAGCCCGATCCGTCCAGCGGTTTGAGCTGTACGTTGATAGATCAGTCAGTCAGTCACCTTTTCTTTTTATATATACAGACAGAAGATAACCAAATCGGTCCACCCGTTCTCATGTGATGCGCTTACCAATTACAGCATTTAATTTTTATTTATATAGATTAGAAATAAAATAGATGAATTGACTATGCAAGAGGGAGCCAATATTTTTTTCCATTATAGCTCAGGTAAAGACTGTTGCGAAGAGAGTCGAACCCCGGACGACTTGCTATTTAAGCACCTAGCCACTGCGTACGCGTCGCGGCACGCGAGCATGCACGCAGGCAACGCGTGCGCGCCCGAGAGCTTCCCGGAGGGAGTCACTAATGGCGCCAACTGGTACTCCGTGCAAGGTAACAATATTAATAACCCTGACTTTAGCTCGTAATGTCTCCAATGTAGATAGCCATTAAAAGTTCCTGAGGAGTAGAGTTTTGGGGTATTAAAGGCTACTTTTATAGCTAAAATGACATCTTAAGAAACGTTTGATAAATTCTGAAGATATAGAAAACTACATTTTTAGTTTAAAAAAAAAATAGAGCTCAATCGGTTTTATTTCCCTCCAGAATTGTTTTCTCCAAAAGTAACTAAAAATGATTCCCAATCAAAAAAAAAACAACCTATACACTTCATATTTATAGAATCATGGCATATCGATGTATATTTCGAGATGATATATTTTCGATACCTAAGATAGAAACCTAGATTCCTCATGCTGAAAAACTTTTACGATGGGACCAACTCTGAAATCGCGAAACATATAACACTGATTCATTTCATTACTTATTATACGTACAAATGTGTATGTACCCTACACTGCAAGGGTGACCAAACAATTTAAAAATAGAAATTAGATTTAATGTATGATTTCTATCTATTAAATTGGTTAACCAATACAACCTACAAAAATGTATATTCCTCCACGCAAATAGAATCAGCGAACCATGCAACTAAACTAAAATAAACAATTGCGCATGTCCTATTACATAACCATACTGTACATAATTATTTTAAACCTTATTCCAGTGAGATAATATCTAGAATTCTATGATAGATATGACTGTTTTACGACGACGTTATTCTCTGCCTTTACAGGTTAATTACTGTCAATTCTTCTAAAAAAAACATCATAATTTATTTTTAAATATTTGTTAAACAAACTCTTTACCTACAAGGTGGCATGCAGGACTTCAACTACCTACATTCAAACTGCTTCGAGGTGACGTTCGAGTTGTCTTGCTGCAAGTACCCGAACGCAAGCGACTTGCCCAAGTACTGGCACACTAATAAAGACTCACTACTTGCCTTTATTGAGCAATCGCACATTGGTGTCAACGGACTCGTTGTTGATGAAAGCGGGGAACCCGTTAAGGTGAGGACTTTACTTAAAAGCCATTATTTTAGGCCTTAAGAGGTACCTATGAACGTCGAAGCTTCGTGATGGTAAGTGGCTACCATCGCTTATAGACATTAAAAATACAAGTGGGATTGTCGATGTGTTGCCGACCTTTATAAAGCCTAGAAGGCAACCGGATCTTAAAGTGCAACTCCGGGAACACACCAGTAGGTGGTTGGAGAAATTTTTAAGTTGAGGGTGGTAGCCAGCAAGAAATATCAATAGAAATGGAAAAAACAAAAGATAATTCTAACATTATAAGTGTGAATCTGAAAACCTGTAAAATACTTCAACAAAAACTGTACCTTGTATCTTAAGCATAAAGATTTTTTCAGAATGCACAAATAACAGTAGATGGTATACACCACTCGGTGCGCACGACTGAGGACGGCTCCTTCTGGCGATTACTGCTGCCTGGACAATATAATATCACTGCTGTCGCTTCTGGGTAAGTCATTTTTATATAATTTTTCACGCTTCAAGATTAAGTACCACTTTTGATCCCGTAGGAACCAATTTCGTATAGTCTAGGACCTGTGTCCCACAAACCGCTGACGTGGTAGGGTACTTTATAGTACCCGGCTGGCTGGCTAGACTGGCTGACTTGACAGCCAGCTTTGTGTGCAAATTTGATTGAAGAAGATTGTGGTCAAATACAAACAAACAAAAAAAAACAATCTGACCCAATGAGTTGGGAGTCCAAAAGGCAGTAACGCACAATAATGGATCAAAGGATTTTATAGGTCGATGGGCACACCAACGAGCGATCCAATAACCAATACCGATATAATTTTGAGTTATGACATCCTAGATGCCCACAGTTACATATTCTTTTCAGCTACTCAATCCCTCCGCCAATATTAACAACAATTCCTGAGAACCAAACGTCGGCTTTGTCAGTAAAATTCACGGTCCACCGTCGGCCGCGCACGCTCAGCTCGGGTAAGTCGCCGGCGCACTTGCGACACGACAACTCCGCCGTCGCGGTGCTCACGCACGCATCTGTCATGCTTGTCAACTTGTTGCTGGTGTTTATTGTCGAAGCTTAAATGGATCTTAGGCATACTGTGATGACATGAATTTGTAGTGTTTGAAACGCATCAATCGGTGTCACTTTGATCCAATTTTTCCCAGTGAGATGAGGTTTGGATCTATGCTTGTGAAAGTAGTTGGGAAAATTAAGAGAAAGGAGTTTTAAAATTGTTCATTTAATCTAACAAACTTACCTCTGGAGGTAATCGCCGACTACTGATCCAATTTGAAAAATCTTTTTCGTTAGAAAGTCTGTTTATTTAGGATGGTTATAGGCTATTTTTACGCGGAACGCGAGTGAAATCGCGGGGAGCAGCTATGTATTATTTAAAAAAAAAACATTCCTATACTTAAGCAGTTAGAACACCCAAAATATTTATATATTTTTAATGGCAGCTTACGTCATAATATTAGAAATCATTTAAAATTCAGAATTCGTCTTACATAAGATCCGTATCTAATATAAATACCAGTAACATGAAGGCTCTAAATTCTATGACAAATATGTAAGAGCATATATACAATGCTTGTACATTGCTTACTGTAACTAACTGGTGTATGTCGTATGATCACGTTTAAAGACTATCTAGAAATATAATGATTCTTAATACTTATATTATATAGTCTTTCCATACTGTCTCAGAATATCAGAGAGTAAAATGCAAGTGTAAAAGGGATAGCAATATGCGTGTAAGCGAGATGCGCTAGCGTCTATCTACACGCACATGATTTTTTATCTTGCATTTTAGTCTTCGAGATTCTGGCTCGGAGTTTAAGATATAATTTAAACGTAACGTCATAAGGTTTTCAATTTAAGGATCATAATAACCTCTTTGGTTCGTATTATAGAACTAGAATCAAAACTCAGTCTCAAGAATAGATTGTGTTAATCTATATGATCTATATGATAAGAGACATTTCATTTTCATATTCAATTGTCTCTTTTGATTATGTTAATATTGACGTTCTATAAAACGGACCTTAGTACACTAAATTTAGAAATGTCAAATAAAACTTTGTTGGTATAATGTATAATATGGTATACAGGCACTTAATATTTTGGCGTGGGTTACAGTAATAGATTTTTAATACAGGTACAGTGCAGTCGCCGAGAGAATGTATTTCTGACACCTGATCACGGAAATTTCCAATGCAATTTCGATAGGACTTTCACTAAACTATGATAGATGTCAGAAACGCATTCTCTGGGCGGTCGTACTGTAATCACATAATACTTTTAACAGTAAATTTAACTAATGCGATGGCCCAGTTTTTTTTATTGTCATTTTTGTGTGAAAATATATACAGGATTTTTTAAGATATAATTTTGTAAAAATCTATGTGGTGCGTTATGTTGAACAGTGAAATTGTTTCATACATTTGATCATAACGGTTGGTGTGGGTTCGATTCCCACCCAGTTGAAACATTTATTTCTATAGTACTGTTTAGTTTGTGGTGGCGGCGTGTGAAGAATGTCCTAGGATATTTTAAAACATTTTGACCTTATAAGATTGAACTTATTTTATAAAAAAAACTATTTTATGAATTAAGTTTTTTAATGATACCATCAGAATATTTCATTATACGTGTCATATAAGTTATGAGGGGTATGTTCCGATATGCACTGCTAGCACTGTAAGGTGTGACGTCAATTTAGTATACTGAGAAGCCGTTCCTTTATAGTTAGCTATACTGCGTACTGATTATAACGGAACGCAGTCCAGTATACTGTCTGATGACAGTGTCATCCATGTATATATCCTACTGTCATTCTGGACGCTGTTGATCACGTGATCAAAGCACTGAGAGCACCTTACCTCAAAAACGCCAGTGCTCACAGTACAAAAATGGCGGCGTTTATGATGTCATATGTTTCCCTAGGATACTGCGGCAGTATACTGTCAGTCCATAACGGAACGTATTTCTCCCCAGTAAGAGCACTGAACAGTGCTCCCAGTGTATATCGGAACATACCTGAGATATAGTTATAACTCATAGCTTTAGCTAAATCGTAAGCATTAAAATATTTTCCGAATTAAAACTGTGACTGGGAAAAGTATTAAAATTTAGCAAAATTACGTAGTTTCTTTTATAATTTAGAAGAAATATTTATGTAGAATTAAAGGGCTAGTCATAAAATATGTCAGCGCTATCTTAGTTAATTTC
Source organism: Tetheella fluctuosa (assembly GCA_951216915.1). Classification (NCBI taxonomy): domain Eukaryota; kingdom Metazoa; phylum Arthropoda; class Insecta; order Lepidoptera; family Drepanidae; genus Tetheella; species Tetheella fluctuosa. The sequence goes on along the minus strand of OX578233.1, from coordinate 8,596,553 downwards.
AAGCGATTTATTGGAAATCATTCTCAAAAAACGCATTTTGACTGTCTTTGCAATAATCAATTTATACTCTATATTCTAAATGATAAGGTCGATAATAAGCAACTAATAACTTGTGATTACTATTTTTTATTTGGTAGCTTGCCTGACCTTTTAATCTATATTTTATTCGTAGAATAATTTTACATTTTTTATACAAAATTATATGGTAATGGAATAATAAGTTAGATTATAAGATAAAATCCAAAAAAATATGTGCCAAATGTACGTATAAATTAGTGATAAATTATTCCAAATTGGATCTCAATTTAAAAAGTATTTATTCATAGGAATTATAATTGTCCGTCTTTTTATGCAACTCCATGATTTTTGGAAATGTGTTGTGATTTTAAATTAGGTATACAAAAATGTGTTCGTTGTATGTTATTATCATTTACAAATTATAAACTTATTGGATGGATTTTGAATTTCCAATAGGTTGTATAATAAATATCTTATGATTTTAATACTTAATATTTCCAATAGATTATTTATTTAGTTACGATTTTTTTTAAATAAGTTGATACTTTGCTGCTAAATTCATAAAGAGAAACTATTTTATTTTTAACAAAATACTAATAATTATGAACCAGCTTTCTTAGTTTTTTGATTTTTATCGGTTTGGTTGGAGCTTTATAATTGGTTTTTAGTAATATATTAAAATTAACGTGACAAAATATAAGGTTTCATATTTGTTCTTTATTATGTCAACATAATATATTCTCTAAGCAATAAATTGTAAATACACTATTCTATGGTATTTGTTATTGTATGGGGTTTTGAATAAAGAATGTCATCTGTGTAAAGTAACATTTTCATTGTTTCAATTGACTAACACCTCTCGCGTCTCAAGGTTCTTTGATAAAAAAAATATGACTTTATTCTTACCTTGTCTTTGTCAACATTATTTTATTTGTGAAAGAAATTATTATACTTTTTTTATTTAAATGATTTTTTTAATTGTCCGCATAAAAATTATACGTGATTTACGGATAGTCCCTTAGTTTTAACTAAACAAAGTGTGTTTATCAATGGATCTTGACGTTTATCTGTGGGCTTTTATTCTCTATTTTTGGATTGGTTTGGTTGGTGGTGGTCATTTTGATGTACTCCTGTTATGTTCTGTTGATTTGCCCTATTTTATTTTCACCAAACCCTATTTTCTGCCTATCCTATCCATAAAGTAGTTCATTGTCATGTAAAATAATGTAGTTGTAGAAGAAGCATGAAACCAACTCATAATTCTTGTTAAAACCATTGCTAGCTTGTATCTCAATGAAAATATCACTGAACAAAAAATGCATCCCAATATTTTTCATAATTACTTTGTGGTAATGGTAAAATGTAAATCTTTGTAAATGTTTGCTTAAGATATTTTGCTCTACGATGACTATTAAATTAATTTTTTTTTTTTTCATAAAATTTTAATTACTAACTTCGGTCAATATATATTTTTATTAAAAAATATTAAAGTTACTTAATGAGTTGCATGTGAAACAAAAATAACATTCATTTTTTTTTAAAAAACCTTAAGAAAAAATAAAAAGTGGGCAAATCTCCAGAGTATAACAGGAAGAAGCGTCACGACATCGACGGTATTTCCCCAGCGGACTTCGTGCACCACGACTTCGAAAAGATGGAGAAGTTCCTCCAGGAACTTCACGAGCAGTACCCTGATATAACGAAGCTGACCAGCATTGGCAAGTCTGTAGAGGGGCGGGATCTTTACGTTTTGGAGGTTACTAAGGAGCCTGGCAATCATTTACCTGGTAAGTAGAAATTATGACCCTTAGTGCAGCTGAGAGCTCGAAAATCCAGAACCCACTGGAAGTAAAAGATGGAGTCAATTCTCCATCTATGGTCTCAATCATGCTCTGGTCAAAATGAGAAAAGAGTCATAGAGAGTGCAATAAAAATAAAAATAGCTTCGACCATCATCCGATCCTCCTAGAGCCTAAACTGAATAAATGCAGTAATTTATTTAGGACTTATAAATAAGCAATAATTGCATTCCATTCACCCAATTTTACCGAACGTTAACTTCAAGTCATTCTAATAATATGGACGTAACGTCACTGGAAGCGGGATAGCGTCCCATGTACACTTATAAAATCGGACATGGTTGGGACGCTGGGAACCGCTGGATGCAAGCGGGGTAAATCGTTCGTTGTGGCAATCCATTGAATGAGTGGATGAGGCCTATGTACAACTGTGGACGTCCAAATCCTGAATTTAGCGATTATGATACGTGTACAGTCTCAGATTCACATCTCACAGCAAACGTTGTTCCACCAGGCAAACCCGAGTTCAAATACGTGGCCAACATGCACGGCAACGAGGTGGTAGGTAGGGAGATGCTCCTGCTCCTCGCCAAGTATCTCTGCGAGGAGTATACCCGTGGTGATGAGAGGGTGCAGAAGCTGATGAACACCACGAGGATACATCTGTTGCCGAGCATGAACCCTGATGGATATGAGATGAGTGTTGTTGGTGAGATATTTATATTTACAATCTTTTATTTGTAAGTGGATGTCCTACGCTGTAAAGGTCGCCAGAAAACGCTGGATGCAGGCCGCCCAAAACCGGTCCTATTGGAGATCCTTAGGGGAGGCCTATGTCCAGCAGTGGACGTCTTGCGGCTGAGATGATGATGATGTATGTTGCATATGAATTTGAAACCAGTTTGACTCAGTGACAATACAATCTAGAAAAAGTAATGAAAAAAGCTTGTTTGTGTAAAAGATCCTTTTTTTATTATTTACATTTCTCCAGATTTGCAAGTAATTCCTGCTTAACCATAATGTGCAGATTAGAATTGACAGTTTTCATATTATCTATTACATATTTTTAATAGATAATATGAAATATTGATAAATGTCATATATTTATAAAAAATAATATAAATTAATAACATTTCAGGGGAATACAGCGGTAATAAAGGAAGAGCGAACGCTCACGACGTTGACTTGAATCGAAATTTTCCGGACCAATTTGGAGAAACTAAGGTAGGTAGGTCATTTTAATAACACCAAGCGTCTTAAAGACCCATGCCCGCCTTGTTCTTCCATTCACGCGTTTGCACGTCAAATAATATTGCATCTGGATTATGACTACTTTTTTTTTGTGTGTGTTACAAATAATGTTTTATACATCCAACGCATCGGAGCTCAAAATATGACGCCGTGTTGTTTTATGTAATATCTTCTTAGACGTCATCTTCGTAAGGTCAATTTTCAAATACACTGAATAAAATGTCAGTGTGCCAATACTCTCTGTGTTATTTGAAAAATCCACCTTATGTAGGAGAAGTCAAAGGGGATATTACATTAAACAACATGCTTTAGTATCATCAAATAATTTAACTAACTAACTAACCCTTCAGGACAATATAATCCCAGAGCCAGAAACCAAGGCAGTGATGAACTGGTCTCTCTCCATACCGTTCGTGCTGTCCGCCAACTTACACGGGGGTGCGTTGGTGGCCAACTACCCTTACGATAACAGCCCTAGCATGCTAAATGGCAAAGAGTTTCTGTCGCCTGACAACCCTGTGTTCGTCCATTTGGCACAAGTTTATTCTAATGTGAGTATTAATTAACTGTTTTAATTTGTGAAAAGATCATAAGATCTGATCAAAGACTTACCACAATGCTTCTCGATAAATAATAGCCACATGCGACGAGAAATCTTATTTCCAATTAGCTTCCACCCGGCGGATTAACCGGCGTTCCTAATGTTTTCTCGGGAATAAAAATCTTAAATTCTATATGTTATTTCAAATTATGGTCTATCTACCAAGTTTCATCTTAATCTAGCTAGTGGAAATTAGTTTATAATATAAGTAAAATTAATTTACTTTACCTTCTATCTAGCAGGTTTTTACGCTTGGCTTGTTAAATGACAGTTATTTTTATCAAACATTATTTATTATTGATGACCTGGTGGTAACTTCAGTAGCTTCGACGTTCCTGAATAAATGGCTTTGACTTTGATTAAAGCCATAAGTATAGACCGAGCGACATTAGACCTTCTACCCGAAATGACACAAAATAGCCTAGAATAGCGTAAGAGTATTAGGAGGGTTGACCCCAAATAGTGATAAAGCCGGAAGATTGATTATTTTGTTTCCCAATTATTAAATATTTGTTCGTTTTCAGCATCACTTGAAAATGCATTTGGGACAACCCTGCAAACGTTCACGAGAATCTTTCCCAGAAGGAATAACGAATGGTGCTAAATGGTAAGAGTTCCTAGTGACTACACAATATTTTGTTTTAACAGAGCTCTCGGTTAATGAAAATATCGTAAAGAAACCATATTACGGTAGTAGAATACCTTGTAGTTGACCCTCAAGTTAAAAATCAATAATGGCAGTTGAAAAAAAAATCGAGATGCATTTCTACCCCTTCTAGGGTTACCTTCAGTCACATCTTCACATACCATGATATGATTGGGTCCAAACAAAAAACTGCCTGATAATGTAATATCGTTGTCGTCCCCCAGGTACGTCTTATCAGGTGGTATGCAAGACTGGAACTACCTGCACACCAACGACATGGAGCTGACTCTTGAGCTCGGCTGTCACAAGTTCCCGCCGGCAGCAGACCTGCCCACTTACTGGGAGGATAATAAGGATGCCCTCATCTCTTACATTGAACAGGTGGGGTTTCGAATTTCTGTCCAGTTTCAATGTAAATTAGAAGTTTCTCAGTATAAAAAGCATAATATATGTTAATCTAGAGTTTGATCTATCTACGTGCAAAAGAATCATTTCAATATTTATTCAAAAAGTTCAAGATTTTTAGGTAAATTGAAATGACGTTTCAATTGATCTTCAGAATGATTAGATCCCCTTGGGATTTGGTGTATTGATAAAGTCAACTGTCGACTCCTGTCCAGGTGCATACAGGGATCCATGGCTTCGTGCACAGCCACATTGGACACCCGCTACCCAACGTGACAATATCAGTGCAGGGCATACACCACGGGATGCGGTCGGCGCGTGACGGCGACTACTGGCGTCTACTCACTCCTGCCACCTACAATGTCACTGCTACCAAGGATGGGTGAGATTCCGCTTTTCAGCTCTCTGACGTCATAATCAGCTCGAGGATGTCTACTGCTAAACATAGGCCTTCTCCATCGAATTTGTATGCAGCGGCTCCTTCAGTCCACCTTGTGGGAGGTTGATGAATAATGTGATGTAGTCCGTCACCCAGCATCATCGGACTCTAGTATTTGTGTGACGGAGGTGAGGAGTAGTAAAGCGATTTTGATCCTTATGGAGAGGTGGATGTATCTAAGCAAGATAAAAAGCAGTGCATCTCGCTTGTACGCACATGCGTGCTCCTTATATTTGTCATTTTAGTTTCGTAAGGTTCTTGGATAGTGTATAGTGAAATCTATCGACCGCATAAAAGGAACTCCCGATATCCGTGGATAGATGGCACCACAAGATACTACATCGCGCTATCAAAGTAGTATACGAGTTTCCAACATTGACAGTTGGACCGCGGTCCCCAAACCAGACCTAGCTTTTTCAATGGAGGAGTCACTTTGCTCCTCCACAATTCGATTTATTTAATTTTTAATGAAAAGGAATTTAAGTTATTTTTTTTTGTTCTAGATATGAATCCGTAACGGAATTGGTGACGGTACCAGAAACAGGTTCAGTCAGCGTCAACTTCACACTTATGGCTGACGATCCGCAACACTGGTCTTCGGCTTACGACTTCCGGTGAGTCACACGAGATACAACCTTCTGCACGTGGCAATAATGACGATACTGCTTTGATTTGACTTTGGACTTTTAGATTGTAGTGTTTAGCTCTCTATGTTGTTGCTATATATGCTTAAAGTATCACAGTACATATTATAGGCTCTAAAATTGTAAGGAAATAAAGTTCGTTCAATATAAGAAGTCCTCTATGACTATTAATGCTTTACATAAATCATGGTTTAAATGATAATACAGATGAACCTTAATGTAAAGCAATGAAGTTCATTTTCCTATGACATACTTAAACTTGATGAAGGACTTCTTGTAATGACTATCTACCTACCTTACTTTCCTTCTCTTTTGCTAGTATAACGCTATCTCATTTACGACATGTGTATTTTGTCTCATTAAAACGACTTAAAATCTCAATTACAAAAAGTCCTTTATCAATGTCAATGTTTGAGAATGTCAAAGAAAAATGAACCTAATTGCTTTATAATAAGAGTGGCTAGTAAATAGTTAAGACCTATAATATGCTCTGTGATATTATGTTATATATATTTATGCCTTAATAAATCTTTATATTATTTTTTCCTGTCGTACAATACAGTACTACCACTTTTATAAGTTACATAGATTGTAAACACCAATGAAATACATGCCGTATTGCTTTAAGTTTAGATTTGAAATACAATAACAAGAGACTAGCGCTATTTTGCTCATATTTTGCACTGTATGACAACCAAAAGGGTTGAAATATTTTCGCGCCTACCAAAATTTACACCTGCGCAGGCACATCGTTGTAACTTATAATAGTGGTATAAAATATCATTGTCCAAAACCGTTATATAAATAAGTATAATGTCTTATTTGTATTAAATACTCATATATAACTACAACTAAATATAAAGAAACATTTTCCAGTCTTCATATCTCCTTTGATTAGTACTTAAAGAGTCTGTGTTACCCTCACCCTATGTTACATACAATATACTAAAGTATTTACTTTAAAACTTATTGTAAAACCACATTTAAAGATAAATAAATAATTCTAATTCTAAAAAAATACAAACACACAGCAATTATGTACATGATGTAGCAACATTTATATATTACACAAGAAATTTCCACTACACGTGGATAGATGGCGCCACAAGATTGTACATCGCGCTATCGAAGTTTCATGAGAATTGCATATATACATTTCCAACATTAACAGGACCGCGGTCCCCATACACTATGACCTGCATCAAAGGTCATCAGATCCTGGCGGTAAATCTTCCCTTTTCAATGGAGGACTATACCTTGCTCCTACTTAATAATATCAGAAAAAATGTCTATGACACAACTGATTAAAATATAGTGAGCAAACGCGATAGAAAGTGAATTGGCGTTAAGAGAAAGGGACAGAGTTCTGAGGTAGTACAGACTCTTAAATGCTATTGATATAAGTATTTATATGTACTTTAATACTATGCGCTATAATTCTCAATTAATTAATAAATAATCTGCACGCATTATGTTTTATTGTATTATTGCATTAACTGTCTGCTTTTACTAATATCAATGTTCTTTGTCTGTTTCTTAATCTGCACATGTCCTATGTACACTTCTACACTAATAATAATAATATAAAGAGGAAAGATTTGTATTTTTGTATGTTTGTAACGAATTAACTCAAATACTACTGGACCGATTTCAAAAATTCTTTCACCATTAGGATGATACACTATCCCTGAGTAACATGGGCTATATTTTATCCCGGGAACGCGGGTGGAACCGCGCGGAAATGCTAGTATTTTATAATTTTACCTCGGATAGTTTTTGAATTTATAAGGTACTAGTTTTCGCCCTACGTTTCGGAGATAAAATATAGCCTATGACGCTTTCCGATCCATAAACTATCTCTAGGCAATAAACCTCGTCGATCCGTTGCTTCGTTGTTGCGTCAAAGATGGTCAAACCACAAAGATACTTTCGCGTAAGCATAGGGTTTCCAATGCTGTTACGTCCTTTGTCTTATTCCTCACGTGTGATAAAAGACTTCTAAATTTAAACTATTCAACGTTACATATATATTTTAGCGAAAAGTAATAAATAAGTACCGATATAGCAACTTATTAACATCTGTAAGCCAGATCCACACCTTCCAGATTCTAGAAGTCTGATAATGAAAGGTATATCCGTCTCTATGAATGTAAAAACCAGCATTGAAATCAGATTAGCCGCTTTGGAGATAAATGGTAACAGACACACAACGCGTTCGTTTTGGATAAAAATCATAAAGATGGCGTTTGTTTTGATCATATGTTAAGTTTTGCTTTCACAATATAGCATGGCAATACTGTACAAGGCTGTCAAAAATACAGGGCTTTTTTATTACCAACTAAACTCTCAGCGGTGAAAGAACTAGTTTAATACAGTAAAAGTTGTTTGTATGTGTACTGTAAATTAAACTGTAAAAGGGGAATGCTTAGATCCATAGTGTCTGGGGCCCAGGATGGACAGCGAAATTTACTATTATAAATGATTGATTGTCTCAAACTCATGTGTATTACATAGATACATAAAAAATATATTAATAAGGACGCCATTATTTTAGAAATAGCAGAAAATAATAATTTAAAGTTGATTTTACATTCTGAGAATATGTCTTACTTTAGGGTCTGTATAATTCATATTTTTCGGTCCCACAGTGGGCACGAGCATATTCATTTAGCTATCCAAATATCACACAACAATTTAATAACGATATCTTGCAGAGTTTTAGACAACATAATCAACACGCGCTACCACAAACCATTGGAGATATACGCAGCCCTCGCTGACATTGAGAACAACTATCCGAACATAGCGGAGTTCAGGGCGGGAGATAGTCTCCTTACCTCCAAGTTTCATCAGTTGAAGATTACTGATCAGGTGAGTTTAAAGCCGTTTAGGTTATAAGGCCTTTTACACATTATAAGACACGAACACTAGACAAGAAAATATTAGTATGCGACTCGCATAATGTGAGTGTCTAATGCGACATTAAAAAAATATCTTGTAATATGTATGGTCTCTTAAAACTATATCTCATAAGACACATGAAATTTTCTTATAATTTGCAAAAGGCCTAAAATATTTTAGTCATTCCATTTTGATACATAATTAAGGTGTATGAAAAAACTGATTTTCACCGCCTATACAATAAAATCATACATTTCCCCACAGGACGGTTCCCCAGAGGAGACCAAATTCCACATCGCCCTTATAAGCAGTCTATACGGCTCTCAGCCTCTTGGACAAGAAATGCTTCTTAACTTCGCGCGCCACATAGCCACAGCATACACAATCGGCGAACCCATTCACAAAGGACTATTACAAAAAACTGTAATACATTTCATACCAAACTTAGACATTTTATACGATAAAGTAATTAAACAATACGACGGTACCAACAAATGCGATATAGATCCGTTAGAAGAGGAATTTGGCGACAGTCTTTATAACTACTTAACGAAAAAAGATTTAAACCCATTCTCTAATTATACTAGAGAGAAAGCGTTTATAGATTTACTAAGCGCCGAGAAATATGATCTAGTTTTAGAACTTTCTTCTGGTACAGAAGATGTTTCTTATCCAGAACTATCGAAGCATATTTATGAGCAGTTCGCTCGTAAGTACCAGGATAATAGGACTCCAAACGATAAGTTCGAATGTTCGCCGTCGAACGAAAACGTGGTACATGGGGACTTGATAGATCTGCTGTGTGAGAGGTTCAATACTCCTATAATATCTGTGGGTCTGAGTTGTTGTAAGATGCCTATTGAAGCTGAAATCGGATGGGTGTGGAGAGATAATCTGAAAGGGATCATGAAGTTTTTGGAATTGGTTAATACGGGTGAGTAAAATTTGATAATGAAAAATATGCCATCAACTGTTTATCGATAATAAAGGTTGAATTCGTACGGAAAGTTATAAAAGTAAACCGCATTCCCCAATCACGATGATCTAGCATGACGGAAAATTTTCCCTTTTCAATGAAGCAGTCCACCATCTCCTCGATGGCGATGATAGCTCAATGGTAGTGTCATCGAATATGACGAAGATCGTGGATTCGAATCCTACATTGATCTTGAACTTTCGATAAAGGAAAACGTTGCGAGGAAACCATAGCAAGGTGGTAGGGTACTTTGTAGTACTCGCCTGTATATTCCGGCAGCTGCAATTGTGAGTCGGTTCCTTCTAAGCTTTGTTCGCTCACCAGCTTTAGCCACATCATCACTTACCATGGTGAGAGTCTGGTCTCTCACTCGCACGATCTGGTGAAGACGTTAAAGTCGTTTCCAGGCGTGGTAGGGTACATAAAGAACGAGCAGGGCCTCCCCATGCGCGACGCCAGCGTGGCGGTGACGGGCGTGCAGCGGCAGTACCGCGTGACGCGCAACATGGCGCACTTCCACATGCTGCTGCCCCCCGGGGAGTACCACGTCATTGTGCGGTGCCACAACTATAAGGATCAGGTTACTCATTTTATTATATAATATATGTACATATATATGAAATATCTGTATATATAAAAGGAAAACGTGGCTGACTGACTGATCTATCAACGCACAGCCCAATCCACTGGACGGATCGGGCTAAAATTTGGCATACAGATAGCTATTATGATGTAGGCATCCGCTAAGGATTTTTGAAAATTCCATCCCTAAGGGGGTAAAATAGGGGTTCACGGGTGAAACCGCGGAGCGGTAATCCAGTTTAATATAAAGTAAGGCTTTGGTATGCAAAACTGTGCCTTAGTGCATACGCGTAAAATTGATTCTCGCCTAGCGTCCGTACGCGTTAGGTACATGAGAGGCCGAGACCTGCTGACGGGAGTAACGAGCAAAGGAACTTCAAATCGAACTTACATACTTTTCATACTACCTAAAGGACAAACTCGATATAAATGGATGAAAGAAAAAAATGACGAAATATCCATCAAGTAATTATATGCTTTCAATATAATGTAGTATATAAGTTATCTGGTATCCATAGTATCAGATGGCCATGTGAAGAATGCCTCAAAATATTTATTTATTATTTCAACAGATGCTAAACTGGCTGGTGGTAGATGGAACCCTGAAGGAACAGAACATAGTGCTCCGTCGGATCAATGCTGAAAGCTTGCCGGGAGGGCAGTTCGAAGAGTTGACCCTCGTTGAGGATCCTAACGTTGTTTATGTCTCTGGTAAATATGGTTCAATACACTTTTATTTAACTTTAGGTTATATAGCTGAATGGATTTGGATTAAATTTGGCACCCAGATGAAGACTATAAGTCTTTTGATTTTGGGTCGACAACATCAGATTCCTCGGGAACGCGGGTGAAACAGAAAGGCGGAAGCTAGTACAAGTTTTTTTTGGGGCTTTAACAAACTAACTGCTGCGGTTTTCGAAGATTCTAATGCTTTTCTGTAAAAAAAATCCTAAGTACATTTTGTCTAGGGTATCATCTATCTATGTGTCAAATTTCATCGTAATCCATTCGGTTTATTATGGTATGTTTGAGTAACATACACACAAAACTTTCACAATCTTATGTCTGTCTTCTTCTTTGTTGTTGTATATATAAAATGGTAAACTGACTGACAGCCGGCCCAAACCAATGGACCTAGAGACTTGAAATTTTGTACATTCAGTCAAGAGGGGGTAAAATAGTAATAATATAAATATGTTTAATTTTCCCCCTACCATTTCCCCACAGGTTTGTCCCTCGACCGCGGCAGCAACCCCCTAAAGGGCACAAACATAACGGTCCGCCCTCTCGGCTCCAACTCGGTCATAGGTCACAACTCGAGCGACGACATCGGTCGGTTCCTACTGACGCTGCCCGTCGCCTACAAGGGCAAGGAACTAGTCCTAGCCGCAGCTGCTGACGGATACATCACTAAACAAAAACATGTCGTGGTATGTACAACATAATAATTAAGACTCTATTGGCACATTTTTTCATTTAATCCTATTGTAATGTAGTATTTTATGTACCTTTTTGAAAATCGTCACGTAATGAAAAAGAGTTTTGTCCCCTCCATACGACTTTCTCTCTCTCTCTCTCTCTCTTCCTATTCTATAGATTCGAGTGTGTGTGAATTGTATAACTTGATTACAACTAAGTATTTATTGTTTACTTCGTTCCTGACGGGAATCCCCCAACCTTTTTTTAACTGAAATTCTTTATATTGTAGCTGTTTTTGTCACTTAATAAATAAATATATAAATAAACCTGTTAGTCGAACAGAATGGAAAGTTCATATAATCAAATCAAATCAAAACTCATTTATTCAGTTTAGGCCCTAATAAGGCACTTATGAACGTTACAATACAATAAAATATCAAAGCTTAAATCAAATTTTGAATCGAGATTAAAATAATTGAATTTGGCCCCTGGCGCTAAGTCATAAGGTTTATTTTCGATTAACTAATCTATTCTAGAAACTTGACATAAGTTTTTATTCTCGTTCTAATAAGCCAAGAATAACAAAACTCATTACTTTAAAAAAAAAACTAGATTTTTATGAGATTTAGATTAGAAAATGGAAGCAGTTTTATTTTTTAGTCATCCAGTTTCATGTACTGAAAATAATGTACTTTTTTAAATGTGAGCCGTATTCTAAATGTAATAAAACTGTAAATGCTTTGAATGAAATACTATTTAAATATTCTAGATAAACACCAAAGAGAAGTTGACTCCGAACATACTCTTCAAACTGGAGACAGATGACGACGTGTTCGGCATGCCGAGACTTGTTTTTGTCATGTTAGCGGGTGAGTTACAATATTTGATTTCTTTTTTTTTTTAAAGGTGGTAAACAAGCTTACGGTCCACCTGATAGAGACGCTCATAGCACCACGGGCAAAGAAAATACAATATTATATCTTCCCTGCCAGAGGTATCACTCACGCGATGCCAACCTTGAGACATGAAGTTGTTAAGTCTCCTGTGCCTGTAATTTCACCGGCTCCCATACCCTCCTAACCGAAACACAGTAATACAAGTGCACTACTATTTCACGGCGAAATTAGATAATATGGTGGTAGTACTTCCCCGGGCGAACTCTGCACTAAGAGTTCTACTATCTAAAAAATACTCATGAATACAAGCAAATAATCAATTTAACCGGTCATTTAACCGGTTTCAAGTAAAAAACGGTTCATAAGTTATTTTACGGTTTTTTTTTTAATTGAAATACATACGTCGAGTACAGGCGTGGTGGGCGTGGGGCTGGTGACGCTGGGCGCGTGGTGCTTCAGCTGCCGCGAGCGGACCCGCGACGCGCGACGAGAGTACCTCTTCACGCAGATACCCTCGGAGGACAAGCGGCCGCTCTGCGATGAAACTAACTATGGTATGTATTATTTAACTTTTTAATTTTTTAGCCATTTTCAGGGTTGACAGTACTCATTATTATGAATAACTTTTACTCTGTGACCATTTCTAAAAAAAAAAAAAAACAGCTGTTCCACTTTGGTTGAGTAGGTTTTTTTTTTACTTTGTATTGGCTCGTATTTGACCACAATCTCACTATGGTAAGTGATGATGTGGCCGAAGGTGGTAAGCACACAAAGCCTAGAAGGAAGAAAGTATTGAGTTTGTAATTTGAAAGTTTAGCTAAACAATCAAAACTTTGCATTTGTTAGTAATGTATTTGTGTACCTAAGTGCAAACGAATATTTACGAAACGTCATATATATGAGATTACCGGTATTCCTGTGTAAAATTTCATATAATAAATAAATACATAATAATATTCTGGGACATTAATCCTCACACACGGCCATCTGACCCCAAACTAAGCAGAACTTGTACTATGAAAGCCAGATAACTGATATACTACTTTTCTTTTGTAAATACATACATACAGGGTGATATTGTTATCACTGGCAATACTTGCAGGGGTGGAAGTACTCATCAATGTGAACAACTTTTATTATAGGGCTAACTCTGATATCGCGTAAAATAATATGGTTGCTTCATACATTTTGGTCGAGTAGGTATTGAACTTTTTGTATCGAACAGCTGATAATTTTTTCATGATTTCACAGTTAGCCCCATAATAAAAGTTGTTCATTTTGATGAGTACTTCCACCCTTGCAAGTATTGCCAGTGATAACAAAATCACCCAGTATATAGATAATTACACCCAGACACATTATTGTTTATTATTGTTGAATAGCTGAGTATATATAACTGAAAAATTGTTGAATAAGGGTTATCGGCTATATTTAATTGCTTAGTATTCTTTGATGATCAAAATAAACTAAGATTTATTACATAACTAGCTTTTACCCCGCGGTTTCACCCGCGATCCTCAGGGATCTTATGTTAAAAAGTAGCCTATGTCCTTCTCTATACCATAGGCTATCTGCATACCAAATTTCATCACGATCGGTTCAGCGGTTTAAGCGTGAAAAGGTAACAAACAAACAAAGCCACATTTGCATTTATAATATTAGTTAGGATTAGGTTATGTATCCTGTCAGAGCGAGCGCTACACCCATGTATTGTAATAAAAAGAAATTAATTTCTAGAAATAGTACGTAAACCATACTTCGATGAGGAAGAGCTGCCTCCATCGGAGACAGATTCCGAAGAAGACATAGTGTTGCTGCGATCAGACCGCGACTGGAAGGCCCTCGATCAGGTCTGAGGAATAAGAGAAACATTGATCTATATATTTTGATAAACCTTTAGTGATATTAGTATGAATCGTCAATTTAGATTATTAGACTAGTACATAGTATGGTTATATCAAATCGGATTTATTGGAAACGGTAAGAGGTTCTATGCTTTTATAGTACACGATATTTGGTTACATAATTCCCTACCACCCCATCACATTGTGGTAAAGGAAACTTCAGTTTAAAATCTTTTGGTATATTCTATACTAGCTTTCGCCCCGCGATTTCACCCACGTTCCCTAGGGATCTTATATTTTCTCGGGATAAAAAGTAGTCTATGTTCTTCTCCATACCATAGGCTATCTGCATACCAAATTTCATCGCGATCGGTTCAGCGGTTTAAGCGTGAAAAGGTAATAAACAAACAAACAAACAAACTTTCGCATTTATAATATTAAGTTAGGATTAGGATAAAGCTGCCCAAATTGGAGTTGGACTAACGCACGGAGGGTTCCGTGCAATAAAACCATCTTTTTTTATTGGTCTAACTTAACTTTACTGTGCGTTTGCTATGAAATTACTTGGCGCAACAAAATTACATAACTTTTAACTTTTTTTACATTAAACTTTAAAAAAAAAATGAATAGTGTACCTAAATTACAGATCCGTACGTAATGGCGTGTTTGAGTCTATTTCGAGCTAGAACAAAAAACGTAAATGCTAATCAAAAAAGGAATTGAGAACCTCTTTGTATTATTTATGTATGTATGTACTAAATATGTAATTTTCGATAAATCCGATTATTAGTTACAATCAATTATTTCTAATATTGTTAATTGAATAAAATATCAATCATGAATGTCAATTGTGGTTGACACATAATTAAGATACAAGAACGTAATCCTCGGAATAAAGTTACTGTGATTAAATAAAATATAATTAAAGAATCGAGAGAAAATCAATGAAATTAATGAATTATAATACGTTTTACGCAATAACTTCGTATTGCCATTCGTATTATACAAAATTATTATTGATCTCCATTTTCGAGATGTAGTATTTTTTGGATCCTTTGTAAAATACTATACGATACTAAGGCACATCGCCCACACAATCGAGAGTCGAAGCGGGGTCGAGGCACAGGCGCACAATAGACGCGCCGCATTTAGGTTTTCTATGAATAAATGGCAGTGCGCCCACATACTAGAGTCGCAGCGGGGACGCTAAATGTGCCCGCGCCAAGACTCCTCCACCATTTTATCATTCGGTTTCATTCGTAAGCTTCGTTTAGAAGAGAGACGGAAGCATAGCCGGGCGGCTACTCCACGCCTCGACCGAGCCGCTACGCCCGCCTCCACTTACCAGTGGGCGACGCGCCTACTACCTGATCAGTTCTGAATAATTATATCAAAACGAGAATTATCGTATAAGTTTTCCGTTTTTCATCAGATGTACGGAACCCTAAAAACAACACACTTATTTCAAATATATAGATTAACCTTCAATAATTTATATTTATTTACTACTGTTACCTTCGCGTTGTGTTATTTATTTAATATTAGGCTAAAATATTCTTATTTGTAAAAATATTTAGATCTCCTCCAATGAAATCAAATTCAGTATTAGTTAAGATCCGTCGGTATTGGCCTATTACTACATTCCAAAATGCTATTAGAAACCTCATTTCGGCAGCCATGAAGTATATTTTACAAAAAAAAAATTATCACATACTAACTGTGACTGAACTTTTTTAGAACATTCCTCTTCAAAATTACTATTTTATTATTACTAGATACTATTATTTTTCTACTATTATTTATTATAAAAGGAAAAAAAACAGTTTTTCTGAATATTTTAATCTTGCAAACAATTATAAGAACTAAAATATTAATTAACGAATTTATTTTGATAACTATTTATAGATATAATAATGTAGTGAACTGAATTAATTCACAATTAATACAATATATTGGTGCTGTATGTGGTGTAATCTAAGATTTTTGAAAAATTTACAGAAAAATTTACAAAATGTATTTATATTATAGTATTGATTGATATTGTAGACAATAAATAAATTAATATGAACTTAATCATGTAGATTTTGATTTATCCTACTTTTTATAATAAGTATCTTATATGACAATTAAATGTATTTTTGAAGCTGATTTTTTTACTGTCTATTCCGAAACACTATTGTGGGAAGTATTAAAAAAATGGTGATGAGTAGTGATACACCTGACGGATGCAAAGAATAGATTTATTATCTCTGTCATGCAAATTTCATTAGGTCTAGTTGTCAATGACACAACTATCGTTTTAGGTACGAACGCACGGCCATATCGTACCAAGAAAATTTGAATTTTTCCTTTATTTGTGCTGCCAAATTTCGTGATTCTAGGTCAACGGGAACTACCATATACCAAAACCTATAGGATACTTCCGATTGACCTAGAATTGTCAAAAACAAGGACATACAGCACAAGTAAAGGGAAAATTCCGAAAAATAAAATAGTTGAAAATTAGGATAAATTTTGGTACTTACAAGTTTTCACGAAAATTTAAATTTGCCCATGTCTTTTTGTCGTGTTGACTCAGGATTTGATTCACCTTGATTTTTATACTCCTAATAGGGACTATCGACCTCAGTATCTGGTATAAATTTCAACTTGCTAGGTCCACCCGTTCCTGAGAAAATCGGTGGGGACACTGTGGCACGGTGGGTTCTTTTTTTACCTTTTGAGGTACGGAACCCTAAAAAAGAAGAGGTAAGTACTTGATGATGACCACCCTACCGTTACTCCTGAGAGAGAGGCGTTTGTAGGCAAGTTTTCGTACCTTTTACACCTTTTTTATTAGGGAGTGGGGCGTGGGCCCTCTGTACGGTACTGCTATTTATTATTCTGTGCTATTTGCCTTCTTCCACGGTTTCAAGGGTTTGGGCTTGTGTTGTGTTTCGTTATTAGATTGGTTGCATAAACGGCAGAAAAACATTAGCTATGTTAAAAAAACATGGGTCTTAATGTAAGGTCTTCAACAATACCATCTAATGTAATTTTTTGCATTTCGCTAACTGGGAAAAAGTCATTCAATCAAACATTCCGGTCTCGATGTTTCATCATAACTTGTCCCCGTGCCGTGCCTTTATGTTGGCCCTAATGATTGACAATGTAATGTGACAGCAATATAATGGAATAACAGGGCTACCAACTTTTAAAACGCGAAGACAAGTTATGATGAACCGGTCTGTCTGTATCTTTTATGATCTGTCACAGAGTCATAATGGTTATCTGCAGTATCTGTCTGTACTTTTTGGCGGGAACTTGCGAAGTGACGTTTTCGTTTTATTTTCTTGAAATCGTTGTATTTTAGTTTAGTTTTAATAGTTTTATTGCATGAAATCGGTAGCGCATGGCGCTTCGTTCAATGAAGATCCAACACAAGTGCACAAGTGAAGTGAAATTAAATGAATGCGTGACTTTTCATGTTCTCCACGAAAAGTTTTAGTAAAACATCCACCATTTTACTAAAACCTGACTGACTTGACTTGAAAACTTTGAGCATAAAACCAACTTGAAAAAGACTAATACAACTACTACTACTACTACTGGGCTGCGTTCAGCAGTACCTATGTAGTGATTACATTCTCTGATGTACTCTTTTGCGTTCAGTAACTACGCCGTGTGATCCCCGACGATAATCAAACTAAACTTAAGGCTCCAGTCTCCCTAAAATCAGTGTTCTTGCGGAATTTATCAGAAAATAAATATTGTTTTTTAGTCATCAGAAAAGCAATAAATGAAATATATTTTACGTTATTTTAAAGTGTGAGATTTGAAGTTTCCAATACATATTTTATTTTTTAATTTGACGCCTTTTTTATTAGCTTTGTGAGGCTTTAAACATACCTCTATTTACGTTCCACGCGTAGAGGGTCTCATTCATGCACACGCCACGAAAAAAATATAACAAAAACAAGAAATGTATTCAGATTACATTTGTCGGCAAAACCTCTACAATAATCTTATCTAGTTACTTTTTTTCAAAATTGTCTTAATTTCTTATTTAAACTGCTTTAAAAAGATAAATTTCTGAATTTGACCCTTGCAACATATATTTTTTTCTATTATAAAGTAATGGTTTAGAGAACTCACACTTTAACCACTCCGAAAGCAACTACTTATCTGTCGAATAAAAAATATATGCATTCAAAAAATCATTTGAAATAAATTTACCGAAACTAAACAAATAAAATATAAAACGCATCAAAATTCCATTCAATTCCGCTGGGAATTGACAGCCGTTCGTTGTGATAAAAAATATATGTTGCAAGGGTCAAATTCAGAAATTTTTAACTTTTTAAAGCAGTTTAAATAAGAAATTAAGACAATTTTGAAAAAGTAACTAGATAAGATTATTGTAGAGGATTTGCCGACAAATGTAATCTGAATATATTTCTTGTTTTTGTTATATTTTTATCGTGGCGTGTGCATGAATGAGACCCTCTACGCGTGGAACGTAAATAGAGGTATGTTTAAAGCCTCACAAAGCTAATAAAAGTGGCGTCAAATTAAAAATAAAATATGTATCAGAAACTTCAAACCTCACACTTTATAATAACGTAAAATATATTTAATTTATTGCTTTACTGATGACTAAAAAACAATATTTCTTTTCTGATAAATTCCGCAAGAACACTGATTTTAGGGAGACTGGAGCCTTAAGAGTATATAATTACTACTAAACTAAAACGTAGTGATTATAATATTCCTACTCTTTGCTGAACTCTATGATATTCGTCGGGCGATCACGCGGCGTAGTAGTTACATACTGAACGCAGCCTTGCAGTATCTGTCCTGTCCTCCTTCCTCACTCAACAAACTCAACTTATTCATTTCATTCATTCAATTCAACAAAAGTCAAGTGATCTTATATTTTGTTTCGTGAACTCTTGATTTAGATTGAATAAAAAAATAGAAATCAATCAACACACTTTTCGAGTACAATGCCAATTACTGATTACACTTGAAGGCAAGCAAGTTACGTTAAGATATTGCGAGAGATTCGCCATTGCAACACTAAAATTGTGATGGAAAGTGTCAGAACCGATATCAGCGAAATGAGCCGCCGGGCCGGCGATGTTGTGAGGCGTATTAACAGATTCACCGATGGGCCGATGACGAGAAAAAAGCTGGTAATAATTATTTTAGTCATTATATTTATGTTAATGTACGTGGGCCCGACTTTGATGAACTGGGTTTTCAGTACAGACACTTCAAGTGGTCACCAGAATGTGTGTCAGAAAAACTTTTTGAACCCCTTTCAAAATGATCTAAGTGATTACGATGCTTACTTGAGGCAGGAAACCTCGGCGACTTTATCAACCTTAAATAATAACTATGTGCCTTACATTGGAAATGGTTTACTAGGCTTGACTTTAGAGCATGATTCACATCTCAACATAAAATATGGTAGAACATTATCTCTACCTGTTTACTATCACCCTCTATACATCATAGATGATTACGATGTAAAAGAGTTTACTGTTACAGACTACAAAAAAGGTATTGTAAATAGATTTCAGTGCAGTAACACAGGTATACATATATCGTACCAGTATTATGCACATAGAACTATACCATCTCTTTTTGTACAAGAAATCTGGATAAATAACCCAACCAATAAGGGAAAGGAACTACACATCTCTTCACCAAGAATATCAGACTGGCCAACATCAGTTAAACAGACTATAAAACTTCACCAAGGGGTTGACGCTAAAGAGTATGAAGTTGTGACCGGCATGATCCCCATACCAGAGAGTGATAGTGTCATAGCTGTGGCTGTTGTGTGCCGTAAGATAAGTGTCACTGTTCAAGTAGAGGCAAGAGATGGGCTAGATTTACTAATATTAACTACAGTCCAATATAGTAATCCAATAAATAAGGCTGATTATGCAAAGCAGAAAGATATTGTAGAAAAAAAGGCTATAGCAGAAATGGAAAAGGTCATAGCAATGACGGGTGATAGAGCAGCAGTACGAAAATTGAGGGAAAATCATTCCAGAGTATGGCAAGGTCTGTGGTACACTGGTTTCTATATTTCAGATTCAAAAGCTGAAGGAGTCATAAATGGTGACCGCATAAATGCCACAATATATACAATTCTATCACAAGTACGTAGCTTAGAACATGAGGAACATATAAAACTGACAGCTAAATCAGACATACTAAGGTCTTTGACATACTCGGAAGGGTGTTATGAGGGACATTCAACATTGGACGCATTTAACTTATGGAAACCATTAAATTCCCTGGAGAATTTGAATGCTGTTGCTAGTGTGTGGCTTCTAACTTTAGAAAAACAAGGTTGTCATAAACTTCTGAAAGCTGGTGCAAGTGGTGTGAATCAAGCAATGATTCTCAGTTTTGGTAGTTTACGTTTCAGTAATCAACATCTGGAGTATAATATTGAACCATCGAAGTTACATAGAGATTTCCTTTTCCGACGGCTCAACTACGGTAACATGACTCATGTAAACATAAGTGTGATTCTCCAAGAAGACAATAAGGCAGCTATATTTGTTGCTCTGGATCGCTCTGATAAGACTTACTACGCTTGTGACGCTGGATGCTTAGACTCTCCTGTACAATTGGGACCATATAGAAAATATTTCCCTGTTAAACTAACTGAGCCTTTGACTGCTATATTGTATATAACTGCTGATAAACAACACATGGAGGATCTAAGACACGCTATACACGTAAAGGAGGTTGTAGAAGCCCCAGCGCACGAAAATCATGTGATAGCTTTACATAAACATGGGCACAGTTTAGGGGGCCTAAACCCCCTTTTCTGGATCTCAATAATTGCCCTCATTGTTGTTTTCCATTTATTCTTATGCAGGATCATTATGAATGAGTTCTGTGACAGTAGTGGAGTTAGTTACAGAAGACTCTACAATAAGCCCTGAAACTTTATTATTAAAATTCAGTCCACTGAAGTTTGGTTAAAGCCAGGCATGCTTTTCTGCACATAATTTGTGTACACGCTAAGAAATACCTTATGTACAAGCATTACTGCCTAGAATAGCATAAGCTGATTGAACTATTCATTGGTGATTATTGTTTTGTGCCAAGGTAATGTCTATTGATTTAGGTGATAGTGTTACAATGCAAATAATAATCATTTGTTTCGGAAATTTGGACAAGTATTTCGAGTAAGTATTTGTGACAGTATTCATAATTATGGCGAAATTTACACAAAGTATATAAATAATTTATTTCACATTTGATCTCTAATTACTTCAACAATTTATTGCTTACAGATAACACTGCAATGCAGACATGTTTAGTTTGATTGCATATGTTATTGTTTCATGTTATTATTGTCAAATAATATCACAATTTTTCAAGTATAAGTGGGTTTACATTATAAAACCGAATATTTATGATTCAACAAAATTTAATTGGTTACATAACATTTGTATACTTTACGCTAGTCAGCTATGAATGTGTATATTTACTGATTAAAGTAACATACTGATAGAATGATTGGTAAATATTGTTTTATATTTCAACTGAATTACTGCCACAATTTATTTGAAGCACTTTCTTACTCTTAAAATTATAAAACCGTTACATACAAGTGTCAAACGTTTGCTATTATCTGTCCTATAATAATATAATTTATTTTTTTAATGAAAGGCTCATCCCTAACCAATGTTAAACTGTACATAAATACATTATTCAATGTTTATATAATTATGATTGTTAAGATTGTGATGTATATTTTTGAAATTAAAAACCATGTTGTATGTTAGTCCTATATTTTTATTTGAAACTAGCTTCTCGCCCTCGGAATCGCTCGCGCAGACTTTGTCTACATCTTTTCTTCCTTTCATCCGATTTAGATATCTATTCGAAGCGCCAAGCCGTGCCACTAAACCTGTTGAAACTACATAAAAATCCGTCCGGTGGTTTGAAGATTAGCGTGTAAAAAAACCGGTCAATTGCGAGTCGGACACGCGCACGAAGGGTTCCGTACCATTATCTATAAAAACGGCAATTAAATCACGTTTGTTGTATGGGAGCCCCTTTAAATATTAAATATTTATTTTATTCCGTTCATTAGTATTTGTTGTAATAGCGGCAACAGAAATACATCTGTGGAAATTTCAACTGTCTAACTATCACGGTTCATGAGATACAGCCTGGTGACAGACAGACAGACGCACGGACAGTGGAGTCTTAGTAATAGGGTCCCGTTTTACCCTTTGGGTACGGAACCCTAAAAAGCAGACTGTTACTCTTCCTACATAACCCACACTCCATTTTTGGTAAAAAAATAATGTAGACACGCTGTTTCTACAGATTTATTATATGTATAGATATATCTTCATGCCTTTATGATTATAAGACCGAAGGTGATACTAGGATAGGTGAACTTCAATATTTATATACCAGTATTCAATATTTAGAAATATTGTTTAAGACTAACTTTTGCCTCGCGTTCCCGAGGGATCTTGTGGTTTCCCGGGATAAAAAGTACCCTATATGTTATTCCAGGGTATGAGCTATATATGTTATCCGTTTATCCGTGATTGAGTCATAAGCAAACATACAAAACAAATTTTCCCATTATAATATTAGTAGGATATATACAGGGTGTAAGGGACGGTCCTCCGCAAACTGACAGGGTGCATTCAACTCCTTATTTTGAGTCATAGTCAAATTGTCTCAGAGATTTTTTATTTTTTAATCGTTTTTCAGTTACTATTCCTTTATTTCAATGTAAAATTATATTCTCTATACGCAGCACTACATTAATGTAAATCAGCAATGGATGTTGAAATACTCTACCGAACAACGCGGGGAGGGTGGCCGAAGGCTCGCTGCGCTGCCGTTCGCTACGTGCGTTTTGCCACGGTAACGATACATTGAGCATGAGATAATAAAACAAATCAGGTTTATTGGATTCCCATAACGTTCCTGAAATAATTTCATGTACCGGTCACCTTAGTATGATATATTGAATTCAACCAATTAGTCTACGGAGGGCTGTCCCTTACACTCTGTATAAGAAATAAAAGAAATGTTAAAATTGTCTATTAATATATTTACAAAATACAGTGTCTATTATATAACTTACAAGGCACGTATACACGGTAAACTCCGTTACATTTCATTACAATCACAAGTCAGGCGCTTACTAACTAAAGGCAAATTTTACAACTTTAATCATTACTTTGACAAGGGCAAATTAGCTTTCGATTTAATTTCGAAAAATATACTCTATGCCAATGAAATAAAGTATAAAATTTTAGTACAGTAAGTTACTATTTCTAGTGTTAAAACCTTGACTCTGGATCCCAAAAGAGTATTAGAAAAATCGCGTTTATTTCAGTAAAGTACAGTACCTTTATTAAGTTACATCAATATTCATTATTTTTTTTTACTTTGTATAGGCTTGTGTTTGACCACAATCTCACTGTGGTAGGTGATGATGTGGCCGAAGGTGGTAAGTACACAAAGCCTAGAACGATCTGACTCAAGTGCAGCTGCCGGAAAACACCAATAGGTGTTTGGCGACAGATTTTCAACTTGAGGGTGGTAGCCAGCCAGGCGGGTACTATAAAATACCCTACCACCGTGCTATGGTTTCCTCACGATGTTTTCCTTCACCGAAAGCTCAAGCTCATTGAGGATTCGAACCCACAACCTTCGCCGCGGCGTCCGACGTCACTACCACTGAGCTAATATAAAACTATTCTAAACAATGAAATACAGACTTTGTTGCTTTGCTTTTAAATACAACAGCAAGTATCTCGTGCTATCTAGCTCAAAATATTTTTGCACTATATGGCAACCAATAGCGGATGATGTTTGGCGTATAAGGCTGCTTTTCCACCAGAGATGCGTAGCGAGGGATTTGTTTTTATCCGACAATAGGATCGCTTTATTTTCACACCTTAGCACGTCATAGATCATGTAGCGAGGCTATTGGAATCGCAGCGTTAATGAGGTGCGTTTTGATTGATAAAATATTTTCGCGCCTAAAAAAAATACCATCTGCGCAGTTTATTTATTTATTTATTGTATTTATTTATTTGTTTGTAACTTATAAAAGCGGTGGTACTATAAAGATTTACGTAATAAGTATATTTGACTATACTTTTAAACATAATGCTGCGAAAACATGCTGTCATGTTAAAAATAAGGTAATTTTTAATTTAATAAACCCCCTTATTCAGACCCATTCGATTGCCTTTCCGATCGGAAGGGCCGATTTTATTTAGTTAAATTTAGGCTGATGCTGTGTTAGTCGCAGAAGTCATTTGCCGCGATCGTGTACCGATCGATTGCCCCATTCCAAGTGGAAGCCTGAAATGAGAAAATAGCAGCCATCCTACTCAGTAGACTACTCAATCGGTTCGTCTACCGAATCGGGACCGCAACCGAGCAGGTCTGAATAAGGGAGAATATCGGATTAGTAGTTACTCTTTCGAACTAGCTTCTTAAAGTTGCATTTGCCTTTAGCAAGTAACATCACATTATCACCACTTCCGACTTATTCATAAGAGAACATTTCACTAAAATATACTACAGTGATTCAATATCGATTCTTATGTACTTTATGTTAAAATTGATCATTTTAATTTATAACTTAATAGGGTATATGACAAGGTTTATTATAGTCTAGCAAATTAGCTGAGTACTTATACTGTGGCTTTTGTTTAAGTGTCAAAACTACTTTGTTTAGACAGATGAAACTAGACTTAGATTCCATATCGATAGAGATGGAATTTCACTGGTTTACATGTTACTTACAAAACTCAACGACACAAAAATAAAATTCAACCTTTTAACAAAGGCATAAGGACCACAATTGATTAAATAACCTAAACATGACTTACACAAGTTAAATATACGAAGGTACGTTATAGAATGGTCTGGTCACATTTGAACTGGATTGGCACTTCATCTGAGTGTAAAAATTATATTATAAAAACAATGTGCCTAAAAGTGGGTCCATTAGTTATGTTAGAAAATCCACCAAAGATATTCATTCATCCAAAAAAAAAACAAAATCCTAAAATAACTTACAAAATTTGGAAAAATACTCTATCTCCAGATCATCATTAGGACATCGTGTTATCAAGTAAATTAGCATAAATAAATAAAAAACTTCAGTCGAAAAAGCTTTGGGTAACATACATTATTATTACAAAAGTTTAAAGCATGTCATTTACGATAGCCCCGTCTCATATTATTATATGACGATTGAAAGTGACAGATATATTTAAAACCTGGCGTATCTTTTGTAATAAGTATGAAGTTTGCAATAAAATAAAAAAACTATAAAATGGCCAATAAGATTTCAGAGATCAGTTGTTATAGTTTCATTAAAAGCGTCATAAATATTTTAATATTAATTTTGTTTAAGGCACCATATTTATTTGTATTTACAAAAACTTTCCAATAGGAACATTTAATTTATATATATATATATATATATATAATGGCGGCTCTTATTCCTCTATTTGCGTCTCCTTCGCACAGTATCCCGAATGAACGAGAGGCAAATAGTGTCGCTGTCCATTCTTGACATCTGCGGTTTATTACCTTACATAAGAAAGTCGTATAAAATATTTCTTTTCTTATTCATGAATACAACATTTTTTTTTATTAGGCATGAAAAGTAATTTATTAATTGTAGCAAAATAATTGCAACTATATTTTGATTATATTTCCTAAAAAAAAAGACAAATATAGTTTCAAGCTAATTTTAACCTTATATGAGTAATGGTTAAGAAGTATCTACTAGGGTGGGTTTTCTATAATTAAGGTGAACAATAATTAAAATTCAACAGTAACCGCCTCGTCTCGGAAACGTCAATTTGAAATTATAAACTGATTAAAGTATATCTATCCTTGTTTAATGAATAACCATAGAAAAGGACAGTCTAGATGACATTTTACACACTTAGATTACATTTGACACATTTAATTTATTTAATAACTAGCTGTTCCCCGCGGTTTCACCCGCATTCTCGGGATAAAAAATAGCCTATAACCTTCCTCAAGAATTGGACTATCAAATGCAAAAATAATATTTCAAATCCGACTTCCTGAGATTAGCGCCTTTAAACAAACAGACAAAAAAAAACTCTTCTGCTTTATTATATATATTGATTCCTAACTCACTGACAAGCTAATTGCTTATAGAAGAGTTCAGATATTGAACGATTTGTTGTAATTTTTAACCATTGGTTACTTTAACTACGGATTAAAAAACCCACCGCTCAAGGCGGACGAACCAATATATCTTATAACTAATTTGTATTGTCATTTAAATCACATATTTTGTGCGGAATTTGTGATAATACATACCGTCCATTGGTTTACCTGAAAAAATAATAATTATACATTTAGAAATAAACAGGTATTATTATCCATCTCGTTCTTACATGAACAGAAAGTCACGTGTTTAGAAACAGACTACGGACTAATCGTGTAGCTTGCCTTGTTTGTCATACAGCCTTTGCTAAAAGTATTAGGCGCTATTAGGGTTGCAAAGTTACGTAATTTTACCAAAAACGCTCGTAAAATACGGTAAGTTTACGGTCATTTATATAGATTACCGTAAACTTACCGTCGAGTTATGACAGTTTAAATTTTGATTTCTTTTAAATCCCGTGCGCGTATAGTTGCAAAACACGCGACGTTGCCGATTAGTGTAGGTAGTCATCGAAGTTAAAGTCGATGCGCTTCGTTTAAATAATTCTTTGAATAGAATGAATTTTAAAGAATGCCGACACTCGGTAGAAAGCCGCTGCGAGCGTACACCTAACAAGTCATTTAGTTTGTATCGAAGTGCTCCGTAGTGAAATAGATTATTGAAGTGAAATAGACGACCGCGACCACTCACGAGGAGCGGCCACGTCACATCGTTTTTTACGTTACCGGCGTAATTTTACGGCTTTGCATCGCTAGGCGCTATTAACAATATTTTAACCGACTTAAAAAAAAAGGAGGAGGTTCTCAATTTGGTTCTATATTTTTTTACGTCGGCAGTTGAGTTGGCAGACGGCCCACCTGATGGTAAGTGGTCACCGCCGCTTATGAACATATGTGTTTCCGATCTTGAAGAGTTTTTACAACGTATAGCCAAGCCAATGCCATATAACATTTAAAAAGCTTGAGCTTCCGCAGCGTGGAGTACTTGTTGTCGCCGGCGCGAGCCTGCGCCTCGTGCAGCCGGTCGAGCGCGGCGGCGGGGGCGACTACAAGTGGTACTAACTTAGAGCTCCTCGTAGAAGGCGACCCTGGTCTTGGTGGAGCCCTGCTTGAGCTTCCGCAGCGTGGAGTACTTGTTGTCGCCGGCGCGAGCCTGCGCCTCGTGCAGCCGGTCGAGCGCGGCGGCGGGGGCGACTACAAGTGGTACTAACTTAGAGCTCCTCGTAGAAGGCGACCCTGGTCTTGGTGGAGCCCTGCTTGAGCTTCCGCAGCGTGGAGTACTTGTTGTCGCCGGCGCGAGCCTGCGCCTCGTGCAGCCGGTCGAGCGCGGCGGCGGGGGCGACTACAAGTGGTACTAACTTAGAGCTCCTCGTAGAAGGCGACCCTGGTCTTGGTGGAGCCCTGCTTGAGCTTCCGCAGCGTGGAGTACTTGTTGTCGCCGGCGCGAGCCTGCGCCTCGTGCAGCCGGTCGAGCGCGGCGGCGGGG
The DNA here is from genome assembly GCA_951216915.1 of Tetheella fluctuosa. NCBI lineage: Eukaryota > Metazoa > Arthropoda > Insecta > Lepidoptera > Drepanidae > Tetheella > Tetheella fluctuosa. Next base: position 8,568,430 of record OX578233.1, on the reverse strand, counting down.
GCGACTACAAGTGGTACTAACTTAGAGCTCCTCGTAGAAGGCGACCCTGGTCTTGGTGGAGCCCTGCTTGAGCTTCCGCAGCGTGGAGTACTTGTTGTCGCCGGCGCGAGCCTGCGCCTCGTGCAGCCGGTCGAGCGCGGCGGCGGGGGCGACTACAAGTGGTACTAACTTAGAGCTCCTCGTAGAAGGCGACCCTGGTCTTGGTGGAGCCCTGCTTGAGCTTCCGCAGCGTGGAGTACTTGTTGTCGCCGGCGCGAGCCTGCGCCTCGTGCAGCCGGTCGAGCGCGGCGGCGGGGGCGACTACAAGTGGTACTAACTTAGAGCTCCTCGTAGAAGGCGACCCTGGTCTTGGTGGAGCCCTGCTTGAGCTTCCGCAGCGTGGAGTACTTGTTGTCGCCGGCGCGAGCCTGCGCCTCGTGCAGCCGGTCGAGCGCGGCGGCGGGGGCGACTACAAGTGGTACTAACTTAGAGCTCCTCGTAGAAGGCGACCCTGGTCTTGGTGGAGCCCTGCTTGAGCTTCCGCAGCGTGGAGTACTTGTTGTCGCCGGCGCGAGCCTGCGCCTCGTGCAGCCGGTCGAGCGCGGCGGCGGGGGCGACTACAAGTGGTACTAACTTAGAGCTCCTCGTAGAAGGCGACCCTGGTCTTGGTGGAGCCCTGCTTGAGCTTCCGCAGCGTGGAGTACTTGTTGTCGCCGGCGCGAGCCTGCGCCTCGTGCAGCCGGTCGAGCGCGGCGGCGGGGGCGACTACAAGTGGTACTAACTTAGAGCTCCTCGTAGAAGGCGACCCTGGTCTTGGTGGAGCCCTGCTTGAGCTTCCGCAGCGTGGAGTACTTGTTGTCGCCGGCGCGAGCCTGCGCCTCGTGCAGCCGGTCGAGCGCGGCGGCGGGGGCGACTACAAGTGGTACTAACTTAGAGCTCCTCGTAGAAGGCGACCCTGGTCTTGGTGGAGCCCTGCTTGAGCTTCCGCAGCGTGGAGTACTTGTTGTCGCCGGCGCGAGCCTGCGCCTCGTGCAGCCGGTCGAGCGCGGCGGCGGGGGCGACTACAAGTGGTACTAACTTAGAGCTCCTCGTAGAAGGCGACCCTGGTCTTGGTGGAGCCCTGCTTGAGCTTCCGCAGCGTGGAGTACTTGTTGTCGCCGGCGCGAGCCTGCGCCTCGTGCAGCCGGTCGAGCGCGGCGGCGGGGGCGACTACAAGTGGTACTAACTTAGAGCTCCTCGTAGAAGGCGACCCTGGTCTTGGTGGAGCCCTGCTTGAGCTTCCGCAGCGTGGAGTACTTGTTGTCGCCGGCGCGAGCCTGCGCCTCGTGCAGCCGGTCGAGCGCGGCGGCGGGCGGCGACTCGACGCGCAGCACCGAGAACTCGCAGCGCAGCGAGTCTAGTTGCTGCTGTAGGTGCTTCGACTTAGCCAGGTATTCCACTCTGAAATGAAAAAAAATACGGATTACCTTTACTTACTAGCTTTTCCGCGCGGTTTCCGGGATAAAATATAGCCCATGTTACTCAGGGATAATGTAGCTTTCTAATGGTGAAAGAATTTTTTAAATCGGTTAGTAATGAGTTTATTTATTACATACAAAAATACAAATCTTTCCTCTTTATAATATTAGTATAGATAAAACGCTTAGATCTTTTAAACTACGCGATAGACTTTAATGCAGTCTTCAATAGATAGAGTGATTCAAGAGGAAGGTTTATATGTATAATACATATATATTATAGTATAGGAAAGCCGAGATATTTGAAGATTTGTAATGTGATGTTGCTGCAAATATATTTGTGTGCACTTACATTATTGCACCCGGGCGAAGCCGGGGCGGGTCGCTAGTTTAATATAAACATAACTTTTTAGCTGAAATAATGTGGTTTAGTACGTTCCAGCTCCAGCATCAAACCCTGGTTACCATATAGGATCAAAGTACTCGTTAATACAAATCAAACGAGCCCAAACTCGATGGGGTTGTGTCATTTTATTGCAGAGTTCCTATGGCCACCTTTCAGCTCCAGCATCAGACCCTGGTTACCATATGGGGTCAAAGTACTCGTCAACACGAATCAAACGAGCTCAAACTCGACGGAGTTGTGTCGTTTTATTGCGGAGTTCCTATGGCCACCTTCCAGCTCCAGCATCAGAGTCTGGTTACCAAATTGGATCAAAGTACTCTTTAATACGAATCAAACGAGCCCAAACTCGATGGGGTTGTGTCGTTTTATTGCGGAGTTCCTATGGCCACCTTCCAGCTGCAGCATCAGACCCTGGTTACCATATAGGATCAAAGTACTCGTCAACACGAATCAAACAAGCTCAAACTCCAAGGGGTTGTATAATATTATTGCGGAGTTCCTATGGCCAACTTCCAAGGTCCAGCATCAGAGTCTGGTTACCAAATTGGATCAAAGTACTCGTCAACACGAATCAAACGAGCCCAAACTCGTTGGGGTTGTATCGTTTTATTGCGGAGTTCCTATGGCCACCTTCCAGCTCTAGCATCAGAGCCTGGATACCATATAGGATCAAAGTACTCATCAACACGAATCAAACGAGCCTAAACTAGACGGGGTTGAGTCGTTTTAATCCAGAGTTCCTATGGCCACCTTCCAGCTCCAGCATCAAAGTCTGGTTACCATATAGGATCAAAGTACTCGTCAACACGAATCAAACGAGCCCAAATTCGACGGGGTTGTGTTGTTTTATTGCGGAGTTCCTATGGCCACCTTCCAGCTCCAGCATCAGACCCTGGTTACTATGTAATAGTGATTAGAAAAACTTTGCCTCTCTCATTATTCTTGCAAGGTCCTTGAAATGTCTGGTTTTATTTTTTTTGTTATTCTTGTTTCCCATTGTATAATAAACGCTGGGTCGGTCAGTAGATACCACAGATATATATTATGTACAAATATATCGACAAGTGCAAACAGAGAGCGTGAGGTCCTCCCTCGTCGGCGCACAGCGCTGTACTTGGAATGCTTTAGCGTGCATTGCCTTTAAAACGCAATCTGGAGCAATTTAAGATTGAATATCGCATGCCCTTCTTTACCGTATTCATGCACAGAACTAAAGGACGTAAGTATCAAATCTAATTTCGTTTATAAAAGAATAATTTATTGGTCTAGAGATTTTTTGTCTTACCAATGGAAAAAAAAAACATATTTTCTTAATGTAAGAATTTATTTTAGCCTTCTAACTCGAGTAGTTTTATAGAAAATAGCAAAAATCTCGCATAAAAGAGTAATTTTTGAAAAAAATAAGTATCGAGTGAAAATCTTTTAATTGTGTAACTGTCTTAGTGAAGGACAGATAAAGATCTGAAAAATCACATATTTAAGTTTTACAATGATGGAATATTTGGTTGACTTACCGTAACAATGCAAAATATCATAACATTTAGGGAGCCTCCTCTTAATGACGTGTTCATATCGGACAACGCGGTAGGACAAGGCATTTACAAGATTCTTTCAAACATGTTTGAGGATCATCAAAGGAAAATATGTCGACATCTATATATTAAAATTAACAATGTTTGTCTGTCTGTCTGTTTGTTTGTTTGTAACGTATGTGCTCCTATACCATTCATCTGATTGAGATTAAACTTTATGTTTGTACGCCGGGGACTAGCTAAAATATATATATTACTAGCTGTGCCCCGCTGTTTCACTCGCGTAGCGGTATAAAAAAACTGCCTACGACCTACCGAATAGGCACAAAAAAAAAATATAAGAATCGGTCAAGCCGTTTCGGAGGAGTATGCAGACAAACACTGTGACACGAGAATTTTATATATTAGATAATATTTACAAAAAGTTTCACAGTATATCTGAAAAGAGACAAGGAAAAATGCTCATAGCATCTCATTCCGTAGACTCATCCTCACCTCTCCTTCTCTATCTCCAACGAGAGCCGGTGTATATGTGGATCCGAATCGTCAGGCACCAACTGGTACGAGTTGAGATCGGACTCCGCCGCCGTTGTCACCCCGTTCTGTAGGCCTTCGCCCCCCAACTCCGCTGGCAACGAACACGTCGATGGGAATAGACTTGAAGGTACTGTTGATGACTGAAAAAAAAATGTGATAAAGAAATGATTTTTATATTTAAATATCTAAATTGAGTTTTAATTTCTTAGGTCCAACAAAGCTATATCTAAAGGCCAACGCAACGGAACGGCATAAATAGATGATATTACGCTCTCGCTCGCACTTAAGGGAACGTTAGGAAACTATTTTTAAAATGATTTGACAATCAAAAAACAAATCAGCTGATCTAAAAAAAAGGTCAATAACCTATTCCATCAGAAGTGATGAACGTTATAACCCGTTTGATTTAAGAACACATATTAATATGAACCTTTTCCCAATCACTTTGGTGTCGGCATTCGCTCCCGTAATAGTCTATTTCATTCTGCAGTTGTGTTGGTTGCGACGACCGGTTGCTTGATGTCATTTCATAGACACCCATTATGTTTTTCTCAGAGTTTTCTGGCCGTCTGTATAGCATCTGAAATTTGATAAATTGTTTCATGTCCTGTCTACTACACCATATAGGTCATAGGTTCCATTCCCAACTAGGACATGTATTTGTGACCAACATATCTGTTAGTTCTGTAGCTAAGAATAGAAAGAAAGTAAGTAATAGTCTGTGTAGATAAAAAAAAAACGAGATCAAATAAAAAAATCTAAATGAGTGCAGACTCCAAAGAGACAGGAAAAGGCTAAATAACTGACTATAATGGACTTAAATTGATTACATATTAAGTGTCCTATACAGGTGAATACTTGCAGGGGTGGAAGTACTCATCGATATGAACAACTTTTGGTATGGGACTACGTTTGTGTTATGGGAGCCCCCTTAAATATTTATTTTATTCTGTTTTTTAGTATTTGTTGTTATGGCGGCAACAGAAATACATCATTAATTGTTAAAATTTCAACTGTCTAACTATCACGGTTCATGAGATACAGACTGGTGACAGATAGACAGACGGACAGCTGAGTCTTAGTAATAGGGTCCCGTATTACCCTTTGGGTACGGAACCCTAAAAATATACAATAAAAAATAATACAATTTAGATCCTGGAATAGAAAAGCAGAATCAATTAAATAAACATTTCAACTTACAGGAGGTAACGACCCATTAGAAGTCCTCGTGAGGAAATTAAGGAGCTTCTCCTTGGCTTGTTTCTCCGCCAGCCTCGCCGCGAACAGCTCCGCCTTCAACCTCTCAGCTTCAGCAGCACGCTTCTCAGACTCTTCGACTAGACGCGCCGTTAGGTATTCCGCTTCACGCGTTTTACGTTCTAACTGTACCTGTGTTACAAATACTTGAGTTTTAACTTTACGTTTAGGTTTTAGTAAAAGTATAGTCTGTTTCTTTGGAGATGTTCAAAAATGTAAACAGTTTTGGTAGATTCTTTAATTTAATGTAAAATATTTAAATACCATTTCTTTAGGTTTTATAAACGTTAGCAACACATTGGCAATCCAACTGTTATTGCTAGTGTTTGTAGGAAGCATTTTTTTTGTTTTTACTTTGTATAGGCTTGTGTTTGACCACAATCTCACTACGGTAAGTGATGATGTGGCCGAAGGTGGTAAGCACACAAAGCCTAGAAGGATCTGGCTCTCAAGTGCAGCTGCCGGAACACACCAATAAGTGTTTGGCGACAGATTTTCAACTTGAGGGTGGTAGCCAGCCAGACGGGTACTACAAAGTACCCTACCACCGTGCTATGGTTTCCGTCACCGAAAGCTCAAGCTCATTGTAGGATTCGAACCCACGACCTTTGCCGCGGCGTCCGACGTCACTACCACTGAGCTATCATCGCCTTAAAAGCATAAAGCTACATAATCACATAAAAACTCAAGCCAAGTCGTTTATCTCTGTCTCTCTTATCCACGTTACCTTCTCCTCCTCAGTCTTGATGGCAGAGAGCCGCAACCTAGCGTTGTCTCGCTCTGCGTCGGCAGCTTTTTGCGCCAGTAGCGAAGCTTCCTCTTCTGCCACACGCCCTTTCTCTGCTAATAACTCCGCCGTTTCTTCTGAACGACGCTATAACGTGTATAGGGTAATTTATAAAAGAATCCTACTAAAAAAGGAGATTAATTTGTTTTGTTTGTGGTAAGTAAAAACAAACTATCAAGTAGTGAGAAAATAACTGAACATTGTAAACTGCTTCACAACACCATCAAGATGAATCAAACGAGCCCAAACTTGATGGGGTGGTGTCGTTTTATTGCGGAGCTCCTATGGCCACCTTCCAGCTCCAGCATCAGATCAGCTCCATGTCATCATACATATGCATGCAAAATTTCAGCTCATTTCAGAGGAAACCGGGAAGTGGGTCAAATTCTACTTGCAAGATTTGATTAACAACACCGGACAGATGAAAGTAAATAAAAGCTTGTAATAATAGGGAAAAAGTTTACTCTGACTTTTGGAGTTCTACTGTTACGGGGCAGTGTTCTTGTTCCGATACTGTTTTTAGTTTATATAAATGACATTGGTAATCTAAATATAGATATTTCGTTGAGGACTGTTGGGGCACGAGTCTGCCCTGAAAGCGAGAGATTCACCACGCGTTTTACCATTGCGGACTAGCGGACGTCTAATATCTTTGAAAATGGCCTTTGAAATTCTCCTCTGGCTCTTTAAAATTCTCCTCTAGCTGGTTTTCTAGCGATGTTTTTCTTCACCAAAAGCTAGTAATGAGTTCGTACGTAAGTTTTGAACCTGGATTTTAATGAGAAGTGTTTCAGTGTAAAATGTGAACTGACCAGTGCTTCGTTGGCCAGTCGTATCTCCTCCTGGTACTGCAGCAGGCGCTGCTCCATGGCGGCACGCTCCCGCTCGGCCGCCTCGCGGAGCTGCTTCTCGCGAGACAACTTGTTGCGCTCGATTTGACGACGCTATCAATAAATAACTGTATAAAAACGTCTCTCATTTATCATAGACATGATTTAACTTTTAGAATATCTTGAAATCACTTGTTCGTTTGCGCTATACTGATTTCTTTAAAGGCGAAATGCTGTTCAAATCCTGTAATGACCTTATCTATCAATGAAAAGTACCTCCCAGGCTAGCTAACACCCTCAAGATGAATATTTGTCACATACCGGTGTGGGCAACTGGACTTGAGAGTCATTTACCTGACCTTTAGCCATTACATAGTGAGATAATAGTAAAAAAAAACATAAGGGTTCCTAGTATTACCTGTTTCTCTTCTTTAGCTTGCGCTTTCATTTGCTGCACTTCCATTGTGTCTGGTTTCCGTCTCCTCATGTATAAGTCGTGGTTGCCGATACACAAGTCTAATATCTATTGAATAATAAATTAAAGAATAATATTAGTCAATCGATATCTCTCCAATCTATCCTATATAATATAACAATCAATTGCCGTGCGTTAGTCACGAAAATAGCTCGACCGATTCGTTTTTTTTTTACACCTCGGTTTAGGTTAAAAGAAAATTAGGAAACATCCACAGGAACAGCCGAAAAATCGAAGAATTTTTGTATGGAGATTGCCACTTCGGATTACTTTCAATAGATGGCGTTCGTGGCGAACCTATCGTTTGTCAGTTGCGCCATGCATAACTCGTGCGAAGCCGGGGCGGGTCACTAATGTTAGATAAATATTACGCAGTTTTCTAATTTAACACCGTACTGATGTTGTGGTCACCACACCTATGGGACATGTTCCCTTCTCTTTCTAACCTTCTTGTTTATAACAAACCACTTTTCTTTCTCCTTGAGGGTAGTTTAAAGCTGTATCATTCCACTATGACAAAGGGGAACAATACAGTGACCAAGCGTGTGAATTCGGGGAAAAAAATATATAAACAACTCACCAATTTATTCATCCCCTTTGGCGAGAAGAATATAAAGTTATTGACGGATTTATCAACGAATTTGATGACAAACTTCTTATCGTCAAAGGATATATGCTTGATCTCCGACCACGGGAACGTTGTCTTGGGCGTCAGCTTGTTGTCTTTCTCGTAAATATTCAGCCCTAACGCAGTCACGCCCAAGTACAGCTCTGTGTCTTTTTTGTTCTGTAACATGACAACTTTAAATTAGACTAGGTTCTACCCTTTGGTTTTATCCGCGTTCACGACTGAAACATCTATTCCAGGACTTAACTTTATACCTACCCAAGGAGATCACCCGTTCTGGGATAAAAAAAGATGGCGGATATAAAAAAAAATAATTAAGTATAATTTTTAGTATGGCAGTAGACTATTATTATATTTTTCTAAAAAGTAGATACGTATTTTGTGATTTTTCCATAAATTTGACGGGCCGGTTGGCGTGGTTGGTAAGATACCCTATCAATCACGCCGCAGGTCGTGGGTTCGATTCCCACTCAGGACAAATATTTGTGTGCATGAACATGTCTGTTTGTCCTGTGTCTGGGTGTAATTATCTACATATGTATGTATTTACAAAAGAAAAGTAGTATATGTAGTATATCAGTTATCTGGCTTCCATAGTACAAGCTCTGCTTAGTTTGGGGTCAGGTGGCCGTGTGTGAGGAATAATGTCCCAGAATATTTATTTTATTTACTACATCATAAATTTTTCTCTTTTAACTTTTTAAAATCACCTCATCAACAATGAACGTTTCTTTCGTGGCCGCCGCCATTTTAAATCCCAAATCGACATATAAAATTACCTTTCATGAAAATTTGTTATGAAGTTGTGACATGAAGCATGCATGTATTTGACCACCATCTCACCTTGGTAAGATGATGTGACCGAAGGTGGTAAGTGTATAACTTACTTTAATCGCGAAATAGTTGACTCCATACATATCCAGATCTTGTGCTATCTTCAGGTACTCCATTTCAGCTTCATCCCGCGACATGCCTTTGTGGTCCGCGTACCTAATTGTAAAACATTTTTTTTTAATATACCGTATTTTTTTTGTACAAAGTTTCTGTATCGAATTTTACGACACTTGTCTATATACATATTAGGATACATATTTTTGTTTAAAAAAAATTACAAACGAAATGGTATAAATATATTAACAACTGGACTCGCAGGTCGCAGATAAGTCCCGTATAGCTTATCTGACAGATGCCTGAAAATGTAGTCACTTCTTCGAAATGATCAGAATGAGTCAGCCTGTAAAGTTTCTACCAGATAAGCTATCAGAAACTTATTTAATACTAGATGTCCCCCGCGGATTCACCCGCGTTCCCGAGAAAAAAGTAGCCCATGTCCTTCTCCATACCATAGGCTATCTGCGTACCAAATTTCATCGCGATCGGCGATGTTCGTTCAGCGGTTTAGGCGTAAAAAGGTAACAAACAAACAAACTCACATTCGCGTTTATAATATTATAAGTTAGATTAAAACTTTAACAAGCTTTGTTTACAAAAATTTGTTAATTTTAGATCTTATTTCAATGATGATAAGGTTTAATAATGAAGTAATATGCATACCATATCTTGATGCGTTCCTCCCACATCTCAGGCGTCATCTGGTACTGGTCGATGACCCGCTGCGGCAGTAGATCCTCGCTCGCCAACATGCCCGGCTTGTATAGACTCTCGTCGTAGTCGCCATACTACATAGGTACACATTAATATAATGTACTTGTGATACCCGGCTAATACCCAGCCAATACCCAGCTTGGGTTGCAATATTTCTTTTATTTTTTTCTGTCAGAACCATTCGCGGGCGTACACAACTCATCTAAGATTCATAGCAATCGGATTAATGGTATGGGAACGCATACGTTACAAACAAACATAAACATTTGTTTTTTTTATATACATGGGTATTTTTTATTGTTAGCTAAAATTTTTGGATTAAAAGTGCTCATTATTAATACGACTTTTAGGCTGGACTGCTGTAATAGTCTATCCGGCTTCTTACTTTGTATGTAATGGCCGGATAGTCGGCTTTACCGACTAGGCGGAACATCTCTAATAATATAGTTGAACCTTATCCTAAAGAAATAAGGATTATTTTTCATTGACATTGTTAAACGTCAAAAAGTATTTCTTATAATGGACGAGGTATATTTAATCTTACCTTAGCTTGAACAGCATAGCTTGCCAGCAAGACAGACGCTTCAGGCGGACAGTATATATCCATGCTGAGTATAGCTTGTTTCACTTGCAGGAACAGCAAGTGCTGCGTCACCTCCTGGATCAGTTCCTCCGCCACATCCTCAGGGTACAGCTTGCAGAGGAGCATGAATGGTGTGCCGGGCATTTGGGAGACGCATTGGTCTTGTACTGGAATGGAAAAATGTATGGTGGTGTGAGTATGATCAGATCTAGATAACTGATATACAACATATACTACTTTTCTTTTGTAAATACATACATATATAGATAATTATACCCAGACTCAGCACAAACAGATATTTTCACGCACACAAATGTTTGTCCTGAGTGGGCATCGAACCCACGACCTGCGGCGTGATAGATAGGGTATCTTACCTATCACGCCAACCGGCCTGTAAAGTAAGTGCTTGTAAAGGCCTATTTGAATAAAAGATATTTTCATTTTCATTTATGAAAGATTATTATTATTTCCTGGCTGGCTACCACCCTCAAGTAAGGCGATGATAGCTCAGTGGTAGTGACGTCGGACGCCGCGGCGAAGGTCGTGGGTTCAAATCCTACAATGCTTTAGCCTTGGTGAAGGAAAACATCGTGAGGAAACCATAGCACGGTGGTAGGGTACTTTGTAGTACCTGCCTGGCTGGCTACCACCCTCAAGTTGAAAATCTGTCGCCAAACACTTATTGGTGTGTTCCGGCAGCTGCACTTTTTTTTTTAAACTTTGACAGCTAGTAAAATCCAGTACATGTATTAGTTCAGTGAAATTCCGCAATATGGTGTTTTATTTTTCTGGTCGGTCTTTATATCATTTTGACATTTCGCTGAAAAAGCTGTAGTTGATTAAGGGATAATGGCTTACAAGACTACTGGCTAAGTCTGGCTGAGCATTAAATATTAGGTGGTAATAACTTCCTAGTCAAATATAGTTTGCTAATCTTAACTTTTTAAACTTACCTCTCTTATCCAGCTTCAGCCAACTTATGAAGTGTTTCGTATCTTCGAACTGTAGCCCAAAGAACCAGGTCTCCCTCAAACCTATTGTCCTGCATACTAGATCGAAAAGATCTCTTCCTGTTGCACGCCACTGTAACAATGTCATTTGAAAATGATTAAGTAACATTTAAGTAGTTTAGACACTCTGCAAGTGTCACATGGTTTGCAGATAATTACAGAATCATTTGTAGTGAATGGCGGTACCAAAATGCTTATAAATAACTAGCTTTTCCCGCGGTTTCACCCACGTTCCCGGGATAATATATAGCCCATGTTACTCAGGGATAATGTAGAATTCTAATGGTGAAAGAATTTTTGAAATAGGTCCAGTAGTTTTTGAGTTTATTCGTTACAAAATTATAAATATATTATAGTATAATAGTATAGATTAATATTATAATAATAATTACAGCCTATATCTGCCCACTGCTGAGCACAGGCCTCCTTTCACGAATGGGCAAATACTCCACCAACAGTAGTAGTGGTCAACCTACTGTTGGAGTTGTCAAGCCACCTCGGAGGTCTCCAACTAGCTTAATGACTATCACAATTAAGTGATAACCTGGATCAACGGCTTTACGTGCCTTCCGAAGCACGGAAACGCTCAAGATGAAATACCACTTGGTGGTCACCCATCCAGGTACAGACGATCGATTTTAAGGCGATGATAGCTCAGTGGTAGTGACGTCGGACGCCGCGGCAAAGGTCGTGGGTTCGAATCCTACAATGAGCTTGAGCTTTCGGTGAAGGAAAACATCGTGAGGAAACCATAGCACGGTGGTAGGGTACTTTGTAGTACCCGCCTGGCTGGCTACCACCCTCAAGTTGCAAATCTGTCGCCAAACACCTATTGGTGTGTTCCGGCAGCGGCACTTGAGAGCCAGATCCTTCTAGGCTTTGTGTGCTTACCACCTTCGGCCACATCATCACCTACCATAGTGAGATAGTGGTCAAACACAAGCCTATACAAAGTAAAAAAAAAAAAAAAAGACTGGACGTTACTTAACTTTGCCGATCGGTTAAGAACGGCTAATCAAGCGGTTCATATTAATTAAATAATAATAATTAGTATATTAGTAAGTATGAAGTATAATAATCCTGGACATTCCTCTCACACGGCCACTGGATCCCAAACTAAGCAGAGCTTGTACAATGCAAACTAGATAGCTGACAACAAACAGACATGTTCATGCACACAAATGTCTGTTCTGGGTAGGAATCGAATCCACGGCCTGTGGCGTGATATAGTCTATTTTACCATTACCATTTTACCATATCTCTTAAGTGTGATAGATTCAACTAAATGACAGACAAAAAAAAATTAAAACAAGTCCAAATTTTATGATAGCCCCATCTCTTTTGTTATATTATGTTAGAAAGTGACGTATAAATTTAAAACCTCTTATACTACACTTGCTTTAAACCATGTCATATAATAATTAAGGGTATTGTTTGTGAACATGAACATATAAACATTGAATTATGTATGTATGTACGCTCATATTATATATGCAAGTATTCTGAAATCCAAACATAAAAATTACAATATATAATGACATTAGTGCATATATGTTTAATTAATTACATAGTTGCATTGCAATTGCGTTATCAGTAACTAAAGTTCACTCATTATCAAATAATATCACATACTGAATGTTGTTTGCGTCAAATTAGAATTTATTGCTTAATCATGCTTACCGATTTCATTTATTTTATACTAATTGTTTTCTTTTTTCATAGTTTTCTGACTCTCAAAAGGAATTGAAGGAATAATAGAGTCATGTATGTCAATAGTACCTAATTTGATTGAGGCATTCTTATATATTTTTCTATTTTTATTATTATCTAGCATCTGCCTTGCAGTTTCACCCGCGTTCTATATACTAATCCAGAATATATTCTATCCTTGTGCCAATTTCATCCAAATCCATACAGCTGTTACGGAGTTGTAGGGTATCAAACATCCAAACGATCAAATTTATAATATAATTAGGAAGTAGGATAAGGTTGTATTTTTAACCCACAGATTTAGAGTAAGTTAGATATTGCCATTCACTAAATAGTAAATATGCAGTATGACAATTTTTTACCCCATTTTTAGGATTCCGTAGCCAAATGGCCCTTATAGATTCGTCATGTCTATCTGTCTGTCTGTCCGTATGTCACAGCCACTTTTTTCCGAAACTATAAGAACTATACTGTTGAAACTTGGTAAGTAGATGTATTCTGTGAACCGCATTAAGATTTTCACACAAAAATAGAAAAAAAACAATAAATTTTGGGGGTTCCCCATGCTTAGAACTGAAACTCAAAAATTTTTTTTTCATCAAACCCATAAGTGTGGGGTATTTATGGATAGGTCTTCAAAAATGATATTGAGGTTTTTAGTATAATTTTTTTCTAAACTGAATAGTTTGCGCGAGAGACACTTCCAAAGTGGTAAAATGTGTGTCCCCCCCCTGTAACTTCTATAATAAGAGAATGATAAAACTAAAAAAAATATATAATGTACATTACTATGCAAACTTCCACCGAAAATTGGTTCGAACGAGATCTAGTAAGTAGTTTTTTTTAATACATCATAAATCGTAAACCACAATTTACCTTTCATTCAATCAACTAAAATATAAAAAAAAAATGGCAAAAAGCAAGGTCTTACAGCACAAATAAAGGAAAAATTACAAAAATTTAAAGGATGTCCCCATACATACATAGTTACGCCAATTAATAAAGACCTCCGAGATGTATGGGCGCTCATACAATTTAGAAGTCTAGCTTAATTGGCACCAACCTCAAATAAGGTAAACAAATAAAATTTTGCATTTCCCGTGATGGACGAACGATGGACGAAGTTTGTACGAAACCCTCGGTGTGCGAGTCTGACTCGCACTTGGCCGGTTGTTTTTTGGTTTGATGCAATTCAGAAAGGGATAGGCTAGTTGAAAAATAGCAAGTAAATAAATATTTTGTTACCTGGATACCCAGGCAAACTAGAAAAAATAATGTTTACAAGCTTTTCTATTATGCATGGTAAAATATAAAAGGTAACTTCCACTAAACTAACCGCACACTTTGATAGCCATTTTGACAGCCCATATATTTACATGTACCAGAAAAGGACAAGCATAGTGTTTAACTAAAAATTACATGCTGGTAAAGTAAATATCAACATATATTGTATGCTGATGTAACTGAACCACCTATATACTAAAATTTTAAATAGAAAATAATATTAATTAAGTAAATATAATAAAAATTAAGTATAATTTGTGATCATTATGGCATCACTGTTGTTTGTATCTAAAGGAAAAATATTGTATAATAATACAACACAACAAACTTATGACAATGTTTATAGCATATGGCTATAAACATTTTTATAAAAACTGTGTGTAAGTATAATGTTAATTCCTTTTATTGAGCTGGTCAGAGTAGCCTCAGGGGTTGCAAAAGATAAGTATGATATCAATAAATGTGAAAACCATATTGATATAAACAATAAAAAAACATGTCTTATTTTGGTGCACTGAACATTACCTATTGTTCATTCTTACAATTATAACTAAGGGTGATAAAGTGGACCCAAAGTGTTAATTATATGACTCATAATACGGTCCATTGAGTTAACATTCTTCAGAACATAGTGTACCTACCTAAACAATAACAAAAAATGTATAACAATTTGTCAGTAATATTTACCTCAAGGTTAAACTCCAATTCAGCATCTAGAGTAAAAACTTTGACCGGGAACGATTTGGAAGCCTTTTTCCTTCTAAACGGCGGCATTATTCCGTATCATAGTCCAAATACTTTACTCTGAAACAACAGGCGAATCTGTATGATAGGTTATGATAGTTACACTGCCACTAATTAATTACCACACAATGTCTAACGTTTACGTAATGTGCAATCGGTAGAGGAATGTGTATAATTTCACATTGCGTACTATTTCCAGCGGTTATTATTTACAAACAAGAAAAACGTCAATGAAACAAGAAATACGAAGGCGAATGAAGAAAAAAATATTGGTGGAACATCGTTCCGTTTTATGTGTTTAATTATTACAAATATGTTTTTGATTGAACTCGTAAATGAAACTGCGTGTATAGGAATGCTAGAAAGGAATGAATGGTTGTCTATGTGGAATGGAGAGTACATTCTAATTTGGGTCATACTCAACACCCAAGTAATGTTGCCATATATTGATGATTAGTTTTTTTACATTGGATAGCATGCTTTTTTGACACTTTAATTTGACATTTGATTGACAGCATTCATTTGTAGCCAACTTCGTTTCAAAAAACTTCATCACCACGTGCGGTGTTTTATTTGTGAAAAGTGTTATAATATAATAAGTTACAATGGGAAAGTTTAGGTCTAAAATAAAAGGCAAATCAAAGGGGAAAAGATGGCAAAAAGGTCAATCTTCAAATTCCAACCCGAAAATCCAGAAGTACAGGGAAATGGCGAAGTCACGATTCTTTCAGGAAAATTTGGGTACTTTCAACTATTATCTTATTGTATTTATTTGAATTTACCCTTTTAAAACATTCAGTACGTGAATTACTATTCAGATTTCTAAATTATACCTGTTATCTAGTTCTAACTACTGTAACCAAAATAAATATTTAAACGATGCCTACTATAATTTTTATTTAGTTTGTATTCACAATTTTTTATTTTTACAGGGAGTACAGGCCTAACCCAAAAGGCTGTCCTAAAGCATGATGCAATGATGACCTACAAACACACCTCAAATAAGGATAATAAGTCTGAAGCTGAAAATGAGCTAACTATAGCAAAGGAGTTTGAGAATATGTCTGTCAAAACTGGAGATGATGGATCAGACACTGAATACTCTGGGTCAATGAGATCTGGGACATATAAGACTTTTCAGACATTTGCCTCTGATTGGAGTCAGTGTTCCAATATAAGTTTTAGCAAGTAAGTATAGGTTGCGACTTTGGGGTGTTATAAAAATCTTAAATTCTAATATCTTAGTGTTATGTAGTTAAGGAATTCAAATATAAATACTTACACATTGTTTGGTGGTAATTCATTAATTTAGTACACTTAAATTAATACAATATTTTTTATTAAGATTTATAAAAAATGTATTTCTAAAATTATTTATAAGATTAAGAATTAATTTTATTTCCTCACATAAAGAGCACACATAACAAAATTATAAGAGAATTAAATATTAAAAGAAAAATGGGTATAGATAGAATTACAATTACATACCAAAGATGTATAAAAATATCCCTTGCTGAGTTTCTTGGCGGAGTCTTCTCAGTCCAAGTGTATTCCGAACCGGTGGTAGAATCAATTGTAGCGTTCATAAGTGCCTTATTAGGGCCTAAACTGAATAAATAATTTTGAATTTGAATATACCTATTTTCATAATATTTGTAACATTTTTTTTTTCACATAAAAAATCTATCATCAGGCTGCTGAATAGGTTTGACTCTAACAATGCCCTTCATAAAGAGATGTTGGCTGTACTGGCAGCAGTTACTGAAGTTATCAAAGAGCAGGGAGGCAAGGAGACCACCACAGAGTATTTTGCTGCACTGGTTAGTACTTCAAATATTTGCTATAGATATATGATATCTGGGCTTTTATTACACAAAGAATAATATACCATATGTCATATCTATAGTACAGTCAGCAACATAAATAGCTGAACAGATACAAATTTACAAATAACTTCTACACTATAAGTATCCATAATATGGAAAAATAAAGTAAAATGTATGTCTCCAAAAACCTACATACTGTAAATATATACATCATGGATAGTTTTTGCCATGTAAACCATGGTTCCTGATATAATTTTTTTGGGTTGTTTTAAAAGATTTTTTTTGTACAAAGAAACCTATACATATATTGATTGACAGTATTCAATTTGAATAAATATTCGGCGATTTTAAAGTAAAATTTCACTTATAGTTCATGAAAATTTTGATCTCAAAGGGTTATCTCACAATAGGAAAAGAATAAAGACATAAATTTGCTTTTTTTTGTTGACTTTTCACAAGATTGGAAAAACCTTAGATTGCCTTGCATCATCCTTAAAACAATACCTTCCCTAAAATACTGTCCCTTAGTTTTCCCTGAGTGCTATGATATGGTATGGTTCTTCAAAAGCGGCGTAAAAAGAGCTCCTCAAGGTCGGCAACAATCGACAATCTTCTAGGCTTTGTGTGCTTACCACCTTCGGCCACATCAGCACCTACCATAGTGAGATTGTGGTCAAACACAAGCCTATACAAAGTAAAAAAAAAAAAAAACCCCTGGTATTACAAATGTACATAGGCGGCGGTGACCACTTACCATCAGATAGGCCGTCTGCCAGCTTGTCAACCTACATATGGTTTAATGAAAATCAAGTCCAGGTTTTAAATATCTTAAGAATCAGAGCTATCTTAAAACCTGGGGTTTTCAAGACACTCTGAACCGTCTCATTTAATAATATTGAAAGTCATTTGCCCATGACATATTTTCAAGAAAAAATATTCCAAATTCTAAACATATTTAATTATTACAGATGGAAACCCTAAAAGCCTCAGAAGTAGAAGAAAACTTAGTGGCAACACTGACATTACTGTCAATGGGAATAAAGTCCGTACCGGAAGCAGTCCTACGCAAACAGTTCTCTGACTCAGCCACAGTGTTCACGGACATATTAGAGAAGAATGCTCAGTCTGAAAATGGTGCTTTATTACGTGGTGCAGTAGGTTGTTTGTCTGTGCTACTACGGGCTCAAGAGTATGCAGTGTGGGGTGATTCATCTACTATGAGGGTGTTTGACTCGGTTCTGGCGTTTGCGTTACATTCTAAGCCTAAGGTTTGTATAGACCAATATTTATTATATTGATTTTATCAGGGTGGAAAGGTTCCAATGGTCAATTCAGAAGGTTGCTCTTGCTGAGGCAATTGCTCTTTTCAAACCAACTCAGATTTATTAAATAAGGTTATTTATCTAGTCTCACAATATTTGTTTATTATGACGGAAAAAAATCGACTTATGAGTGACTTACAAAATAAGTTAATAAATAGATAGCAAACTCAAGCAGACCAGCCCCCACAAGCAGCACCCTTTTATAAGTATGACACATGTGGCTGCCACATGTATCACCTTCCTCACATATATTGTAGATCTATCTGCTTGCTAAATTTTATCTTAGCCGTTTCAGTGCGATTGGGTACTAGAGATAGAATATAAAAAAAAAAAAAACAAAAAGTTGCGTGTGAGTGTGTGTGTGTTATATAAATAAATATACATTCTGCCTTCCTATGACAAATATACAAAGACTATAATTGTAATTATTTTTTAGGTACGAAAAGCGGCACAACATGCTCTGACATCAATCCTACGTGGCAGCTGTTTCATGATACCGTCAGATGACAATAAAACTAAGGTATGTACATTATGATCACTGATAGATAACTAGCTATCTATTATCTATAACTTGCTGATATTTTTTTCTACCATTCAGCAATTGTGTACTACCTTAATAGATTATAGATGTTTTTAAACCAATATTGGATTTAACTAGTTTTAAAATCATAATTCATACATACAATTATCTTCATGCTTAGCTTATTATCTTTATATTAGCTTCATGCGTGAATCACAAAACTATGTCCTAAATGTGCTTAAAATTGACGTTTTAAAACGTGAAAAAATCTTTTGTTTCTTATTCTGTCAACCTTCTTTATTTCATACTGTCCTGATGTGATTCAAAATATTATATTTTTAAAGCTGGCAACATAGATTAAGTCCTCTATTTTGATATCTATCCACCTAAACTTTTACATAAATAAAAAAGAACAAAGATCTATAAAAAATATCCCTTGCTGAGTTTCTTGCCGGAGTCTTCTCAGTCCAAGTGTATTCCGAACCGGTGGTAGAATCATTTGTAACGTTCATAAGTGCCTTATTAGGGCCTAAACTGAATAAATGATTTTTGAATTTGAATTTTAAATTGACGTATCTAAGTGCAGTCGTAAAAGTATACAATTTATTTAGATACCAAAACTGCATCCGGCATCGAACAGAGTGGCGGAGTACTGTCTCTCACAAATCAAGGCGGAAGCTCTCCTATCTGGGCACCGCACAGTACTGCACACGTTGACTTTGCTACGGGATGTGCTACCTGTGTTCAGCAAGGATTATATAAAGGTATGTCATTTGTCACTTATTTATAAAGCGATGATAGCTCAGTGTTTGTGCCGTCGAATGTCGCGACGAATGACGCGGTTCGAATATATGCATGAGCTTTCGGTGAAGGAAAATATGGGGTATTTTGTAGTATCCGCCTAACAATCGAACGTATCGCCCATTTATTTCTATAGATAATAGCGACCCGCCCCGGCAGCAGAACATATTACGCCAATTTTTTTTAAATAAGCATAAATAAATTATATAACTATAGCTTCCGCCCCGCGGTTTCACCCGCGTTCCCCAGGCTCTTATGTTTTCCCGGGATAAAACGTAGCCTATGTTCTTCTCCATACCATAGGCTAGCACCATCTATTGATTACTTACTAAATCCAGTCAACAGATATCGCCATCTGTTAGAATCGTTTGGAGCTAACAGATAATTGCACGCGGTGGTTATGCTATTAAATTGTAGCTTATATGAAACGTTTGTATTTTTAACATAGCGCCATCTATTGAATACTTACTTTATTTTTATTTATTTATAGACGCGGTAAGTAGACTTGGGGTATGTTCCGATATACAGCCTACCCAGTATAGCTAACTATAAAGGAACGGCTTCTCAGTATACTCAATTGACGTCACACATTACAGTGCTAGCAGTGTCCGATATACACTGCTAGCACTGTAAGGTGTGACGTACCATACCCATAATTACTCAAAAATAAGAGAACAAAATGATTCGACAGACAATATGCGAGGCGATCCTCTCGCTGATGACGCACAACAACGTGTACATAAAGACGTGTTGCTTGCACACGCTGCACGCTCTGTTCGCGAGCTCTAGCTCTAGCTCTAGCTCCAGCTCATGTAGTGAGGGCGCAGCGTGCAACATGCCGGCCGGGCTCGCGGCGCAGCTCACGCGCGCGCTGATGGCCGCGCGCCCGCCCGCCAACGACACGGGACAAGTGCTAGCCTGGGCCACCGTCTTGCAACAGGGATATGGATGTTTGGCTGGGTTGGTTACTCCACGATTTTTGATTTTGTTCCAATTATCAGTTTTCAAAAGAGTTTTTTTGAACGTGGAAATCGAGTCTTTTAATGTATTATTGATTTTGATTAAGTACATGTTCGAAGCGATGATACCTCTGGTAGTGACGTCGGAGGTCGTAGCGAAGATCGGTAAGAACCCTACTGAGCTTTCGGTGAAGGAAAACATCGTGAGGAAACCATGGCAGGGTACTTTGTAGTGCCTGGTTGCTTACCACCCTCGAGTTGAAAATCTGTGGCAAGGTACATGCTGGTGTGTTTCGGCACTTAAAAACCAATTGCTTCCAGGCTTAGGAGACGGTAGTCATTTACCATCGGTGGACCGACTGCCTGCTTGTCAGCTCTCTGAAATAAAATAAAATAATGTCTGTCATCATCTCAGCATGTAAAAAGTTCAATGACTAAAATTGAAATCTAATAAAATTATATTAAATATTTTTGAACAGGTTAGACTTAAATCTATGTATGCCCAACTTGCCTCTATTCGTGAACATCTGCGTGTCGGAACTGTGGCTATCGGATGTGGCCGACATCAACTCGGCATCAACAAATGCATTGAAGGTAAACTATCATTCCTAGGGCATAATTCTAGCTATTGACAATGATGTTGCATTTGGCACTTGATTAAAAACATGACAGACGCTATTTCGCCAAGTTAGACCGAAAATAATTTAAATGTCAAAACAACTTAAGTTACCACAGGTTCGGAAGTCGGACTTCACCTAATAACTGTCAATATACTCAAGCAATCATGTAGAAAAGTGTCGAATCGTCAAATATGGCAGTCTGACCTAAGAAATAAATATTGCCACCCGAAAATATTATAAGGTACCTACCCTAATTCCCCACAGGCAGTACTCCTAGACTGCGTCAAACCGGCAATAGAGTCAGAAGACTTCCCCAAGTATAAGACCCATGTGGAAGGCATATTCAAGAGCATTGGCACCGGCCTCGACAACCCCTTCAACCAGGCAATCAGGCATGTTATACTCACCATCGCAGTTTGCTTTGAGGTAAGTATCACTGATTACCCCCCCCCCCCCCCCCCCTTATTATCATAAAAAAGTAACAACGCTTTCAATGAATTCCATATTTTAGCTTGAGTTTTGTGCAAATCTATGTGTAAATAGAAAGCTTTATGTATTGTGACATTTCATAACACTATACCAATACATTTTATCCACAGATTGGCAACGAAAAAGTAACAAATACACTAGGTCCTCTCCTAAAAAAACTGAACGAACGCCGCGAAAGTCACAATTTCCACAATGAGAAAGAGGTAGAATACGCAACGGGTTGCGCCATAAAGGCATTAGGACCAGAATTCGTATTAAGGGTCATACCTTTACGAGATGGCCCAGAAAGCATCAATTTAACCCGCAGTTGGTTATTACCCGTCCTAAAAGAAAAGATCTCCAATGCCAATCTAAAATACTTCGCAACAGAGATATTAGAAATGGCAACATTCTGTCGAAAAAAATCTAGGGAATCAACGCAAACAAAAGATATACCTGGCTCGCATACTTACGAATTACTGTGCAATCAACTCTGGGCTTTATTGCCTAGTTTTTGTAATAGCCCAAAAGATGTTAAAGATAGTTTCAAATCTCTTGCTAGAGTTTTAGGTAATGTTTTAAAGGATAATCCGGAGTTTAGGTTGTCGGTAATGCAGGCGTTAAGGAAGCTTATTGCTTGCACTTCGGATTGTGAGGAAGATAAGATGGAGTTGGGACGGTACGCTAAGAATTATTTGCCGATTTTGCTGAATGTTTATATGTCGCCGACAAAGGGGAGTAGCGCTGAAGGCCAGAGGTTGGCAGCCTTGGAGACTATTCAGGTAAGAATAAGACTTTACTTTGACAATAGCCACTTTACTTTATATTTGTTAACATGTTACATTGAATACATCTCTGAATACTTCTACACAGGTATATTTAACAATAAGCGACCAAACACTCCGAGAAGAGCTATTCAACAACGCATTACAGCAACTAGAAACGTCAGCCGACAACCATTTCCAAAGAGAATCTATATTAGACATAGTCCGCCTTCTAGTTCTATACCAGACAAGCGATCAAATCGCAAAACTTTTCGACGATTGGGTTTACCCCCTCTGCGAGACAGTATTAGAAGACCCTAAGAAATTTAAAAAGGCAAGGAAAGAAAGAGAGGCTATGGATGAGTCCGGGGAAAAAAAAGAGATGAAATATAAAGATAAAGCTAAACTATTAGAAATGGAACACAAGAAGGCGTATAGGATTTTAGAGGAGATATTCAAAAGTGATCAAGATGGCTGCAAAGGATTCTTGAAAGTTAATTATAAGAAGATTAAGAAATTATTGATGACGTCATTGAATAAGGTAGCTGACAGTAGTAAGGCTGCGCGATTGAGGTTTGTACTCTTTTAGGTTTCGGGTATTTGCCACCATTACTTTTTCTGGGCAAGCGTGCTACATCCTCAACCTCGTCTTGACTCCTCCTGGGGTCAGTCGATTGCCAAACGTAAGCCCATTTAATTTTAAAAAAGCTACCATCGTCATCACCATAGAGAACATTGCCATCTAGCATTTTTACCATTGACAAAGTAGCTATCCTATTGTCCTTGTTATCTGCTTCTCTACTTATTGTTTAGTAGATACAATTCAAACGTTGCCTATGTCACCTACAGAATCTTTATTATTTTGTATATATGAAGAACATCTTATTATGGACATTTAAATGCTTTCTATAAAGTGTTTTTCAGAGTGCACAAAATCGCCTTTACGAAGACAACGTCTATATGTATGAATATTTAATTTGAACCTTATTTCCAGATGTATAGAGCACTTAATCAATTCATCTCCGTTCCTAAACGCGGAAAGCAAGTTGCTGAAGAGTGCAATAGCAGAATCTGTGATATGTACTCGCGATATTAACTCTAAATGTCGACAGTGCGCGTTCAACCTTATAAATAGTGTTGGAAACGTATTGAAAGAACAAGAAGATGGTATGTAGTTTTTTTTCTGTACTTATAAAAAAACGTAACCCTGTCTTTGCGCATGCGCAGTCGGGTCACATCCTGCAATGAATTTGAGTTTTCTATGAAGGGAAACATTGTGAGCAAACCATGACTTGGTATTAGAGTACTTTGTAGTACCTGCCTAACTGACTATCACAAATCTGTCTACCGGTGTATTCCGGCAGCTGCAATTGGTAGCCAATAGGGATGATGCCTGTAATCAAAATAAATTATCAAACACTAACCAATGTATAAAACATGAAAATAAATGGGGAAACCTCTATTATTTTATTAAATGTATCCTTTTAAATTTTTTATTACCAATGTAAAAATTGTTTGATGCTATATAATTATGACGTCACAAGCATGTATTTAATACAAAATTCCATATAAACCTATTGTTTTGACATTTCATAAAAAGTAGCTGATTTTATATTGAATCATCATCCCAATTCCTTTCTAGGCTTTGGGTGCTTATCACCTTCGGCCACATCATCACTTAACATCTGCTATCATCCCATCATCCCCAACCTTCACTACTATAGAAAATTACTGTAATCACCTCAATTCGAAAACCATACCTAAAAATCTTCAATCTCCTAGGAATGAAATCCTTCATTACCATGCTGACTTCTGGTCTCACGACCCCTCTCCCCCGCGTGGTATCGGCCACCCTCCGTGCGCTGGCCGCGGCTCTGTACACTTTCTCTGAAGACATGGGCTTGGAAGCTGTTCAGGAGTTGCTTGAGAAAGTGGCGGAGTACCTGCTCAATAGTAGTAGGGAGATTGTCGCGGCTGCGATGAGCTTTCTCAAGGTTTGTACCAGGATTGTTCTTGACTGATCTTTTAAGAAAATAGTAGAAGCTGCTTTTATTAAAAAAATAAATACATTTTTAATTATTGAGGTACCTAATTAATTTTTGCTGCTTACATCTGACACTAATATCCTAGTAAAAAAAATATAACTTTGTTGAGTTTCTTGCGGGTTCTTCTCAGTTGAAGGTTAACTTCGGAACTAATAAATGGAGTTCTTCAAGAAAGGTGTGAAAAGATTTTTGCAGGGTCGTCAACGCGCGATTAATGCCCCTAGTGCTGCAAAGCGGGCCGCCTTATTGGTATTAAAAAAAAATGGCTTTAACTCTGTATGTAAGCTCTACTGTGACAAAGTTTCAAGCCATTGTTCAATTCAACAGGTATACACAAAAGTGTTGCCAACCGACGTGCTGGCGGGCAGTTTGCCAATCATCTTCAAAACGTTGTCTACAATGCAAGAGGACTGCAAACGTCACTCCCGACTGGAAATAGGTTACTTCCTCACGCGGATGATCAGGAAGTATGGAGCTGATACCGTAGAGAAACTCATACCGAGCACTGATGAGATGATGCTGAGGAGACTGAGGAATATGAGGAAGATGGAGAATAGAAGGAAGAGGATGAAAGATGGACAGAAGTGAGTTTATTTGTGAGCGGTGACCGTAAGAAATGAAATTTATGGGGACGATAGCTCAGTGGTAGTGACGAATTCTATAATGAGACGCTTTCGGTGAAGGTAAACATCGTAAGGAAATCATACAGTGGTAGGATACTTTGTAGTACCCGCCTGGCTAACAGTACTGTCTGTTCCGGTATTTGCACCTCAGACCTCAGCTGCCTTCTAGGCTTTAATAAGGTCGTCAACACATTCGCAATTCCACTGGTATTGCTAATGTCCATAGGCGAAAGTACCTAGCTACTTACCATCAGGTGGACCGCCAAGCTGCTTGTCAGCTCTGACGTATTTTTTTAGCTGATCGAATCAAAAGTTTGCAAAGCTATGCAAGTCTGATGATAAAACGATATTCTGCTACTAGACTTCCAGAATTTAATCTTTAGACAACTGAGGTCTTAGCTCATCAAGCACATATCCCCGTAGAAAAGACGATGCAACCGAAACTAATCGGTTTATTTGACTGATACTCCATACAAATGTCAGATTTCATTTTGATAAAGATGCTCCACATTACAATCAGTGTGCAACAAGTATTGAGATCCATACAATTAGAATCGGACCAGTGTGTTATGTTTAGTGTGTTCTTGACTTGACACTTGAAAACATAGCGCGGTTGTAGTACTCGCCTGGCGGGCTACCACCCTCATGTTGAAAATCTGTCGCCAAGCACCTACTGTTGTGTTCCAGCAGTTGCACTTCAGAGCCAGTTCCTTCTAGGCTTTGTGTGCTTACCACCCTCGGCCACATCATCACTTACCTTAGTGAGATCGTGGTCAACACAAGCCTAAAAATAATCAAATAAAAGCGTTTCTTAACTGCGGCCCCATTAACTCTATCGGAAATTATTTCTAGGGATCAAAATTCGGACGATGAAATGGACCCAGCAATGAAAGGCACGTCGAAGACTCTGGAGGATATTCTCAAAGATTCTGACTCAGAGATGGAGTATTTGGACGAGGAGGAGGACAGGAGGCCGCGGCCTAAAGCCAAAAAGGTCAGGACCCAGGCCTGGATACAGGACGATCCGGAGAACATTGTGGATCTTGCTGATGTGTCTGCTTCTAGGAAGATTACAGGTATTTAATTCACATACAGTTCCTGCCTTACATGTAAACATGCCTTAGTATTGATGTCGTATAAGGAAGTGATTGTATCTCAAATATCTGTTTATTAAAACAGTTAAAATTTAACAGAAAGGTGCAGTAAAAATGTTCATGTATTAATAAAGAAAATTGTCATCAGCCATCTTGTCTAAGGGGGCAATGAACCCAAAACTTTATTTAAATAAAATCAAAACTTCTTAGCAACGGATCCATCGAAGCAGCAGAAGTCAATTGAAGTGAAAGCCAAGAAAAAAGATGGCGGATTCAAGACGGCGCCCGATGGCAGACTGATCATCGCTGACGATGCGGACGACGACGTAGATGATGAAGAACCGAGACCCAGTGGTGATATCGACACTGATACTGATGATACAGGTATTGGTATACAATAGTTTTATTTTTGATGCGTAGGAGTTGAAATTTTGCAAGATTCTTTGCACCTCTACATTATATACTACTTACAAATCTGTACAAATCCGAGTTGATTTTTAAAAGAGTTATTACTGAGTTTATTTCTAGCTCTTCTCAGCAAAAGCAATCTACTGAACCGTGCGTTGGAGTCAGACTATTCATAAGTGCTTGTGAATACTATTATTATAGAGTACTAGCTGTCCCCTGCGGTTTCACCTGCGTAGCGGTTTGAAATATACTTTACGACCGATTCTCAGACCTACCAAATATGCTCAAAAATTTTCATAAGAATCGGTCAAACCGTTTCGGAGGAGTTTGCAGACAAACACTGTGACACAAGAATTTTATATATTAGATTTATAAATACGAGTATCTACTCATAGAGTCATCGTTTCAAATCATCAATTTCGTTGTATGAATGTGTAAATTAGACCTTTCCTTTAGTTTGCTAATAAACATTACTTCCAGGAAGCGACACTATTTTAAATCATATAGGTGTTTTTTTTATATCTAAGTTAACAGTTTTTTTTAATCAAAATCGGCTCCGAGACTCCATCGAAAATGTACCCTAGACTTTCGAGTTTAATAATAAATTCTGTATCACAAAAGTAGGATTTAGAATGATTATTACATCCATCACTCTGTGGACGACCCCTTTATTTTAATTCCGCTCTTTCTGATTCCAATGACCAGTCTGTATGTACAGTCAGCATAAGTTGCTGAACATATGGAAAGATAAAGTAAACAAATGTTTTGTAAATGAGTGTCTACAAAAACCTACATACTATAAAGAACAATAAGCAAAAATGTTGGGAATTTGGTCCGAGAGCCTCCACTAAGCCTTGCGGGAAATGAAAGTGCCTATTTATGGTATGATTCTCGCTTAAGCCCATCATATTCTATCCCGGGGTTATCTTGCTATGGTTATGTATGTTCTAACCATAAGTATTATGATTTTGCGTTACACTTGGTATTTATTCGATGTCCTACGCCACTAACCCCCTCCCTTCTTTCACTTGCAACCCGCCCGCTTTTTTTTTTACTATTTGTATAGGCTTGTGTTTGACCACAATCTTATTATGGTAAGTAATGATATGGTCGAAGATGGTAAGTACACAAAGCCTTGAAGGAATTGGCTCTCAGGGAAGGTATAGCCTTTTTGTTAGCTATGACTATTTTTTATCCCGAGAATGCGAGTGAAACAGCTAGTTATTTATAGTCGGAACATACATAGCCACAAAGAGATAACCCCGGACAGAATTTAATAGATTTTTGCCTGGATCATATGACAAGTATGTACTCTAGTTTCCCACTATTCCCATCAGTGGAAGCACTTGGACCACTTTCACCTACTTCATGGATAGTTTTCGTACCATTTAACATCTAAACGTTTTCTAGATAACGAAGAACAAACAGAGAAACCGTCTAAACTGCTCAAACCTGGAGCCAAGAGGCGATTCGACGACATCCTCAGTATAAAGAGTGGGAAGTCCAGCAGGAGTAGAGCGTCTACCGTCACTGTCAACTCTAAATACAAGGCTGGAGGAAAGGGAATACACAGGTGAGATTGCACCTTATTGTTTAAGTTATAAGGCTATTTTTTTACTGTAATTTTTGCTTAGAGATAGTTAATGGACCGGAGAGGAACTACTTTTTATTATTATGCAACACTAGCTTCCGCCCTGCGGTTTCACCGCGTTCCCGAGGGATCTTATGTTTTTCTGTTATAAAAAGTATTCTATATTTTAATCCAGAATATGTTCTAAGTATTTGTGTACCAAATTTCATCTAAATCCGTATAGTAGTTTTTGTTAAGACAAAGTAAATTACAGTCAACCCTTTGAAAATCAACCTTGTTTCGAGTAGAATAAAGTTTATTTTTCTGTGCTATTTGCCTTGCCCAGCTTGAGCTTTCGATAGCTGGCTACCACCCTCAAGTGGAAAATCTGTCGCCAAGCACCTACCGATGTGTTTCGGCAGCTGCACTCAAGAGCCAGTTTCTACTAGACTTTGTGTTCTTACCACCTTCGGCCACGTCATCACTTACCATGGTGAGATTGTGGTCAAACACAAAAAGAAAGCTGCCCATACATCCCTATACCCAAGAATATAATTATCACATCCATGTTTCTGTTCTCAGACCTCTAGGCACCGCGGCGTCTGTGGCGTCCACAGTGGGCACAGACTATAAATCTAAGAAGGCGAAGGGTGATATCAAGAAGAAGGGCAGACACGACCCCTACGCGTATCTACCATTATCTAGGAATAATTTGAATAAGAGGTAATTTATTTTTAAAGGATTTTAAGGTGTTTCTATAGCGCAGTGGAACAAATAAAAGAAAAAGATGTTTGTGTCCTAGCCGTTACTTTCGTTCGTTGTTCAAATAATTTATTATTGTAAGGATTCATCATTTCAATCCCCTATTTTACCCCCTTTTTCAAATACACTGAAACTAGTATTTCTTTATTTCTTACCAAAAGCCTAATATGAATTTATATATCCCTACATTGAGGAATTATGGGTTGCTCATACTATTTTCCATCCCCTTTTCTACCCCTTCAAGATTATTTTTGAGACAAAAGATAGCCTACGTCCTTCCCCAAGATACAATCTATCTCCTTACCTAATTTCATCAAGATCTGTTCAGCCGTAATAACGTTATAAACAAACAGATAGAGAAAGTCGCTTTCTAATTTATGATATTATATGAATATTAGATTAGTCTATATGGGATAGAATCTTCCGTGACTCAAAAATGTATGAACAGGCAGATATGTTTGGCGAACTTATTTTTGAAAGGCCAAATACATAAATAAAGATGTCAAAAGATCTCTGAAATTATTGTCTTTAGCAATCCCCCTAGAGTTCGCACCACCAAATCCCGTGGAATTAATGAAAATCGACCTTATTTGTTCTAACATTGAGGTGGGTCTTCGGGACTTCTTTATTGGCGCGAACTCTAATAATCGAAAGTGATCAACATAACTGATAGACTGTCTGCCTTGTTGTCTCTTTCCATGTCATTAAAAAGATATCTACTTTTTTCCCTTGCATTAAAAGAGGTAGCCAATGGGGGCTATCGTTTTTGTGCTCACTGTCGAGTAAGGTCTTATAAGTTTGTTATTACGGACATGAAAACCATGTTTACATTTAAATCATATTTAATACCTTAAACCGTACCGTAAAAATATCGAGCATGCCTGACTCAGTTTTACGTAGATCGTACGTTTTGTTCGAAAAAAAAAGTAGGTAAAAGTTTCCGAAAGAAAAGACTGTCTCAAAGCACTGCCATTAATTGACCCGTAACTCATATTTGCCATAATTAATCACAGGTATTGCAAAATATTCACAATATTATTCTAATTAGAAATAAACCCGCGTAGCCCACCCAGAAACAGTGAAGTTTGACATTCCGAAGACCTCACGCTACACTAGCACCTCTAGCGCAAAATTCCTACGCGATAGCCCCCATTAGGCTTGATGTAAAACTGATGAACTGTAGGGAGTGGCGTATCTCGTGAGAGTCCTACCTAAGTCCAGCAGTGGACTGATTCACCATAGTCTAGTTTTACCATAGACAAGTAGTTTATTTTTTCATTCACTACACTTAATAACACCATTATGTATTATTTACAGGAAAAAAGCTGTAACATCAAAGCAGTTCAAGGGCATAGTGAAGTCAAAAACTAAAGGTGTCAAAATAAAGTCTAAAAAATGATACTTTCAATATTGTTTTTTTTAAAGCTTACAAAATAAATGTTCGAAATAGAACGTGCTTTGAAATATGCTGATATTGTAAAGTGCGTAGTTACATCGAATTTATTTAAACTAGACAAAAATGAATTTCAGTCTTGGAGCTATAACGTAGGGTTTATTTTCGAATACCACCGTTTATTCTTGAGTATTCGGAATTAAATTAATATTTTGGAAAACTTATAAATGCCCGATGCCACTCCTAACTGTGTAACTAATAACATACTTTATTCTCATTACAGTAAGGTTGTTTATGCGTCATATGATTTATAGGGGTGTTAAAACTGTTGCAAATAAATAAATCAATATGAATTATGGTATTGTTTTATTATTAAAATTATCTGATGACGTACCTATATTAGTTATTTCTATACATACATAATCAAACTTTTCATAAAAGTGATCAATAACGTTATTCGAAATTTCAGAGTTGCTCCTATAATAAACAACCCACTATTCCACCCTTAGAGCACTGTTGGTGAATTATAAATAACACTGTTTAATTAAATCAGGAATTTGAAATGTTTTTTAACATTTTCAGACTTTTCTATCATCTACCTCTATGACAAATTTTAGCCCTCAAAAGTTGGCCACCCGAAAATCGGCCAAGTTCGAGTCGGATTACGGACTCGCTCATAAATCGATACATTACTAGAATATACAAAATGTAGGTATGACGCGTTCCGAATCACACACGGTTTACTTTTTTTTTCTTTTTTGAGACATTGGATATAACACCAGCCTATCCACCTCAATTAGGGTTGTGGCCCATGCCCACCGTGCCCATAACGATGGGTCCGCGCTTGATTTCAAGACTACCTCACCGGGAAGAACCCTAT
Organism: Tetheella fluctuosa; assembly: GCA_951216915.1. Taxonomy (NCBI): domain Eukaryota; kingdom Metazoa; phylum Arthropoda; class Insecta; order Lepidoptera; family Drepanidae; genus Tetheella; species Tetheella fluctuosa. The sequence continues at coordinate 8,537,551 of OX578233.1, read as the reverse complement.
TTTGATGACAAAGTTACCTTATCATCCTTAAATATCTCCTAAATAATGTAGGAGTAATAAAATACAGATGTGATAGCTCAGTGGTAGTGACGTCGGACGCCGCAGCGAAGGTCGTGGGTTCGAATCCTACAATGAGCTTAAGCTTTCGGTGAAGGAAAACATCGTGAGGAAACCATAGCACGGTGGTAGGGTACTTTGTAGTACCCGCCTGGCTGGCTACCACCCTCAAGTTGAAAATCTGTCGCCAAACACCTATTGGTGTTCCGGCAGCTGCACTTGAGAGCCAGATCCTTCTAGGCTTTGTGTGCTTACCACCTTCGGCCACATCATCACCTACCATAGTGAGATTGTGGTCAATCACAAGCCTATACAAAGTAAAAAAAAAAAAAAAAAACTATTTGCCAAATTTCATCCAAATCCGTTCAGCCGTTACGGAGTTGACATGCACATTTATAATATTATAGTAGGATAAATTCATAGATGAGACAAGTGCCTGCGCCACGTCGTCGTCGCCACAGCTGTATTGATAAACCATAGGTGAAGCATGAAAGTTCACCTGTAATAGAAGGTATATCAGGGATCAAGATACAATTGCAGGGCTTACACACAACTCACCAAAGATTCATTACAATCGGATGAATAGTATACGTGCGCATTTAAACAAACTGACAGACAAACATTGTTATATATATATAAATGTAGGGATATTTACATCCAGACTCAGGAACATAGAGACAAATAATGTCATACGTAGCATAAACATGTTTGTCCTGGGAATCAAATCCACGACCTATGGCGCTGCAGTTAGATTATCTAACTAATATCAATTTTCATATAGTTGCTATTGTTTTATTACTGTTACACAATGAAGTATTTTATGATAAGAATGAATAAAGATCACGTGGAGAAGTATGTATATAGTGGCTTAAGCATTAGGTACACATTATATAACTCCACATTAATTTTCAAGTTGTTCCCTTTCGAGTAGTTGCGAGTCTCAAAATATGCGGCATAAACAGCCGTATCTTTTGATTGCGTTGACTTAAAAGTTTGATTTTTTCATAGCTCCAAGAGGTTGCAGACCTATTTCATATTTATTTTAACTTGATACCTCCACGTGTTCCTGTCTTGACAGACAGACAGACGGACGAAGAAGTGAACCTATAAGGGTGCCTTTTTCCTTTCGAGGTACGGAACCCTAAAAATGTCAATAGTAGCTGTTACAAAGATATTTCTTTGCAACAGCTTTTTTACTCTTGGGTTTAACCACAATCTCAACATAGTAAGTGATAATGTGGCCGAAGGTGGTAAGCACAAGAAGCCTATAACTACATAGCTCTCAAATGCAGCTGCTGGGACACACCGACTGGTGCTTGGGGACAGATTTTAAACTTGAGGGTGGTAGCCAGCCAGGCGGGTACTAAAAAGTTCTTACGGCTACGGTTTCGTCATGTTTCCCTTGAATCTATGACATTTGAAATCAATACCACTGTATTTGTAGTAAGTACAAATGAATGCTTAAGTTTATTAAACTACTTTTTCTCGCAGATGTAAGTTTGGTTTTGTTTTCAACATAGGCTATTTTATTCAAAGTTAAAAAAGTTTATTAACGAGGTATTCAATTAGTTAATGACGGTATTAACTAACTAGTCGTAAATTGAGCGGATTATACATTTTCTCCGCAAGTACTTGCTACTGCAGTCCACAGCGGGATAACAGTTACAGCGCGTTTCACAACCCCGAGTCATGGGAATTCACGGAAACCAGTTCCCGCGCTCGTTACATTCATATAAAATATATTTTTAAGGTGTAAACCGGTCAATTAAAACAAGTTGTCTTAGTTATTGAGGTATTTGCCTTTATTTTCAAAAGGAGGCGATTTACTATTACGGATAGACTTATTTTAATAGTATTTATATTTTTACATGGAAATTTTCATCACATTAAACCATTATTTAATATCCTAGGCCATTTAATCAGTATTCAATTCAGTATCAACAATGAGTAATAAGTCATTTCGAAAAAATACAACCATTCTGTAATAATCTATTTTTAATTCTTCATTGACACATACCGACTTCGCATCGGGGAACGATTTAAAAAAATCTTATAAATAATATACAAAATAATACAAACATTAGTTCGCTTCTCGACGAAAAAAATTGAGATTTAACATTATCGTAAGATTAAATTCCGTTAGGGAAAAATTCGTGATTAATTTACATCGTACAAAGTGAGTCCGATTCGATTCTTTACAGAAAAATAAATATACAATTATTATGTGACTACACAACCGGTGATTGCTTACAATGGGGAGCTCAGCACTTCTCATCAGCTAGCAGAGGGTCGAGCGAGAACCCGAGGTCCAGCACCGAGGGGCGCTTGTGCCGCGAGGCGCCCGCGACTCGCTTGCCGCCCCCGCCCGCGCCCGCCACGTGCCCGTTCAGACCCCGCACGTCCCCACCGAACAGCTCGCTCAACGTCTGTTGCACCTCCTTGCTCGTCCCACTGGTGCCACTACACGTCACTATTAGTTTGCGCACTTCCGGCTTGTTCGTTTTACTAGCGTTCATATGTACAGTTTTAGATAGAGACAGGGCGTTTTGATTGTAGAAATAATTGTTCGCACCGCCCGTCGATTTGCACTGAGACCGAGTCAGCGACGATTTTATATTACTCCGCACGGTAGCGAATTTCTTTCCTAATGTGATAGCGCCGCCCGCATGCGATGCGTTGAAGGTGCAGAGCGCGAGGGGGCGCGGGCACGCCGCGTACCAGCACACGTCGGCCGGCACCAGCGGAGGCGGACCTTCGTCCGGCTGCTCCTCCAGCCGCGCCGCCGCCATGCTCACACCCGCCGGCAGATCTGCGGGCGACGCTATGCTCAGGATGGGCACATCCGTCGGGATATCCGCATCGTCCGGCATCAGAAAGGGATCCGACGCGAGCGGCTGACTGAGCAGCGACGTTATGCTCGACGTGTCCGGAAGCACTGAATTGGGGTCCTCCACACTGAGGAGACTCGCGTAGATATCGTTGACCTGCTGCTCGGCGGTGGGGCTGTTGAAGGTACCGAGGTCTATCGACGTATTGACTAGGATATTGAGCGGAGCGGCGGCGGGCGGAGCGGGGACAGCCACGTGGAGGCCGGGGGCGAGCGTGGGCACGGGAGGAGGTGCGACCGCCGCCGCCGCCGCCGCCGCTGCCGCTGCCGCCGCCGCTGCCGCCGCAGCCGCAGCCGCAACGGCAGCCGCAGAATTAGGATCTCGCGCCGCGCGGTGCTCCGCCAGCAGCGTATCGAAAGGTTTCACCCGCCCCTCCACCATCCTCCTGAGCGACAGTGCATGCGCTTTACACGTCAGCGACCTCGTGCAAGGTTTAGGGTTCTCGGTCGTTACCACGCCGCAATGTTTGTTCGCGTCGTATTCTCGTAAATTAAACTTTGTTTTACTCGTTTTCGATCTCGATTGTGATTTAGGAGTGGGCATGCTCGGCGGCGCAGGCGGCTTGGCGGCCGGAGTGTTGGGTATGCTCGTGTCTAGCACGGATGGTAACATAGGTGATGTACTTGGGGGGAACTGAATGTTAGATAAATCCGTATCAGCTATTGTATATGCAGATAATGCAGATGAGTGCATAGGTGCGTATAGATCCTGTTGCACAGGGTCGGTGGTATTGGGAAAATTAATCTCATGCATGTTTCCTATATCCCTAATAATATTCTTCCAATCTGCAGCATTTGTTATATCATCTGCACTTTGGATGCCTTCAGAGTTCATTATTGCAAAAATATCATCTGTTATGTTTTCACCGAGGGGCAAATCCTCTGTGTCTTGTATACTAACAACTGGTAACTCTCCGGTCTCTACACAGACCTGCACTTCTGCTGTCACAGCAGAAGAGGTGCTGGCCTCGTCTAAGTATTGCAATTCTGGCTGAGGCAACGCTATCCTCGACAGTGGTGCTGTGGCAGTGTGAACAGGTGACGTCTCCATCTTCGCTGGAACATGGTCTATAGAGTGTGAGGATGATGGTGCTTCCTTTTTATGTCGACTACGGCTTTTAACTGTGGTTGCATGCAGCGGAGGTGGGAAAAGGGGTTCGGTTCCTGAATGGGATTCGAGTAAATGTCTATATGCCGCACTACACTTCACTATAACACCGCACATATGACACACTGCAGCGTTCAAATTGTCCATCTGTGGGAAGAGGCCGTGGAGGCTCATGGCCTCGTGTTTGAGACGATTGAGCCCCGCGCGGCGGTAGCGCGCCTGGCGCTCCGCCGACTTGTACGGATGCGAGTCGTGGCCGCGGCGGGACGCGCCACCCTTCGCCTCCACGGCCGCTGGTGTCGAGAACGCGTTCTCATCGTCCCGCCGCGGTGACAGGTGCCCGATCTCGTTTACCCACAGGTCCCACGGCTTCTCGTTGCACTTCGCCGGGCTCACGATCTTCGAGAACGGGTAGTCGCCGGACATGTTTTAGGGTTTACCGACGTACCCTTGATGAAACTACTCCCGTCTCTTCACGGGGCTCCAGCCATAGCATAACCAGCCTCGCTCCTCTGATAGGTTATTACCCCATATCTGCCTCGAGATCGCGGTCGGTCGCGAGCGCTGTCAGGGTCACATTGTAGCTGGATTGTTTACTTCATTATTTACACATATCGAATTAAAACGTGTTGTGATTGTCTTAGCTTTTATATTTACAGGGACAGATGATCTATCTCACTGACAGCTGATTATGCAGATTGTAAGTTTTTCTGAACCTCGGAACACTTCCATCTGTCGACGATTGTTTTTAGAGCACTCTCCGTGTCCCGATTGATAGAAACATGTGTTTATTTAACTTGATTTAAGTGATATTATACTCGCTACACACAAATAAAATGTCCAAAATTTCTGTTTGGTTGGTTGTAATTTACTATAGAAAGCATCAAACACTTTTTTGAGTATTTGTAAAGACCGAATCTAAACTCTATGATCGTTCATTTGTGAATGAGTGTGACGTGACAGCGCTAAAGCCTGTACCAGACGAGACGATTTGAACCGCAATTTTTAAGTGGTTATTACACTACCCTAATTTTATTAGTGACTCTCTAATTAGGGCACTATTTAGGGAGTAGTGCAGTTGGCACCCTAAATCGGAATCTAACTACAATTACACCTTCCGATTTCCTAATTAGGGAGTCTATAATTAGGGTAGTGTATTTGATTTGTGTGGTTAATTCCGTGTGGAAAGCAGTAGGCGCTATCTGCGCTATCTAAGTCCGAGATCGGGCACAATATGATTTGAGTTGCTCAAATTACCAATGAAATTGTGTCTTGCGTGGGGAACAGCTTTTATACTCTCCTCCTTATTTTTAGGTATGGTAACCCAAATCCTCTTCAAGGGCCTTCTGAATCTTGAGTCTTGACTTGACCTATAGATACTGTACTTTAATCCAATTCCAATTTGTAATTATCCGTATAAGTATATATATTTAGCGATCGTGCACCGATCGACTACCTCATTCCAAATGGAAGACTGAAATGTGAAAATAGGAGACATCTAATTCAGTCAGTACTCAATCAGTTTGTCTACCCGATCGGGACCGCATACGAGTACTCGAGCAAGTCTGAATTACCCTGTATATCGTTGTCACTTGGAGAGATATTATTTCATTTTATTTTCAAAAATAATGATTCATTATTTTCTTTACTTTATTATTATTGCTTAAAAAGTATTTACCAATAAAAGTTAATAAGACAAAATATATTTTATTATTCATTCTTATGTAAGTAAATAAAATAACAATTAATTATCAATTAATTTAGACTATTTTATTTAAGCTTCTTACTTTTAGTCATAAGTTGGTCTTGAATTGTATATTATATTTTTATAGTAAATTAAATAATAAAATAAACTGTTCACATTATTTAAGAATACGTTTTAAATTGGATTTTCTTCTTTTGACATTTTGACATCTATTGACATTTTCTTGACAGTTTGTATGAAAATTATAAATTGTGTAATGTGACACGGTACTAAAGTGCCAAGATACTTTTGCCGCTTACTGTACGTAATCTAAACTTTTATAATATTCGCATGTGTTAGTAGCCCTGATTATCGAAAACAAACGAAGGAGGTAGTTAGTAGTTATTATTACCAACACACACGTCATGTCGCATGTCGTTCACTCACTCGCGATCTCGAAATGCGTTGAATTATGAACCTCGCCACATGGGTTGCAGCCTGTGCCTGTAAAAAAATGAGAGCTGCATGCTTTAGCGCTTTTAAAAAGTGTGTCAACTCAGCGCAGGAAAGTGTGTTGACACAATTCGATATGTAAAGTAAAAGATAACCTATGCCGAATTCATAATACATCCATTTGGCGATTATAGGTTTCTATCTAAGGCTTATCGTGAGTTCTTAAAATTATAAGGTTACGTTTCTTTTCACAATTATACTTGAAACCATTTGTCCTCAAGTGATGTCATACGGTAGGCTGAACAGGTTAATTCCTGTGCCAGTGATATGATAGTATCAGTAATAGTATTAGTCAGTGCCATCAACTGTCATTTTGGGATGTGAAATAGATTGAAAAAAAATCGTTTAATTAATAATTGATTTTTCTTTTTTCAATATAAATCGATTTGTGAAAAATCGAAAAATAATCGATTTTTTCACTCAATGTCACATCTGTGCAGGGTTGTCACCCCAAAAATCATCTTGTCACTAGATCCAGTGTAAAATATCGCTAGAAGAAAACCCTTAAAAAGATGCGCAACTATTTTACATACATACATAGCACAAATGGCGCCGTCTTTTGATCGACTTGATTATTTTAGTGAACTTCGTATCTTTTCATTCGTCGCACAGATGGAGCTGTTTACAAAAATCGATTTAAAAAATGTGTGAACTATATAATCGGTTAATTAAAAATCGATTATATGAAAAAAATAATCAATTAAATATGATAATCAATTTCTTTTCACATCCCTGCTGTCATTGGTCAACGTCAGTCAGTCAACGTGGGTTTTTTTTTTTTTTTGGACTGGAACAGGAAGGTGGTGGGTCCAGGGGACCTTCTTCCACCGTTTCGCGGACTTTTGCGGTGAGCGCTGAGGGCTCTCAACCGCTACTTAAAACTAAAAACTAAAACTAAATAAATTTTGGGCAACGGTAGCCTGAGGGTGCCCCCTGTGGGGCTCGACCTCGGCTCAGGACGTTGCCTGGGGACTGAGGGAGGGCTTAGCATGCAAATATAATTATTTGGGGATCGGTCGGATTGCTAATATGCAGCTCGGGCCGCTTAATCGGGACGAGACTGGGAAGGACGTCGCGACGGTCCTCGCCGGCGAGGACGAAATCTAGGTTGACGATTTCGCATCTGTAATTGTTTGCGGGCTTCTTCGGCCTCGATCTGCGCTAGGGTCAACGTGGGAAAGATTCAATTCAAGTTATTCCAATGCTGCAATGATTAAAGAATACTAAGCTATTCAGACTAGAGTACGCGCCACCACTGAAGTCCGATAGGTCCACCTCTATCGTAGAAGAAATAAGATCCATTTTCATTCATTCCATCGGACTTCATTGGTGGCGCGGACTCTACTCTTTGAAGTCATCTTCCTTGGGCATTCCCGAAGGTTCTTATGTTTTCCCAGGACAAAAAGTAGCTTATGTGCTATTCCAGACTATAATCTGTCTCTGTGCTAATTTTCATCCAAAAAAAATATATTATACTATAAGGAAGGTAGCCGAGTTCGCCCGGGGAAGTATTACCACCATATCTAATTCCGCCGTGAAATAGTAATGCACTTGTATTACTGTGTTTCGGTTAGGAGGGTATGGGAGCCGGTGAAATTACAGCTATGAATTACAGGCACTGAAGACTTAACACCTTCATGTCTCAAGGTTGGCAACGCGTGAGTGATAAAAAATTGTATTTTCTTTGCCCGTGGTGTTATGAGCGTCTATAGGCTACGGTAACCGCTTACCATCAGGTGGCCCGTAAGCTTGTTTGCCACCTAAGTAGTATATATAAAAAATATATAAATACTTGAAAAAACCTAAATACACTGAATTGCGTGGCGAGGCGCCAAAGAGAATAAAATCACTACGAGGCGCAGTGACTTCCATTTCTAATTTATAGCAATCATACCAAAAAGAATAAAATCACAATAAAATTAAACCGTAGTAGGTAGTCTATTACGTACCAGTATTACTCTATAAACAGAAATACAACAGCTGTTTGCTGAAACGTAGTAATTATATACTCTTTGCTGCTTGCTGCTTCATGTAATTTCTTTCACTCCATAAGTTATCTGTGGTTTTCTTTCACTTTTCAAAATTTAATGTCAATTTAGTTGAAATGAGAACTTAAAAAAATTAATTTACTCGGCTTAGTATTCTCGAAAATGTTTTATAAATAAAAAACAGTAAAATCAATGTTTTAAATCGACTATGTCGGGCTCAGTTTTGTTACAAAATCACATAAAACCACATTCATGTTTCTCAAAAGCTTCGGCAAGTCGGTCTTCTTCGGATTACCAATCGGTATAACCTTTCTTGACACCGTCGGCTATGTCGCCAGAGTCGAAGGTGTTTCTATGCAGCCAGTGTTGAATCCAGAGTCAACGAACACCGACTATGTATTTTTATCGCGATGGGCCGTGAGAGACTACAAGGTGGGGCGAGGTGATGTGATCTCGTTGGCATCACCCAAGGATCCAAACCAAAAGATCATCAAACGTGTTGTGGCGCTTCAGGGCGACATCGTGAACACAATCGGTTACAAAAACCAATATGTGAAGGTTCCAGATGGACATTGTTGGGTAGAAGGTGACCACACTGGTCACACGCTTGACAGCAATACTTTTGGACCTGTTTCTCTAGGATTAATTAATGCTAAAGCTATCTGTATTGTCTGGCCACCAAGCCGATGGCAGAGTCTCCACACACAGTTGCCTGACCACAGAAAGCCACTCAGCTCACCCACTGACAATCAACAATCATAGATCTTTAGTGTTAAACTATTTATGAATTTAGTGTGTATAAAAATAGCAATAGGCAGGAAAACTGTTTTAGTAGATATGACATTTCTTTAACAAATTAAAATTAGCAATGTAGTTGAATTAATTTCTTAATATACTATAACATTTATTTACATTTACCTATGTTCCATTAATAGTGAACAATATTGATTCTGATCTTATTCTAGAGATCTCCGTTAGCTAGTCCTTCAGCTTCTGTTATGTTTGTAATACTGGAGATTTTTATACCATGCTGTTCTTAAAATAAAACTGTTAATGTGAAATAGATATAGTAAACTTAAAGCAAATAAATATGTTACTGAAAATATATAAGTTTCACCACCATATATAAATATAATTAGCCAAAATTTTAACTGTAAGATTGAAATGTTAGTTACTGTTGTTATTTTACAATTAAATAATAAACTTTGGTTATTTATAAATATTGTTTTCTATAATACCAAAAATTAAAATAGACTATACATTATCAATAATATTATATTTATTCAAACTTAAACTATCACAGGGCATAAATACTTAAGTAACTTAACTACATTTCAGACCAAAGTTCTCAAGAACAGTAACAATTGTTTCATATGAAATACCTTTTCTTATAATATTATATGTGCCAATTTTTGATAAATCTAATACAGTGGAACCAGCTCTATTCTGATCCAAGCCTTGATTTAGTACTCCCCCATCAAAAACGGCACCTAAATGTCCAAATAAATGTTCAAATTCTTTCACTGACAATGTAGATTGTTCATTACTAAAATTTGCACTAGTCAAGGCAAGAGGCATGTCAAAAATCTTTGTAACTCTATTAATGAAATTATGATTTGGTATTCTTATACCAATTTTATTAGTTTCTGGATTTAGGTATGGATTATCTAGGTACTTTGTTTTTTCTAGAACAATTGTTACCGGGCCAGGTAGTAGACTATTCAGCAAATCATCTGTTAGATGGTCTGCTTGCCCCCATTTACGTACATCACTTATATATGTTACGCAGATAGCAACTGGTTTAGCCGAGTCTCTTCCTTTTATGGTATAAAGCTTCTTTATAGCCTCACGGCAGTTGGCACTGCATGCAAGACCGTATATTGTATCTGTTGGTACTGCAATCACTTGTCCTTTTGCCAGATATTCTGACGCTTTTGAGCTTGAGAACTCATCTACACATTGAATTATGGGAGCCATATTGTCAACCTTCATTTTTGGTGATGTGCTTTTATTTCTCACTATGCAAGTACTTAAACTTAGTTTTTTAAATAACTTCATACTCAAGTATGTGTTTGTAATATACTTTCTCAGTAACTGAAGATTAAAAGTTAGAACTAGTCACGCCAATTGTGAGCACATTTGTGGTTACAGCAACGGTAGAATGTTGTCATTGGCTCATCGGCAGAACGAGTTTGCAGCTGCATGAAGTAAGCTTTACCATGACCACATTTGGGGCACACAGCATCAGTAGAATCTACGTTTTCCCATGCAGCAGCACCACCCATAATATAATCAAGTTCCTGAAAAATAAAGTAAAATAGTGAAAAGGGCCATTGAGAGTGATTTTTAAATAATTTAAGTATATGAGATAGACAGAATACTAAGGTAAGACCTTTTATTTATTGAAATAACATAAAAGCTTAGACATGGAAAAAATTAATATTTGAACATCTATGAGCTGAAGCTGACTGAACTTTAGGTTATAATGATGCAATATTGGTTACAGTAATCTGACCTTTAATTTCGGAAAAGTGCGCGAGGACACTTTTCTTTTGATATTATAGACATAAGGGCACGTGTTACATGCGTATCTTAATCCTGATACCGGGCCTTCTTCTACCATAAGGATATTAGCACACGTCGGGCAAAACAACATTATCTACCGTACTGTAGTAGTCGTATTGGCGGCTCGCTATATTTATGACAGCAAGCACATACTATGTTTATCATAGACAGGTTTACGTTGGTTATTCTTTTATTCAATATATTATTATATTATACCTCAGGATAACCAATTTTACTGAAATTATATTCCACTAAAGTTTACACCAGCCAGCGCAGGTTATTTTCTATCTCATTCTTTTGTTTCCTTCTGGCCGATTAGTGTTGCCGTTTTATAATTGAGAAAAAAGCCAACTTTTCGCCAGAAAAATGCTAAGTATAAAGTGCTAAATAAAAGTCCAATTTAATTTAAAGTATTTATCAATCAAAAAACTAACTTTTAGTCTTCTATATCGAAGAATACCTGAAGGTAAAGTATTTATTGATCAAAAAACAAAAGCATAGTCTTTTATTTCGAAGAATATCTGAAGGTCATCAACAGGTTCGTCTTGTTGTGACGTTGACGAGCCACTTTCATCAGTCACTGCATGTTCTTTAATACCCTTATTGAGTTTCAGCTCGTCATCAGGAATATTATAGGAATAACACAAGGAACTGAACTTAAACATAAACAATCGAATAAACCGAATACCGTTAAATCGAATTACACCGAATTATCGCTCGAACGTACAAGGTGATATCTCTGAACAATGCTCGGGATTTTTCCATAAAGTGCTGCCATAGACGAAAGCCCAAAATAACATATTTGTTTGGATTTTTAAATTACAATTTTAAACCTCTAAAGGTTGCTTGGCAAACAAAAAATGCTAAAATAATGCAATATGCTTATTTTAAATTTAACATGCTAATAGGTAGAGTATTACACCCATTTTTGAAAAATGTCTTAATTCGTTTCTAAGGCGCTAATAAGCCACCAAAAAAACACAAAATTTTGCCATAAAAATGCATTTAAATTTTCAAATTTTGCGAGTAGTTTGATGAAAACGCTGGACGTCATGTAACTCTACGGTCATGACGTTATTTAGTCTCTTGTAAGTAAATAAATGCGCTGATATTGGTCTCTATTGGACTTGTAAAATTTTATAAATTAAAAGTGAGTTATTATCCTTTTTATTATTAGTGTACTGTTCCTGGGATGCATGAATATTAGTGGAAAAAGAATAATAATAAAACTGCAGTTGACTCTTTTTAGTTTACATGGTGCTGCCGTATGACGTCATTATAATGGCGGCTACTGTTTCGCTTGTTTAGAAACAGATTAAAAAAACTGAAAACTTTGAAATGAATTTTAAAATTAATTAAGTTATTTTATGAACTAAAACTCACATTTTCCGACTGTTTATCGCCTAAGCTATCTAAATTGGACAATTTTAGTTTTTTTGTCATATGGAGTAAAGTACCCTATTATGGTGAAAATATGCCAAATTTAGCATTTAAAAATGCCAAAACGGCAACACTGTCCGATACCATATCAGAGCTGCCAACTCAGATTTTATAAAGAGCGTATTAATCCCACCCGGGTAGTGTTATTTGATACTTTAGTAAACTAATATGAACTGTCACTTGTGAGGGGGTGGAGGGAGGGTGAGGGATTTTAGAACGAAGCCCAAAATTGACTATTATGAACTGTCAACTTGTCAGTTTTTTTCTAGTAGTTAATTTCTTATAGGTCTTTCATTAAAGTAGGTGGAATTTAACAGAGCTAGTAGCAACACTAAAGTGAAGATATGCAGTGCTGCCATATATACAGATTTATCATGATTTTTCGTCCAAGGATTTGCTCATACAGATTTACTACAGATTTTTAGCAGATTTTCAGGTTTGAGATATGGCATGGCAACTTGGCAACACTGCTCTTCTCATACACAAATTGTGTCTGCCGATGGACGGATGTGTCGCTAGTTTTCTGGGTGTGTTTATGCAGTGATAATAAATTCGGGTGCGGAAAAACCGTACCTAATTGAATACTGTTTAATTTTTTGTGGAAATTAGTGCTTAATATGATGCGGTATTTGTTAGATAAGTTTTGGAATGAAGACGTTTGGCTACCGCCTAATACAACTTGGGAAGACTTGGCTCCTGGGCCCGATAAAGCGGTGGTTTATTCGGATTATAGGCATCTCCTGTACCCTATACCTTTAGCCCTGGTGCTAATAGTCCTTCGTAATTTACTAGAGAGGTATGTTTAGCCATTACTACTAGGAATTCTTTGGAATGTATGTCAGTAACACTCACGGTTGATTAGTATAATGATTTACAGGCTGTAAAACTTACAGAAGTATTTGCCATTTATTGCGTTTAATTTAAATTAGAACTACTATTTAATACAGATGTTATTTATTTCATACAATAATCAAATCTTATTGGATTCCTCGTTTCTAATAGAAATTCATTGAATAATATTTGTTTTATTTGTGACACTAGTTTTCTCCAGCTATAAATATATACAAACATTTATTAAATTTAATTCTCTATGATTAATAATTTGATTGAATAAGTCTTGATCCGTGGCTAAGCTTTTATTTACTTGCATAACAACATTTGATATACCTATACTATGAAAATCCAGAAACAATCTAAAAATAGGATGAATCCAAACAAACTTCTCTTTATAATATTAATAGGAATTTAATAATATCTAAATAAACATGAGAATATTATTAAGGCTTAGCAGCTCTTAACAATGGCACTGCCCAACCAAATTTGTGAGTCAAAGCAACCTTGCCTCCAAAAATAAATCATCTACACTTACAATGAAACAATGTGCATTTGTTTGTTTGAAATAAGCTCATGCCCTATGCAATATTATTATGAGGGGCTTTTAAGGGCCTGTCCATTAAGAATGTTCATTGTTTTATGAAGTTAGTGAACTTGGTGTTACTGTGAAATTCAGTAAATGTTAATGTTTAAATAGAAAGGCAATTCATAGATAGAGAAGCATTTTATTAAAAAATAGTGACACAATATACCTAACTTTATTCCAATTTTGATAATATTGTTTTTATATAATAACCAGTCCTTTCTTGGATTTTTACTTAAAATGTGTTTAATTAAAGTATTGTTTCAGATACTGGTTTGCACCATTTGGCAAGTCATTAGGAGTTAAGAACACAAGACCAAAGAAAGCACCAAACAACACTAAACTTGAGGCTGTGTATCAAGCTTCACCAAAGATTAAACATAAGCAGGTATGTTTTATTTATTAATAGTAAAAGATAAGTTGATGTTAGTGCTAGCTAAAATAGGGCGAAAAATTGGTTTTTTAGTTTCCCTTGATTGATAGGCCTAAAAAGCAGTGTGTGACAATCAGCATGTTCTGGTTTATTAATGAAAATGAAAGATTGTAATTGTTTTGTGTATTTAAATATGATGTTTGTAATGGTTGCATGTTGGTGTTTATCTGGCCTTGATTTAGTGGAGTAAGAAATAAATACTGAACTTACGTTGGCAGCTAGAGAGTACATAAACAAGAAAAACAATATTGCGAAACTATGTATGATAGGCATACTGCATAGGAGAATGATCATTGCGAAAGAGCTGATAGACCTACGCAAGCCCTGAATAAAATGGTGCACATTATCTAGATAAAAATAACTTAGATTACACCCTATACCCCATGTCGTCCCCCGTCTTTTATAGAGCTGTAGACATGATTATTAACAGCTAGTTGTTTCCCGCAGTTTTTTACACGCTATCCCCCTGCAAATTTTCATCAAAATCGGATCGGCAGTTAAGCCGTGAAAACGTAACAAACAGACTTGCTTTTGCTTCTATAATATTTATTAGTAAGGATTATGTTGTACGACACCTACTTTATCTAAGAAACGATTGCTATCAATGATAAATATGATAGTCCTGCATGTCATAGATTAAATAAAATTGATACTGTCAAGGCTGTGGCGGTTATTGAAATTTCGGGTATCGAAAAATATACATAATAATATGAATGTTTAAAGAATTTATTTCTTATAAGAATTTCAAAATTTAAATATAATAATTTATCACGAAAAGAAACGTGTACAAAAACATCTAAACTTACGCTTGAAGTGGTTTATGGATGATCCGTTATCCTTTATATCCGATACTAGAAATATGTTAGAATCTATTCTAGGCATTTCCTTGTTATTTTACCTGTTATTTAAGTATTATGTTTGTAATAGAATATTATGTTTGATGTAATAACGCACATAGTTCGCGAAAAAAAAAATGGCTGCTTCAGCTCTATATTTTAGTGTTTTTTTTTATCCTCACCCTTTATACTTTTTATATTACTACTAGCTGTCCCCCGCGGTTTCACTCGCGCAGCGGTTTACAAAATAGATGTTGGCCGATTCTCACACCTCGGGTAGGTGTATATATGTAGGTATATGCACACAAAATTTCATAAAAATCGGTCGAATCGTTTCGTAGCATGTACCACAGTATGTACCACATCTAATATTTTATACAAATATTAGATGTGGTACATACATGTTAAGTGTAAGTACTGGGTGATTTTGTTATCACTGGTAATACTTGCAAGGGTGGAAGTACTCATCAAAATGAACAACTTTTATTATGGGACTAACTGTGAAATCATGAAAAAATTATCAGCTGTTCCATACAAAAGTTCAATACCTACTCGACCAAAATGTATGAAGCAACCATATTATTTTACGCGATATCAGAGTTAGCCCTATAATAAAAGTTGTTCACATTGATGAGTACTTCCACCCCTGCAAGTATTGCCAGTGATAACAAAATCACCCTGTATTTTATCAATTGTTATTTTCTACATATTTTAGTTTCCTTACGATTAAATTATAATGATAATTTTCCTTCCTTGTACCAAATCCCCGCGTGTAAAACACTCGAAAAATTAAATTCAGCAAATTAAAATTAAATTATAAGTACTGTCGCGTTAGATGTTATGTTTATTATGTATCTGTATTCTATATATTTTATCTATACATAGGTATAATAAAACAGTAGAATCCGGTGTGTCTGTACATTGATGAACAGTAATAAAAAATAGAAAGAGAAATAGAATGTAATAGAATATTTATTTACACTTACATTAGAATTCTTTTCTGTCTGTCTGTTTGTTCACGCACATCTCCGGAACTACTGAACGGATTAATTTGGAGCAGAATATATATTAATAAATATTGTTTCATTAAAATCGGATCTTGCACAAAAATGTTATCGTCATTTAAAGATTTTTGGAATTTACTTTTATAGTGCTATTTCTCATCGACAAATAATATAAATTTTATAAAGTCTGCGCGAGCGAAGCCGCGGGCGAACAGCTTCTTTTTAATAACTCTTAAAATACCCTCAATAAACCAATCAGTTTATTACCGTAGACATTATTCTAACCAAGTTCTATTCTAATTTTAAATATAAACTCATTTTAGAAAAACCAATTGCGCTTGATGACATCCGTTATTAAAAAAGATATAATTTTTTTAAACATGCGAAATAATAATAAGGTGGTGGAGCGTCGCACAGCTCCTCTTCTCTCTCCTCTCAGCAAAATATTGTTGTATTTTTTTTTAAATAGATCTAGCTCGATCAAAATATGAAAAATACTTTTTTTTTAAAGTTGTCCAACATGTTTAACTAATAAATAATTAAACATCACTCGTATTAAGAAATGGGATTTATTACACTGAAATTGCGGTAAATTCGGTGCGCGGTAAAAATAATGCGTATAAATTATGTAGGTGTTGAAAAAGCTTAAAAAGTATGATGAGGTTTTGATGGTGAAATAAATTTAAAATGATTGAGAAGGAAAGTGATTGCAATACTTATCATAATTAAGACAAATCACGCTACAATCTATAGGTAATAAATGTCTTTCATTTCTTTCAAAAGACAAAAATTTTGTCAAAATATCTCTCGCGACCAACTTTATCTAAACTCGACTCTGGACTTGAACCGTAAGATTAGAGAGCTTGAATCAAGGGCCTTTAATTATGTTTGCTACAGGCTCCGGCACTGATCACCTACTTATTTATATGCATTGCAGTTACTTTTAGAGCGTCGGTGTAGAAACAATACACTTTATTGCGAGAGATGGTTTCATAAATGAGTAAAGTTATCGGTACCTAAGGGAAAATATCGTGACAAACAAACAAATCATTGCATAGTATATAGCTATAACATTCTAAGGCTATAACCATCAAACTACACGCGGTATCTTATCAAACTTCTGGAAAATCCGACCATAAAAAAAAAACATTCATAAAGAAATTAACACATGCGAGTAAAGGTACAAGGAAAATATTTGAATCAAACCTTTTCATAAAACAGCATCAGTTAGTAAAGGTATAATAATTGGTCGATAAAATCATTCGCTATATGTACCGTCAAGACGTTCCGATTCGATAGATCGACCCAATTCCACTACAATAAGAATTTATGTTAAAATACAAAACAGTGCACGATTGTACCACATTGTACTCAGATTTATAGGGTTGTCAAAACACTATAAGATATGGTTGCACTGTGGTAGGGTACTTGTAAGGCTTCATTAAGTTGAAAATCTATCGCTAAGCACTTACCGATATGTTTCGGTACACTTGAAAGACTTCATCTAATAAGTGGCGAGGTTATGATTAAACTATACAGGTTGTTTTTTTTGCCTTTCAATAAAAAAAAGTTTATTAATAAACTTACGAAATATATGTATTTTATTTGATGTGTGTATATGTACTTATTAATTGATTCCCTAACTAAATAATATTCATATTCATAGTAAAAGTTGTACATATTGATGAGTATTTCCACCCCTGCAAGTATTGCCAACGACTAAAAAATCACCCAGTATGGTGATGTGATTAGGGCCATCAACAATCTAAATCTGTAGAAGGAAAATAAATTTAATGGCATTTCTTGAATATTATTTAGTTAGGGAATCAATTAATAAGTACATATACACACATCAAATAAAATACATATATTTCGTAAGTTTATTAATAAACTTTATCTTATTGATAGGCTTTTTCTTATTAAACTTATAAAGTGCTTTCTTTTCAGTTCCTTTTGGGCAAGGATGTAAACGTTGCACGATTTGTATGTGCACTCATTTTGTAGTTAGCGCATTACGCTTTACACTAGTAGGCGGTGGTGCGATTGTAAGCGTTTCCACAGGATGGCATTATTTTCTCTGCATCACTATTTTCTTTATAAATACATAAAATTCAGTTTTTTGTGTCCGAAAAACTTAAAAAAATGTCGATGGATTAACTTGAAATTTTCACACAACGTTGCATTTTATAGGTATATATCTAAGACTGTTTTTATCCTCTAAGTTCCTTCGTGAAGTTTAAATTGAGCCTCGGCGAAGCGTGGCCGGGTTTAGCTAGTAGGTAAATAATAAAATAATTCTATAATATACAACGTGTTACACAAAGGTGAAACAATATTGTAAACGTATTTAATTGAAATACCTATATAGCTTTTATTTGGGATATTATTAAATTGAAAAAACATATGTATTATTGTATGAGAATGGGACTGATCTCTAAATAAAGGAACCAACGACGTGACGCCCCAAATGTATCTGAAATGAAAGATAAACGATGGAGCGTACGAAGGAACTGTTGGGTTTCCGATTCTAATTCCTTGGCTGTGAAATTATACATTAGCTACTCTATTACATGCTTTATGAAAAATCATTTTCTCACTCTGCATTGTACATACTAAGAAATTGTACCACAGTTTTCACTTTTCAGAAGTTTTTTCGCTTATAATCGGACCACGTCTTTATGTCCACAAGCTGTACTGTAAAAATATGACGCTTTTGTACCAAGATAACATAAATAGTTTTGCACTGTCAGAGTGATTTAGTAACTGATAAAAATACTATAATTCTTTTTCCCATTAGCTCGGGTAGTAAAATTGTAATTGCATATTTCATAAGCTTTTTACACTATGTAAGTATAGAATTGTTGTCGTTAGGAGGCCTCGATATTTCTATACAAACGTAGTTAAGTACGCTTGTATTTGTAAAAAACGTCCAATAAATCAACAAAAAAAAAACTACGCGTCATACAATATCATCATTTCCATGTAAAAAAAAATTCATTCAAATTGAGAACCTCCTCCATTTTTGAAGTATTTCAAAAATTGTTTAAATGGAATATTAATTTATTTAAAAAATATTTTTAATAACAAGCTTTTTTAAACTAACTTCTTCCCGGTTTCACCCGCGTTCCCGAGGCATCTTATGTTTTCCCGGGATAAAAACCCTATATGTTATTCCAGGTATGATCAATCTATGAGTCAAGATTCATCCAAATCCGTTCAGCCGTTACGGAGTTAAGTGCTAACAAACGTCAAAACATCTAAATACAAACTTTCACATTTATGATATTAGTAGGATTAGTAGGATCGTACTAAAGTCCAGGGCACGCAAAGTCCTAACATATTTATAATCTTTCTCATCATCAAATCACAGATGAGAGTATATATTTCTTAGACCGTATCTTAGACTATAATATATACTAATATTATAAAGGAGAAGAGTTTTTCGCTAATCTCTGGAACTACCAGTTGCATTTGTTAACCAAATTCTTGGCTACTTTTTATCCCGGGAATGCGGTAGAAACCGCGGGGAACAGTTAGTATTAGATATAGTTCACGTATCTATCTATCAAACTACATGACATTGTGATCTATATGCATCAAATAAACCTATGTAAAATATACACTTATCATCAGAAAAATCGACAATGCAACAAAACCTCTGAATTTTAGTTTTAAATGAATTTTATGTTTTATTTTTACATTAAACAAAAAAAGTAATAATGCCAGATTATTGCGGATATTATAAGGAATCGTTTAACGAATATTAATGTTTAAAATTAAAATTAAATTTGTTTAAATATCGTGTTTTTTTCAATAGGTGTTTTTTCTCCCTTTAAGAAGAATTTGTAAAATTTTAGAAAACGTACCGCATGGAAGCATACATTAGACCCTGGGCAGGAAATACGAGATACTGGATACACTTTTTATAAACTTTTTTTTGTCTTACGTCTTCGTTTCAAAAAGTTCACAAAAAAACTTTGGGAAAAAACATTCCTACCTGTTGAAAAAACACGATAGTTAAAGGAATTTGATTATAATTTGAAACATTAATATTTCTTAAACGATACCTTATAATATCCGCAATAAACTGGCATTATTAGGTACTTCTTTTTGTTTAATGTAAAAAAAAACATAAAACTCATTCAAATCCAAACTCCAGAGATGTTTCGATTTTTTTTGATGAGAAGTGTATATTACATCATTTAAATAGTTGTTTACGACACTCCTTTGACACTCCTTTGATAATAATTTCACACGATAATTTTATTATTTATCTTATATATATATTATACTAATTTGTATCGCTGTTGATTTCTCAAATAAATAAATAAATAAAAAAAAAATAAAAATAAAAATAAAAAAAATCATGTCCTGTACATTGTCATTGAGTTCCTTCCAGCTAAACCATAGAGCTGACTCAGATTATGAATCAAATTGAATAAAATGTAGATATTATAATTTTATAAATATTGTAATTAGTAATTAAATTAGATAAATTAAAAAGGAAGATCTATAAAAATATGCCTTGCTGAGTTTCTTGCCGGAGTCTTCTCAGTCCTAGTGTATTCCGAACCGGGGTGGTAGAATCGACGAATGAACGTTATAAGTGCCTTGGGGCCATTTTCATTTTCATTACTTTCTTTTGAATGTATTTTATGACATTTTATACATCTTCATGTTGCTAGCATCTATTATATATCCAATGAAAAACGGAATTGAATAAAATTCATATTACTTCATGTATAATAATTATGGAAAGACATACCATTTAGTATGCCACGCCACTAATTACTAGTGAGAATATCAAATCGATACATTATAACTAAAAACAGATAATTTCAGCCTACGTATCAACTGAAAGATTTATGTGATAATCATTATTATCAAATTATTACTGTTAAGTAAGTTAAAAACAATATTCTTCTAGTAGACTATATAAAAGTCGGCAATTGGCAATCTCCCTGGTATTGCAAATGTCCATAGGCGACGGTAGCCACTTACCATCAGAAAGACCGCCTGCTTGCGCCGTTCTGCCTTCTGACACAAAAAAGTAATTTCGTATTTAAAATTTAAACGCGAAAATTTAACAGCTTCTCTCCTTTATTTAAATAAGCCACCCGTTTTCCACAAATCTCAATATCATAAGTATTTCATGGATCATTATTATTCTCCTCAGCACCCGCTCCACTACGAGTTGGGATTGCTAAAGGCCATTTACCGCTTTGTCAATGTTTGATATATGTTGGAAAGTCGCCATAGTTTCCTTAATATTTACGTGAAGACGTAAATTATTTTGTGACTAAAATAAAGTTTCCTAGAACTAGAGAATAACAAAAGCAAACATCATAGCTAAGTATCGGAAAATCTCTTCTAATGTTAAAGTTATAAGATTCATTAGATTCAGTTTTGGAAAGAGAGGAATAACTAAGGGAGAGGCCTCATTAGTACGTTGCGTTGCGTCGTCACATTGCAATGACGCTTGCTCGGTTCTAAAATACATTAAATTAATGTAAATTAAACGAAGCGGTTCTATTGGAGATCATTAGGGAAGGCCTATGTCCAGCAGTGGACGTCTTGCAGCTGAGATGATGATGATGATGAAACGAAGCAGTGCGGCATCGCTCTAAATGGGACAGAAGCTGTATACTGAAAAGCTACATAATTCGTTGTATTTAGCTTCCCTATCAGTTTGGGTCATTTATTATCTGATTGTATAGTTAAACGCTGTACAAAAGATGGGATTTCCCAAGGCACCATACTAGGTCCCAAAATTTATATTAATTAGATAGCCACAACTAACAAGGCCAATTCTAAAAAATCCGGTAAATCCACTGTAAAGTTTGGACTGTGGACATTGTGTTCGATTTCTACATTAAATTTCTCAACTTTACAATAATTTCTTTGCTCACATGAATATTCCGTCCGAACTTCTATAACATAAAGAATATGACCGTACAAAAATATTGCATTATCGCACCAGTTTTCATTCATTATTTGAATTTGGAATTTGAAGATTTAGAAGTAATTCGGAATTACAATTTCAGAAAGAAACAATTTCAGATAACGTAAATAAGATTTGACTAAGTACTAACAGATAATATGATGCCTTACCTGACCTCTGCTTTCAAGGCGTATTTAGCATACGTTCTTCCGTCCGTGACCCTAAGGTGGTAAACATTTTGCGCATAAATTATATTTTTATTCTACTGATATTCTCGGTCAGTGATAAATCTTGAGAAAGGAGAATACATTCCAAATAAAAAATAAAAAATATTTTTAACAACAAATAAAACCGACTCCAAAGTGGATTTACACTAAAAGTATATAATAATGATTATAGGAACTCCTATCTGAATAATTAATTATTTTTAGGTAAGTAGGTATACTTATTTAAACTGTTTTGAAGTCCGTGAAAAAAATTGTGATAATCTATGGAACATGGAAAAGGTGGAAAACAATATGCGTGTAAACAAATAAAACACGCGTTGGACATAGAACCTCCTTTATTTTATGTCGGTTATAAAGCTTTTGCATGACGATCTGATAAGATAGGATGATAATGATCGTTGGAGGTAATTTTGTAACCCTTGATAAATTATTCAATTATTACATAGAAGAAATTCGTAGCAAATGTATATTTCAAATTGGTGGATTGTTTTTGATGAATTTATTATAAGCAAATAACTTTGTTTGTCGCTAATTAAAATCCGTGAATGACACCTTTTATTATTATTATGTAAAATAAACAATATTTTATATTCACTGTTACACGGGAAATTGTATATTGAGTCCAATGGAAAATGGAAGGAATTCCAAATCTTAAAAATTCTAATACTCGTTTTTCCCAATATGGCCTAACTAGATAGATTTATAAATAAGACATATCAAATCAGACTGTAATGCCAATATCACGGATACCGTAAACAATTACTCTTTCAATCATAGACTATGATTGGTGAAGATAATTCATACATGCTCAAGTGTTCGGTAATATGAAGGCATTACTGTAAGTTTCTGGACTCCAAACTATAGTTTTTATTGAATATTGAATTCTTTTTTTTATTGGAAAGTGAAATGTAATAACAGAAAATTCATGGAGTCCATCATATAGGGTTGCTACTACTCAATTTTATTGCTTTTAATCGTTTATTATTTATTTGGTATCTTTACATCAAATAAATTTGTGAAAATGGAAAAATAATGCCTCAGAGTTGTTATTACTTCTGTGAAACCAGCTCCATGTTTTTTCATTTAATGAGGCTCCTATCACGTGTAAGATTAGTTTATAAGCCGATTAAAATGTATTGACACAGCTTAATGCATTTTGAAGATAAGTTGTCATGTCAAGGTTTATTGAACTTTTGATAATGAAATTAGCGTTATCCATTGGCTTTATCATTTTATTATCTATATGTGTCATCTGTGCCATATTTGTGTTTTTAACTTTATAAAGGCCTGTGATTGACCACAATCTCACTATGGTAAGTGATAATGTGGCCGAAGGTCGAAAGCATACAGCCTAGAAGGTACTTACTGGCTGTCAAGTGCACACCGTTAGGTGTTTGGCGAGAGAGGCGGGAACTACAAAGTAGGTACCCCATCATCGTGCTATAGTTTCCTCACTATGTTATCCTTCGCTATAATAATTCGTGTAATTATGACGATTTATATACGTATTTGTTCAAATTGAAAGAAGCATGAGAAATTGTGTTTTTATTGATAGCACTGTAAAGAATAATTCCTGATAATTATCAATTATTCATTCCATTCAACTTTTTAGGTTCCGTATTCAAACATGACCATACTGAGAGACTTTTAGTGATATAAAAATGAAATTATACACATTTATACAATACTAGCTTCCGCCCCGCGGTTTCATCCGCGTTCCCGAGGGATCTTATGTTTTCCCGGGATAAAAAATAGCCTTCCTGGATAAATGGGATATCCAACACTGAAAGAATTTTTCAAATCGAACTAGCGTTCAAATAAACAGCTTTATTAAAAAAAAAATGTGTACTTCGTCGTTATTATTGATCGCGAAATTTAAAAGATTTTCTAGTTTTTTTTTTAAATATAAATACTCTTTTACATAAATATGTGCGTTGCGTGTCTTATAAACTGCTAGATTTAATAATCTTAACAGTGTCTGGAGTAGACTTATAGGTACGTCAGACGTAGGCATTGGTCGGGGCCATTGCAGTTACATATTAAAAAAAATTACGTATTTCAGTAGGTCAGATCTATTACTGATCTGGTATGTAATGTAATTTAAATACCCAATTTGTTTTATTGGTTTGACGGTAATATTGTGTGGTCCAGGAAATAAGGCGGCCATGATTTTTTAAAATGATATTTGATAATGATGATATTTTGAATAAATAAATAAGATGATTGAAACGCATAACGGTTAAAAATTGTTGTATCTAATGAGTAACTTTTGTATTTGAATTGTTGGACTAATAGTACAAATTACAATTTATCCTTTAAAAAATAATTTCCTGTTTTATTTAAATAGTTTTCCCGTATAGTTATTATTATCTATCATGTACTGGTTTTATAGCGGTTCTAATATAACAACGTGGCGACCACGTGTTGTTAGGCGTCGAACTAACTGGCTATCTCCAACCAACCCTCCTAGACAAGATTTTCTAATATATAAAATTCACGTGTTTTTTGTTATTCACGCGGTGTTTGTTATCAAACTCCTCCGAAACGGCTCGTCCGATTTTTATGAAATTTTGTGTGCACCTACCCGATGTAGGTCTGAGAATCGGTCATTATCTATTTTTTAAACCGCTACGCGAGTGAAACCGCGGGGGACAGCTAGTTTTATTATAAATTTTTAAGGACTTTCGTAGATTGATGTCAACATAAAATAATCGATTTCAAATGTCAAGTAGATTGTGAGTAGGTAACTAAGAAAATTATCGACGTCCAACTTGTCTAGGTACCCAGGTGAACTGTTATGTGGAGCTGAAAGCTACTAGGTTCTTTTACACGTAGGAGGGCGCTCTGACGGAACCTTTTGACGAAAATCACATAATTTTGACTTTACCAACAAATGTTGTGGAATGTCTGTCAGTCCAGCCGTTCTCAAGTAATGCGCTTACAAACGAACAGCATTTCATTTTTATTTATATATATATCAATCTATAGAATATTTTAAGATTTGAATATATCCAAGCATATGAAACTTATCAAAGTTTCAGACAGTAGAGACGTGCATTTTAAAAATGTGCACCAATTAAGATCTTAAAACGATAAGAGATATCGAATGAATGAACGTTCTTTATGAAAAGCACGCTTGGCTGCGAATCGTGACCCGTTTTCATTACTACGGTTAAATAAAGATCATTACACGTATATAGGGTTGGCGATTCTTAGTTTTATAAGTAAAATTACGTAACTCATTCAGTCGTTCCATTTCAAATGAGTTCTTGGAGAAACGACTTATATTTTACAACCCCTATTTTACTTCGAGTAGTAATAAAAGCTCCGAAAAATAATTTTAATATGAGCATACTCAAAGTATGAAATTTACTGTTTAATATACAATTTTTCCGACAACTTATATGCGAATGCAAATAAAAAACCGACCGAATAAATATATAATACTGAAAATTCCGAAAAATCAATACGGCATTTGCTGACGTAATATTTTTCCACCAGCTTAAATTGCGTTTTACCGAAAACTACAATTAGACATTTTCATAAAAAGAAAATACCCACTAAGTGTATGACAATCGCTCGCTGTGTTCAAATTTTCCTCTCACTCTACTCTTTGTGCCAGGCCAGTCTCGTCCACATTAGATGAAGAATTTGTGAAACTAAACACTATAGCACTCATAAAACGCTATATTTACATATTAATGAGTGAATCTCTCGAGATCATAAATACATTAGTGACAACCCTACGATTTTAAGTGTTATACGTTATACACAGTCACGCCTATTATAGCAAGCAATCACTGAATGTTAGAGACAATAAACGTTCATTGAGTACGCAATTAGCGGGTGCTGATCTAAATAGGCCTTGGTTACCGATTGGCCTACTTACAGACGCCAAAATGCCTCTTCACACAATTTTCACTTGTATTTGTCCAAACGCGGTCACATTCAATCAATGATGGAAGGCCATTTGTAGAAAAAAATAATGAAAGTCACTTAAAAAAAGAATATGTTGTATTTGTATGTTTAGCATAGTCATGTAACCTGAACATATTCTATACTGTTCTTTTGATACTTTCCTCTCGCTCTATAATACAGACCTAAGTGTTTTAACAGGGCTCTAAGGACTGAGAAAGATTATTGGGACAAATTGTTAAAATATAAACGAATGTATGAGTGGGGATGCCAAGAGATTCTTGTCCTCGGGAACCTAGTTCACTCGTAAGTTGAAAGTCGTCGCCAAGGATACTGGTGTCTTCCGGCAGCTGCACTTGAGAGTCAGTTCCTATTACCTACCATTGAGATTGTGGTCAAACACAAGGCCATCAATAGTAGATCAATTTCGAAGGTAAAATATCTTAAATTGCGCCATAGCGTCACTGAAGTTTTTAAAAGTCCATGAGGTGTCAGTGGGAATTCATACAAGCATAATCAAATCCAACTGTTAGTATAATGAATTGAGCTTTATATATTCTAAAGTATTGATAAGAAATCGCCTGTTATCAGATGCGGCTAAGTTCCCCCGATAACGGTACCTTATCAACGTTAAGTATTACCCCGAGCACTATTGTTTCATAAAATCCAGATTATGGCGCTTAAAAAGATAAGATTTTGAATGAAATCATGTCATAAAATTAGTTACTTCTCGCAGTGTCGTGGTTTATTATTTTTTCTTTTTTCTGTATGATGCCAAAGGTGGTAAGTGTGCAATGCCTAAAAAGGATAGTTCCTGGCTCTCAGCTTTTGGCACGCGTAGGTAGATGCTTGATGAAAGATTTTCATTTCGAGAGTGGTAGCCAGTCAGGTGAGAAGTAACACTATTATAGTTTCCTCAAAATTGTTTTGCTTTAGCTTAATGTAAGATTCTAACCAACGACAACGAATCTGACAAAAAAAACAACCTGTATATTCTGGTTTAACATATGGGATACTTTTACCCTGGGAAAATGTATAAAATTCCCCGGGAATGCGGGTGAAACTGCGGGGCGGAAGTTAGTAAAAAATAAACATCAGAGGCATATAGAAGGTTAAGACGCGCCTCTTGCACCTCACAAACCCTCCTCGGTTGAATCATCAGAACAGCTAAGTATAAGATCTACATCTAGGCTAATAGGCGTCGTTTAATCGATTATCGCTACAAGGATTGTGTAACGTAACCCACCCATCGCTGGTTATGTCCCGTTATCTTATCGTTATCATACATGAGTATTTAATTAAACAGAATGTATGTGTATCAAATAATTTTACTTCCGTTTACCTTTTATTATCTTTAGGAAACTTACGATATGTAACTCATAAATTACTTATCTATTTACGTAATAGGGAACGGCCTGAAGTACAGTCAGCGGCAAAAGTAGCTTGGCATTTTAGTACCCTTTCATAATAATCTATTGACACTTTCTTGACAGTTTGTTTGAAAATTATGAATTGTGTCATGTGACACGGTACTAAAGTGCCAAGATACTTTTGCCGCTGACTGTACTATGTTTAATTATTATCACCTGTGTATAACCGAAATATGTCGTCATTGTACCTGGAAGTAAATAAAAAACTAGGTGCGAGTCGTACTAGCGCACGGCGGGTTCCGTGCAATTATGATAAGACCAACTAAATTACCAAGCGAAAGCACTTCAGCACACACACACACATATTCACAGCCTGTTCTGTCATGACTAATGTCAAACACATAAATTTTCTTTCCTCAACCATCAAAACTACTAATAATTTATGTCAATAATAGTATCATCATCACATCAGTCCACTCTTGGAGATGGGTCTCTCTCAAAACACACTCATCTTCGGCTCTCATACTCCAGTTGCTGCCAGCTACCCTGTGTATATCGTCGCTCCACCTTTCGCGGTCTTCATTCTAGATCTCGTCTACCCCAACGGTTATCGGTTCTGCGGCAAATATGACCAGCCCACTGCCACTTCATCTTTCTAATCCGTGGAGCTATGTCGATAACTTTGGTTCTCTGGCGAATAACTTCGTTCTGGATTCGATCCCTCAGAGTAATACCGAGCATAGCTCTTCCCATAGCTCGCTAAGCAACTTTCATTTTGTGGACTAGTCGTACCGTGAGTGTCCACGTCTCAGCTCCGTATGTCATGACAGGTAGGACGCACAGATTGAAGACTTTCGTCTTTAGACACTGGGGTATCGGCGACGAGAAGACCCGACGAAGTTTCCCAAATGCTGCCCGTAAGTCAGTAATAGTATCCACAGCTTTTTCACTCATCAACATCATCCCATCACTTGTCACAATGAGTTTGTGGCACTACACAAGCTTAAAATTCCTCGCTACATAGATAATTTCCGTCTTTTCTAGATATGTGCTCTAGCCAAACAGCTGGATATGACAGAGCGGCAGGTGGAGCGCTGGTGGCGTCTCCGCCGTAGCCAGGAGAAGCCTTCCACCCTCGTCAAGTTCTGTGAGAACGCCTGGAGATGTACCTTCTATTTGTACAATTTCTCGTACGGACTCTTTATACTGTGGGATAAGGAGTGGCTGTGGAATATTGACCATTGTTATATTGGATTTCCGCATCAGGTATTTTTGTCTTAGCTTTCAAAATCAACTAAATTCTGTCGCCAAGTACCTACTGGTGTGTTCCGGCAGTTGCATTTGACAGCCTTGACAGCTTTCTAGGCTTTGTATGTTTGCCACTTCATCACTTACCAGTGAGATTGTGGTCAAACATAGGACTATACAATGTAAAATAATGGCGGCTTTACAGTTTGTTAGATTTTTTAATTTTACGTTTAGCCATCGTCTATCTCCATGAGTTATGGCGAAGCAAAGGATGTAGTCTTATTGCCCAGAAAATGTCTATGAAACAGCTATACAACTCCTAAATTTAAATAGATTTTCCAGCGCTATCCTATCAGTATAGTGTAGTATAGTATAGTGTATCAGTATCCTCTATTTTCCAAGTGGTTTTAATAATTTTCGCAGCATTAAATCAGATTCGTTCAGGAATATAATAATATTACTATAATACCAGTATATGAGAGTTAGTTGCCTTCTAGTCTTTGTAAAGTAATGCCAGGGTTGTCCAGGGGTAGCTAATGTCCATAGACAACGGTGGCCACTTACCCCCAGTAGGGCCATCCAGAACACAATACCAATGTTTTCTCTTTGCCCTTCCAGGGCCTAACAGACGACGTATGGTGGTACTACATGATATCGGCCGCGTTCTACTGGTCGCTGACCATATCTCAGTTCTGGGACGTGCGGCGCAAGGACTTCTGGCAGATGTTCATACACCACATAGCGACCATCGCACTTCTATACTTCAGCTGGGTGTGCAATATGCACCGGATCGGCAGTGTGGTACTCCTGCTGCATGACTGCGCCGATATATTCTTGGAAGCCGCTAAAGCTGCGAAGTACGCGAACTATCAAAGGTTTTGTGATGCTGTATTCGCTGTTTTCACAGTGTTGTGGATTATTACGCGGCTGGGGATATATCCGTTCTATATCATTTGGAGGTAAATGTTTTGATTATTTGATAAAAACCTTAACGCACACAATAATGACATTGTGTGCGTTAACGTTTTTGGTGGATTTAGGAGATTATTAATAAAAAGTGCATAAGGACTACCATTAGGTACTAAGTATTCCATTTCATCTTGTTTACCCTTATGACTTAAAATGGTTTTGCCCCATGCCACTAAAGGGAGTGCAATATTTATTCCAATTAGCAAAATCATCGTCATGGATCAGGCTTCTTTCATCCATAGTAACGCGCGAGTCGAATGTGCGAAGCAAGCGAGTCGCGAGAGCAGCCAACTAATAGCAGATCCAAATTCATCCACCCAAAAGTAAATTATGTCCCATTTTCTCCCCAATGACTGATCAAATACTTACTTCAGTACGTCAATCCGTGCACCGATGCTGCTACCGATGTTCCCGGCGTACTACATCTTCAACTCTCTGCTATGCCTGCTGCTGGCGCTGCACATGGTGTGGACCTGGCTCATAGTGCAGGTGGCTTACAAGGCAATCAGTGCTGGACAGGTAAACGTCGTTTTATAGTGTTGTCTCTTTTATATTTGGTTATTGCTTGACTCGTTAACTTGAGGCGATAACGTCGAATGCCGTATTAAAAGTTCGTGAATTAGAATTAGAATCCTATAATGAACTTGGCTTTCAGTGAAGGAAAATATCGTGACGAAACCATAGCACGTGATAGGGTACTTTGTAGTACCCGCCTGGCTGGCTACCACCCTCAAGTTGATAATCTGACGCCAAACCGTGTGTAGAAAAAAAAACAACATTTATATTGGGATACCCTTAAATGCATTGGCCTTTAGCTAGATACTATATTACGTTGTAACGTTTTAGATGGAAGGTGACATTAGGAGTTCTAGTTCAGAGATCAGCGACAGTTCACACCAATCCAACCACAGCACGCCGAGCCGCGTCAACAATAAAAAGTAAGTCAATATAATAGCAATATATAGTTATTTTTAAGGATGTGTAGGTGTATGTTTGTTACCAGGTATTCATTCTCCTTAAATTAACATAAAGGGTACTTTTAATGCCGGGAAAACATAAGATCCCTCGAGAATGCGGATTAAACCGCAATGCAGAAGCTAGGGATAATAACAGGCTTGATTAATAAGAAAGATTTTTCGAAATTCAATCCCCAAGGGGGTGAAATAGGGGATCGTGGGAAATCACGGGGCGAAAAGATAGTTTAATTATATATCGGAAGATCCCAAAATGACGTCATATAGGCCATCCCTCCTCATAATAGTGGATTGTCTACCTCTTCACTAATAATGACTACCCGACTTCAATAACACATATTTCCAGGGATACATAGGGTCCACTCTACCTCAGTGCGTACGGCGTACGCAACAGTCCGCTCCGCGTACACGACAGTCCGCTCCGCGTACACAACAGTCCGCTTCGCGTACGCAGCAGTCCGCGACGCACACGGGTACGAACGTGATCTGAACACACACACACACACTCTGACACGAGGTTGTAATACTTAGAATACTATACTTATAATTATAATTGAAGCGGGGCCATGTAATTACTGGTTTATCGACCTATTTGAATGTATAGTCAGCGTCAATACTAGATGGACACTTTAGTACAGTGTCACATTAGGTAATTCATAATAAATATTTTCATACAAACTGTCAAGAGAATTATTATGAAAGGGGTACAAATTGCCAATCTACTTTTGACGCTGACCGTACGGTCACTACTTCTACCAAAAATGAAAATTAAATAAAATCCACAAAATATGAAAAGACAATCATGATAGAAGACCATCTATATATAAATATCTGTCTCTTTTTGCCTCTGTGTATAAGTTTATGGCTTATCAAATCAGTTGTCTCATATTTGAGGACTATAGTTCGAGAAATGTAGTCGGCTAGTCGGTGTGATATGAAAATGAACTTTATTACAAAGCAATAAGTCTTTAATTGATCTATGGCATATCATATGATAACTGATTGCACAATAAGGTTCATTTTCATATAATTCTGACTACTGTCATATGAACTAATATGTTGTCGGAAAATTGCTGCAATTCTATCAACAAATTTTAATGTCAGTATATACGGCCTTTTTAAGGTTGTAATCAAATACGGCCTGTATTTGATCACTAGTATAATAGTAAAAAAAAAAAAAACATTGGCCCCGCAATTTACGTCCTAATAAGTCTTATGCATATCTATTTAAAGGTATTACATACATACACTGGTATATCTACCAAGTATATTTTTATTTGATGATTATGATTATATATTAGAAAATTTGCAGAATAATAAAAAAAAACGATTATAAGGGATGTTAAATATGTTCAACATTCCTGGCATCGTATGTCGAAAATAATGCTTCATACCGCGATTAAGGTGGCTTCGACATTGAAATTAAAGCCATATTACCTGCGCATAAGGTGTAATATACCAATGACAAAAAACAAATGTATTTACCGATGTTTGAAGCAATTTTAATTAACTAAATGGTATTAGGTTTTTCTGTATTTACAATAGACTGAAATCAGTCTATCAGATATCGTTTATGCATTGTTACAGTATAATTCTGCTTATTTACTAATGATTGGTTGATAAGGCAATTGTAGACTCAATCGCTATTATATAAGGTTTATAATAGCGCGATCGCAATAAAACTGCTGCGTCTACGCACTGGTATATAGTATCGTCAATAGTCAACATCCAAAGATGTCGGAAGAAATAATATTATTTACTTAACCGAGATTGGGATTATGGGATTAGGTTGAAATGTTACAAAGTGTTATACGACTAATATATTCATGTGAATACAACATGTTTTCAAAATGGCTGGTGTTATCCAAAATATATTTCCATTTCAATTTATACTCTTGTGTGGATTTAATAAGACTCAGTTTTGAATGCTGAAGTTGTTGCCAAAATCTTACATTATGGTACTACCGGGTATGTTTGTGTTTTATAATTTTTTTAATTAATAATATAAATAAAAAAAAGATTTGTTCCACTTTTTACATTAGTTCTTTTATGCGGAATTTTAATGAAAGTTTGTTTGCGAGTTGCATTTATGAACGATTTCACATCTTCAATATAGATTATCAATGTAACTCGTATGTCAGTTTATTTTGATATATTAATAATTACCAGTTGATAAAATTAAATTACTTAAATAGTGTTGTGCTAATGTATATCGATGAACCGGTGTTACATGTTAATATGTTGTATTTAAAATATAGTTTAGTTATCTTAAATTTAATATACATTTTACATGTTAGAAATTATAGATATTTATTTGAGTTACTTAATTTTTAGTAAAAATATATTATCAAAGTTTAATTAGGTACACTATTTGTTCAGGGACCATACATCATGTAGTTTGAATTAGTTGGTTTCGGTTCTTCCCATAAAAAGAAGTTGTATCTCAAACATGTCGCAAATTAAAGTATTATTATTTAAAATTGTATAAATTATTAAATTAATCGATACATAATTTTTTATTGTCGACTATTGATACTACACTATAATAATACCTTTTTCATGATATATTGCCGAACTTTACACTTACTAGGTACTTATATTTTCGGTTCGTAGAAATAAATATAAAAACCTAATTTTTTATTAATTTTAATATCTTGCCACATGTCAAACAAAGAGGCTAAAAATATTACTATGAATAAGGTTATACTATAAAATATACTTAATGCATTTATCTATTTTTACATTCAATTTTTTGATTTATTACTTAAAACTTTCTAAAATACCAAAAATCCTAGTCAATACCAAAATGATTCCAAAAAACCTTATGAACCCGAATGAACTCTTAAATAATAAAGTCATCTTTTAAGATAGAATAATAATAAATATAACTTAATAATATCAATAAGTTAGTGCCTGAAACACACGTGCATTATACTTTTTAAATTCCAAATTTATTAGGTGGTAGCTTCGTTGTACATTATTGTGCTTTGGTAGGGTTACGATATGGTTTGTTTTTGGTAACCGCTGTATGAGGGATTGATATTTTGAGTTACACATGATTTATGAGAGATGCGAGAACGTTTGACATATCTATACTAATATTAGAAATGCGACAGTGAGGGTGCCTTTCCACTGACGCGGAGCTGGGTGGAGTGAAGCGGACAAGAGCAGTGAAAAGTGGCTAGTGTTTCCATTAGAGCGAAGCGGGGTGGAGTGGAGCTGAGCGGACTTTCAAATAAAATATATCTAAGACTCTGTTCTGTCCGGCTTGGGGCCGCGTGTTCATATATTTTATTTAAAAGTCCGCTCAGCCCCGGAGTAGAGATTTCGAGCACTGTGATTGGTCAATTCACGGTCCGCTCCTCTCCACTCCACCCAGCTCCGCGTCAATGGAAACGCACCCTAACTCTGTCTGTCTGTTACGCCAAGTTCTGTATAGAGTATGATGCGTTGTACTTTCTTTATTTAACAATTATAATCCTTCATCAGTGTGACTGGTTACTTAAAGACAAGCCAAATAATATTAGAAGATAATAAAATACGATTAAAAATCCATATCATCTCACATAGTGTATGTTATGCATAAAAATTTGCACATTTAGGCATATAAATAAAGTATATAATAATATTTTTTAAATGCAGTAATAACGAATATATGAAGATTTACGAAGCTTGTGAAACTATACCTAGTAATAAGTGTTATACATAATTATATTACGTTTAGGGTTTTTTTAATATAAAGATGTTTAAAAAAGTCCTTATCGCAGTCGAAAACCATTTTTTTTTAAAATGCGAACTTAAAAATTAAAAATACTAGTTATATTCATAAGTTATCGTGGTAATGTTTTTGTAGTTTTCCATTTCGGTAAGAGTATATTTACAATCTATAATTTTATTAATTATTTATAGAAAATGTTATGTGAAATTACTGCAAGTATTCAACGCCTTATTTTATTCCATTTAGTTCTATATTTTGAATCAAAACTAGATTTAAAAAGTTTTGTGAAAAATGTGTGAAAACTTTTTAAAATATATGTTTAAAGTTATATGATTAACTTAGTGAATAATACCATATCGTGCTTGGCTAAAACTGTAGGCATATCATACTCAAACTAGGACTTGTTCATTATTATAATCGGATTTTATTTATACTAAAAATAAAATGTTGATGCGTTTGGAATAGGGTATTTGCCTGTATTCAAAATAAATTATCCAACACTAACCAATGTATAAAACATCTAAAAAGGGGAAACCACGATTATTTTATTAAATTTATCCTTATTATGATTTTTAATGCCAATCTAACCATGAAGAGTATGCTATATAATTATGACGTCACATGCTTGTATTTCATACAAAACTCCATCTATCGTTTTGACATTTCATAAAAAGTTGCTGATTTGAATGTCAGTCTAATACCCTATTGTGCTATTTATTTATTAATATCAAGCACAAAGTTCCACCATTTTGCTTTTTTTTTGTCACCGTGTCGTGACTGATGGAATATTATAAAGGTGCTAGAAGTTAAACGACAGGGGACTGTTTCCGGAAGCAAAACTGTTTTTGGCACACAGCTTTGGGGCGTAGAATGAAATTTCGGAACAATATGCTATATTCTTTATGATAGTAAAATAATTCTTATTGCTATTTGTATAAAAAAGAATCACGATGTACCTTAAAACATTAAATAATTTACAAATAATATGAATATCAGTATAATTTGGTGCCTTTCTCGATATGTTAAACGTTGATGTTAATGTTTAAGAAACTTAACAATATTATGTTGTTAAAGGTTCACATACACTGCACTTGCGCGCCTCACATCTAAATTGTACCAGTCTCAATTGCCCCACCCAGTCTCGTCTCGAATCAATCCCTAATTAGTATTAAGTAGTAACTTACAAAGTCTGCCCCAATAATGCTCCGAGTCGAGATATGGCCCAGGCGACTGTCCGCGTAAATTATTGATTTTTTTTTGCCTGTATAAAAATGTTACACTAGGAAGGAGGTCCCCGTGATACAGGTTATCCCAGTTTGGGAACCAGTAATACATTCAATCCCATGTATTCGCAAGATGTGTTCAATGTAGTGTGTCTGAAACCTTATTATAAAAGCTTGTTGTAACTGTTGGTACATAATTATTGAAATATTTGTATTTATTTGATCTCTATGATAATTGCATTTCCCTTCAAAACTTTATTTATGAACAGAATTTCTTATAATTAATTAAAATGTGACATAAGGTTGTTGTTATTATTTTGAGGGCATTTATGTTGAAATATAAATTGTGGCATTTGTAATTTGTATTTTATAACTTCTGTTAACGCATGCTGAAAAACGTTTAAATAGAGCTGGCAACATAAATGTTATTTATTATTCGCATTTCGATATCAATTTATAATTCAAATAGAAAACGTAGGTAATAATAAAATATAAGATGCAATTTTATTAATGCTAATATCTTATAATTGGAGCAATTATGTGCAATTCAACTCAGCCTGAACTTGTTTTTGTGTCAATAAACGTCACGAGTGTACGGAAAACGTCACATTTGACCGAAAAATAATTTAATTATTATCCTAATGTTGAATTGCTATAAAAGTTGATGGTAGACCCCGTGAAAGACCCCGTGTATGTAAGAGTGCGAGGCAAAGTCTAATATTAATTTGCAACAGATTCTGTTTTGTACGCAATCAAAATAACGAAGGATAAATAAAAAATATGACAAATTAATATGTAGTTTATGTTGGCAACCCCTCTCACTTGATGTATATGTCGCAGGCGAATTGCATAACTCGTCCGTTTACATAGGGCAACCGTCCGTTTACAAATTGTTGGTTATTAAGAATATGACGAAATGACAGAGTAAAATAATAATAATATTTATTTATATCTTTCACAAAGGTTACTTAATAACTAGATGAGGCAGAAAGAATACAGTTTTCAGATATAGATTCCTTTGTGAGAGACTGGTGTCTGTACTAGGAACTAGCCTGTATTACAGATTACCAGGCTCTCTCCCCTGGGACTAATACTGTCTTATGTGACAAACATTAAATTAGTTATTATAACCATGAATATAATAACAATATAAAATATGCTAGAAGTTACTATACAGGAAAAAATATTTATGAAATCATGAAAAAATTATCAGCTGTTCCATACAAAAGTCCAATACCTACTCGGCCAAAATGTATGAAGCAACCATATTATTTTACGCGATATCAGAGTTAGCCCTATAATAAAAGTTGTTCACATTGATGAGTACTTCCACCCCTACAAGTATTGCCAGTGATAACAAAATCACTCTGTATAATGTCTACTTAATCTTATCGCTAACTAACTCCGCTCTCCTAGCATAGTGTTCGGACCATTTTAATCAGATGAAGCAGCAGAAGTAACTTTAACTTTTTTTATAGTTGGTATTTTATACTATTTGTAAATACTTGTTATAAATAAAATCCATAGTAGATATGCTTATTGCATACTTATGATCATGGTAATGATAATTACTTCTGCCATAACCATACAGGTTAATTAACTGAAACATGATATTATGGCTGCTATTTTAAAGAAGGAAGTCATGCTTGAATTAATAAAAAATCCCATAGCGGAACTCAAGAAATATTATAATTATTTAATTGTGTAGGTATCATTATGTCAGTTCTTAGAATTACAATTTGTTATAGAAGTAAACTGTATTAACGAAATTTTTATTTGTTTGTCATTTTCATCACTTATTTTACAACAGTCTGCTATGGCAATAAATATATTCATTATTTGCGAATGGCAGCACCAACACATACTGTCATTTTTACTGAATGAAGCCGTCGTCGGTCGAGGTTCGTGTACTTAGCGTACACACGTATTTTTAATACCTTCTATCTAAATTATATACCAACAATTAAGTGATAGAAACTAATATAGTGGTAGAAAATGTTGCGGCAAATACTCGATAAGTTTTGGAATGAAGATGTGTGGCTGCCACCGAATACTACGTGGGAAGACATCGAGCCAGGCCCTGATAAGGCGGTAGCATACACGGATTACACGCACGTTTTCTATCCTATACCGTTAGGATTAGTTTTTATGTTTCTACGCTGCGTGCTGGAAAAGTAAGTACCTATATATTAACATGAAGGTGAGAACTGAGAAACGATAAGGCCTAGTGATAACCTCACATAATATTTCGATCTTGATACGGAGAAAATTTATAACTCTAAAAAGTAATAAACTGTTCCATTTTCGAATTGAAAATTTTCAAACATCGATTTATTTTTAAGTGGAATGTTTTTTTATGTTGACGTACTTCTTCGTACAATATCGGTAGGCGGCTAATATCAGGCTATGCCTAAATCAGCGTCATATTTCTTGACTCATCTCTTCCGCTTCCTGTGCCTGAAGTCATGCATGCAAAATAAAAAAAGTGGGAAGTAATTGCCTTCCTTGATACTACTTGATAGTCTCTAATTTGTAATATGATATTGTATCTACAATTACTTATGTACATTTTCACTACATACTGTTAATTTGGGTATCTAACTTTGGCCCTGACAGTTAAATTAAAAGACTCCTGGTACATAGGTAAATTATCTTTGGAGCTAAAGATTTTAATTGACTTAATTTTTGAGATATTATTTAACAAAAAAAAAACTAAAAATCTATGGTTTTTTTTTGTTGACCACAATATTATTTCACCATGCTAAGTAATGTGGCTGAAGGTGGTAATTACTGAACAGACTAGAAAGGAATTGGGTCTCATAGTGGAACAGACCAAAAGGGGCTCATGACAGATTTTTCAATATATGTATGTTTCATATCAAATAATAATAATTTAGATATGAATAGTATAAAAATAAAAAACCAGGATAACAACCACTCACCTACCTACATTCATTACATGTATTGTGATGGTTGACACAATTGATTGAAAACACAAAACAATATTATTGATTAATAAATCCATGGTGGTAATTTCTGTAGCTTAAACATTCTTATATGCCCTCTTAGGGCCTAAACTGAATAAATGGCTATTCAAAGTCTAAGTTAATGTCCCTTCGAAAAATGGCTGAATGGATTCGGATTAGATTAGAATATATTCTGGATCATAATAGGATACTTTTTACCCTGGGAAAATAAGATCCCTTGAGAATGTGGGTGAAATACAACATAAATATGACTGAATTCTTTAATACAAAGAATTCAAGCTCATGGGTAGATAAATAGGTGCGACAAATAGGCTATTGGTAACTGCTTACCATCAGGAGGGCCGTTTGTTAGAGGCTTAAAAAAGAAAAAGTACCCAAATCAAATATCTCTCCATCACACCATCATTTCACAAATTTACACCTTTATATTAAAAAACCGGCCAAGTGCAAGTCGGACTTGCGCACAAAGGGTGCCATACGATTATCTATAAAAACGGCATAATCATAATAAAATAAAATAAATAAATATTTGGGACATTATTCCTCACACACGGCCATCTGACACCAAACTAAGCAGAGCTTGTACTATGGAAGCCAGATAACTGATATAATACATATACTACTTTTCTTTTGTAAATACATACATATATAGATAATTACACCTGTTTGTATTACAAATGTTTGTTGTATATTTATTTTATTCTGTTTTTTAGTATTTGTTGTTATAACAGCAACAGAAATACATCATCTGTAAAAATTTCAACTGTCTAACTATCACGGTTCATGAAATACAGCCTGGTGACAGATGGACAGACAGACAGACAGACGGACAGCGGAGTCTTAGTAATAGGGTCCCTTTTTACCATTTGGGTATGGAACCCTAAAAATCAAATTTAAAGGTCTGTCAGCATCTTTTGTTTTGAAACTGTATGTACTGCTATTTTAATAATTCTATTTGCCTATTTATTTCATGTTATTATCAGCTGTAGTTGATGAAAGATTTACTTAATAAAGTATATAATTTAGTTTTTATCAATATTGTGACTGTAGGTTTACCAATTTTTCCTGTTTCAAAAATACAACTTATTGTTTGCGGTTATCTTATTACTTTTCTGGAAACCAACAATAATTCCAAGTGAATACAATCATTTAAAAATCAATAATATTAATTGCCAATATTTAATATTACTGAATAAACAACAAATTAAAAAGTTACGGAGAATTGGTATATTACTCTGTAACTTTTCCCTTCAAATCCCCTTCCTTGAGATTTTCTATATCTGCCTAATTGCTAAGTAGCATGTACAATAACAAAAGCATAGTGATAAATAAATATTAATATATAAAAGAATTACGGCATATTTCATATTTCTCTATAACTTCGTGTTCATATTAATGATTAAAGAGTTTTTTGCAATACATTTCCGGCATTTGAGTCCCTGCGCCATTTTCGGTAAACGTTCCTTTTTCAGGAAAGCAGTCATGCAAACATATTTACATTTCAAGTAAATAAAATCTAATAATACTATGAACATAGTAATGATTTAGTAAAACATTAGTAATAATATTTATATTTATTTAGATGATTACTTATATGTAAATATGTTACAAATAATTGCAAATCTTTATATTTTAAATTTTTTTAATAGTGCACGGCAATGGTGTAACGGAACGTCATGACACTGCAGATCATTAGTCATTCATTTCACTCACTGTCACGACAAATAGGGATAGGATTATTTCTGAAAAAAATCGTTTTTTGAATTGATTCGAATCGTAACCAT
Organism: Tetheella fluctuosa; assembly: GCA_951216915.1. Classification (NCBI taxonomy): domain Eukaryota; kingdom Metazoa; phylum Arthropoda; class Insecta; order Lepidoptera; family Drepanidae; genus Tetheella; species Tetheella fluctuosa. Next base: position 8,497,263 of record OX578233.1, on the reverse strand, counting down.
TACCAGATGAACAAGAACAGGCACTCGTGATTCAATTGTAACTTCCTATCACTGAATTGTTGCTAAGCTTAAAGTCGTATTTATCCATTTATTGAAGATGATTTCTAAGTTTTGAAGCACCCGTTGTTTATATGATAGCAAACCTTTAGCAAACCCCCGACATCAAAACGTATTGCTATCGACTTTAATAAGGATAAATATGCCATGTTTTATGTAAAATATCTAAACTATCTGAAGTTTGTGGACTATATAACTTATATTTGACAATTCTAGGGCACACAAAAGTTCCAATAAAAACATAATTCATTAATTCAAAAACTGGCCATGTCCTTAGAAAAGAAAAGAAAAGTAAGATTATGTAGTATATCAGTTATCTGGGCTTCCATAGCGCAAGCTCTGCTTAATTTGGGGTCAGATGGCCGTGTGATGAATAATGTCCCAGAATTTATTATTATTATTCTATTTTGGATGTGCACAGATTAAATAAAATAAACAAAAATGTTGTTTGAAATTGTCAGGACAAGGTTTGTATGAAAGAAAATGTTTCGACGGTAAAAATATATACCGGGAACGCGGGCAAACCACGGGGAACAGCTAGTTTATAATGATTGCAGGAATTTGTAGTAGGAAAATAATGATAAATAATTATAACTCAAATGTAAGGAAATATCTGCCTTATATGTACCCTCTTGCATAACTGGTTTATTAACTGCCTTAACAATTAACTTAAAAATTAACTTTATTAACTGCATGAGATATTATGAGTCTCTTTCATGTCCGAAAACAAAAGTTTAGCAACACGCTCTTGTTTCACCACCAAACAATGTTCCATAATACACTATATATTTCTATCCCTTTGTGCGATTGACACACAAGTTTATAATTTTATTATATTTTTGTTATAAAATTATTTATATTTAGGTACATAAACCTACAAGGAAATTATTATGGTTATCATCCTTACATAAAACATAACATAAAACTGGAAGCAGTTTATGTTACACCATAAATACTACAGTTTATATAAAAAAAGTGAAGAAAAATAAATGAACTGAAAGTATTACCATTTACAGACATTTGCTTTTGTAACATAATAAGGGTTGTAAGTGGAACCAATTTCTTCAAATGTAATCAAACGCAAAACTCTTAATTACTTAATTTGCGTTGTAACCATTAAAATATATCTTATGATACCTATCTACCTACATGACCTGATGACCTACATACATGCCTAATGATAACACAAGTAGCTCCTGACTTTGCCTGCTAAATACTAATAATTGTATTAGATCGAAAAAAAAAATCACTGAAATCACATTACGTTACACATTTTGAGTTATTTTTGCGAAAAGGATAAATTGCATTTTTTTTTGTAAAATTTTGTATTCACAAGCCAATTTGCACCTTATTATTATCAGCACTAAGATCGTAATTGCAGGACTTGGGAAACAAAATACGGTTTCGGATTTCAAAGTTGACTATCTAATAGAGTAGGTACTGTCCAAGTTCGTAATCGTAAGATTCGAACCCACTACCTTTGCTGCAGCGTTAATATTACTAGTATCATCGCTATTGGTTCAGTAGTTAAAGCGTGAGAACAAACATATCATCGCTCTTGCAGGATACATTTTATGTAATAAATCTAAGTTGGTTTTGAAAAGAGTAATTGCTGAGTTTCTTGCCGGCTCTTCTCAGTAAAAGCAACCTTCCGAACAGTGCGTTAGAGTGACTATTCACAAGTCAGGCACTTGAAGGCCTATTTGAATGAATAAATTATTTCACTTCATTTACTATCGCATTTATAATTAGACTAGCTGTTCCCTAGTTACACCCGCTAAATTTGACAAATTAATGACAAATTCTAGGAGCAAACAGATCTTCGCTAGGTGCCCTAGTTCTTGAGATACGGTGGTGGCCCTGCCAGGAAGAGCCCGTCCTGGCAGGGCCACCTAAGAACCCTTATAACTTTTGAACCAGAGTGTGACAAAATCTGATACTTGGTGATAAAATTCGACAAATTAAGGACAAATTCTGGAAGCAAACAGATCTTCGCTAGGTGGTCTGGTTCCTATGATACGAGGTGGCCCTGCCAGGAAGAACCCTTATAACTTTTGAACCAAGGCGCGACAAAATCTGATATTCGAGGACAAAATTTGACAAATTAAAGACAAAATAGCGACAGACTCGGAATTCAAATCCGTAATGGTGGCCCTGCCAGGAAGGGCCACACAAAGAACTTCACAGTTCGCAAGTATTGACTGAATTTACGGATTAATTGTAATCAATCGATTGTAAATTGTTATCTTTCACGTTGATTTATTACGTAAATATTAGTCATGCGTTACGAAGGACTTAGACGATGATTAGGCGGCTAAACGACTTTTAATGTTTTTATATGAAATTTTCTGACAGTTACTTATTTATTTATTTGTTGCTTTAATAGGTTAACAGTCCAGCGTTTAGTGTATGAAGTATCCCCCAAGTCCAGTGCTTATTATCAGATTTTTGTAAATGTTTGTGTTCCTATTCCTATCCTACTCTAATACAGTGGGAGAAGGTTGGCTATAAAAAAGTTCACTGAAATGATCGCTGTAGCATAAGACAGCCCTGGAGGGCTAAAAAGGAAACTCGAGCATTATTGCTAATTCAATATTTTTTTCCGAATTTACGGCAGATTCATCAATACCAAATCTTTTATAATGAATTAAATTGTATATTATGTGACTATATGTAGTGATTATTTTACATAAACATATTGAAATAAGTAGGATCTACCGAGAATTACAAAAAATGAATTGCGTAGGCAAAAAGGTCCCCCATAAAAAGGTCGCAATATTGCTTGAGCGACCTTTTTATGGGGCCAGCTCGCTTATGAGATAGGGTGCCATTAGTAAAGTTAATGAGTAGTACAAGACGCCCTTTTGATCATGTGGCTGTACTATGTCCAACAGCTGCTCTTATTCCCTTCTATTAGACAGCATCGCAACATATAGCCATATTATCACATTATCTCACATGTTACTCTTTGCATGCCATATAGTATGGCGAAATGTTTGGAAACCTACCCATATATTTTTATATCTTTATAAAATGTACCACATTTCATGCAATAAACATTTCTATTTTATTTTCTCATTTGTTGCTTATACTTATTCTATATTGCTTTAGAAATTGTTAAACATTTAATGGAAAAACCCAACATAGACTGTCCAAAAAATATATAAAAAAATGTAATCTTGCTAAGTTTCTTGCCGGTTCTTCTCAGTTGAAGGCGACTTCCGTATCGGTGGTAACTTCAGTAGCTTCGACGTTCATAAGTGCCCTTCTAGGGCCTAAATTGAATAAAGGTCGGTCCAGACAGTTTAAATTATTTATCGCCTCATCTTATTCAAAACGTGTTGACGCGAGGAGTACCTACACCGTTATTTTTTGTTATCATATAGTTTTTATTATTTGCAAAAGGTTAAATCATTTTATTCGAGAAAAAAATGTCGAAATGAACAGTATCAGCAAACCGTAGATAGCAAACCTAAGAACATATGATGCGCATGAGTTCACCCGCTGCGGTTTAGCGGTGAAGTATTGTTTTTTTTTTTACTGCGATAATGAAGGTTACTGCAATTGTATAAATCAATTGATCTATGGTCAAGTCTTGTGATGATATACATGTGCGTCAGATCATTTTGTCTCCACGCTTTGACGAACGCAAGCTCTTTCTTTACAAATGGCCATCAAGGTATAAGAAAATGGTATTTAAGGCGACGCCTTGAAGATTTTGGTTAAAAGGATACCGATTTTTCTCAACAATGACTAAAGCGAACGAAATGAAATTTATTGTAAGAATTCATCATGTATTTGAATTTGAATTTTACCGACATTGAGGATCGATCTGAGGTACCAAAATTTCTACATATATTAATTGAAACTGATACTATAAACTTGTACATAGGTTTTATGAAATATATTTGTAGTTTTAAAATTGAACAATAAAAACCATTTTGTCGCATACGCCCTTTCCGTTTACGCGGGTTTTCTATGAGATGTCGCTATAGTAGGGAGCGGGACGCAGCACGTTGAATTTCAGATTTTTAAGCTTAACGCGGCGTCACCTTAACTAACTGGTCTGGTGCTCCGTGTGGGTTCCATATACATATAATAGAATTCCAGATAAAAATAACCAATTTGAATGAAGTTCTTTACGCAGTAGCCTCGGTAATCCCAAACTAAGCAGACCTTGTATTGGATAACTGATATACTTCTTGAAATTAAGTTTTTTTTTATTCAATTACGCATTCACAACCACTTATTCCAGTCTAAAATTATAAACGCGAAAGTTTGTATGTATGGATGTTTGTTCACGCCAGAACGCCTAAACGGATCTGGATGAAATTTGGCACAGAGATAGATTATAGTCTGGAATAGCACATAGGCAACTTTTTATCCCGGGAAAACAAGAACCGCGCGCGGGTGAAACCGCGGGCGGAAGCTAGTGAATAAATAAATAAAAGGATTCCTGCCCCCACAAGCGGCACCTGTAGTAGGTAAATATATACTTATTATATAGATATTTACACGCAGACTCAGAACCTATGACCTTTAGCATGGTAGTCAAGGTAACTAGCAGTCACGTCAACCGGCCCGACATCTTTGAAACAAATAATATTACTATTTGTGATGCAAGTTAGGTTATGAGCGATTTTAAAGATATTCAACACATTCCATATTTTAAAACACACACATCTATCAAATACTAGCTTCCGCCCCGCGGTTTCACCCGCGTTCCCGAGGGATCTTATATTTTCCCGGGATAAAAAGAAGCCTATAGCCTTCCTCAATAAATGGGCTATACAACACTAAAATATTTTTTCAATTCGAACCAGTAGTTCCTGAGATTACCTCCTACTACCTCACAAACTGTACCTCTTTATAATATTAGTATAGATAATAGGAACTTTCACTACCAGTGAATAGATGGCGCCACAAGATTCTACATCGCGCTATCAAAGTTTTCTGTTTACTCGGCATCACAATAAGTTTCCTTCATCAACGGTTCGACCGCGATCCCCAGCCTTCGTTTACCTAGCCTGGTCTTTGCAATGTAGGACCCTACCTTGCTCCTCCATACCACTTTTATTTATAACTATATTTTGTTCCAGATATTGGTATGCACCATTCGGAAAGTCACTTGGCATCAAGGACACGAGACCGCGGAAAGCGCCCACAAATCCGAAGCTCGAGGAGGCATATAAGGTTTCGCATCGGCTTAGACAGGTAGGTCAATCCAATGACATATTTGTGCCATAGCACGCTTACTCGTCACTTGTGGTCTCTTCTTATCCGCAAGTAGGCCGCTTGATTGGGCCTTTTTTTCATGCAAGCCTAGCTCTATCTAGGAGTACAGGACAGTACTAGGGTCCACAGGCCTCACGGAGTGACCTCTATAATCCGAATGGTGCTCGTTCGCCAATTCCTCGCATTCCAGGATGACGTGGGCGGACGTTTCCTCTGACCTAATGCAAGCTCTGCCCAAAGGACTGTAGGTAGCTATAATCGGTTATGTGGTATATGTCCCGATACCTCTGGGAACTTCACAGATGGCCATCTGATCGCAAACTAAGCATAGATTTACTATAGGTATACCCTAGTATTAGTATATCAGATTTGGTTAATGATGTATAGGTGCTTACAGTTTAAAATATAGCAGATTCCTAGTCAGTCGCTTGTCATAAGTTGACAGCACCAATAGATTGTCTGCAGTTACTGACATTTGCCCATTCATCATCATCATCAACCTACATCAGTCCGCTGCTGGACATGGGTCTCATATTAGTCCATTGGCTAGTGATTAATTTGATGTTCTTGTACTCCAAGCTTTGAGCTGGCTAAAGGGGAGTGCGCGAGCACTTTGCGTGGAGATTGATCGATTAGCTCTTTTAGGTCTGTTTTTTTTAAATGAAATCTTCATGTTATATTAGACCCGTTGCTGTGAATGTTGTGGGTTCGAATTCTGTAATGCTCTTGAGGTTTTATTGATGCGAGGAAATCGCTGGTTGTAAAATATCTTACCATCCGTAGTAGACAGTAGTAGAATCTATCCACAAGCATATAGTAACTCAGATATTATTCTAAAATTCTTCCAATTAAAAACAGACACGTAAAAGACTCGATTTAACCAAGTCGTAATAATTAATGAGCAACAGTTGAGTACCAATTACTGATAGTTGAAACAGTCATTTTGTTACGTCCGACAAAATTACTATTAACACAATTACACCTTTCTACTTGCAGCTTATTAACACTGATAAGTGTGTTGGCTCTCGATAATGCAACGCCCACAATTTTTATAACTTTATAACCTTTAAATATTTGTTTGTTTTTTTCTAAGAAATTATTAATTTATTCAATACTACCTTCTGCCCCGCGTTCCCGAGGGTTAAGTTTTCCCGGGATAAAAAGTACCTACCCTATATGTTATTCCAGAGTATGATCTATAATATGTATCTTTCATCCAAATCCATTCAGCCGTGTATGGAGTCAGGAGTGATTAATTTGGATAAGAATAAAGTGTATTAGTTTCTACCGCCGTTTAAAAAGTAACTATAGTGACATAACTATAATATTTGAAATTTATAGTATCTCGAATCTTTTTGTAGATATTTATATATTATCTAAAAATGTAGTACATTATTAATTATTCAGTTCTGTCATCAATAGTTTTCACAGTGCGCGCGATGTAAAGAATTTTACGGGTATTTTTTTTCTTCTTGGGTTACATGATTAGAGTTTTCGTAGGGTTCTGTATACCTGGCTAATATATTTGATTTCAAATTATAGAAATAAAACATGGCAAACTTTTTTACTTTAAAAAAAAATATTAGGGACAAAAGTCGATACTAGACAATATTGTAAATTGCAAAAATGTTGTAATCTCCTATTGTATAGTTGAAATGCGTTACAACAAACGACCTTGAAATCTAACTTTAAATAATGACTGATATAGAAAAAGAGCCAACTTGAACAGTCAACCTTGCTTAACTTTTAAATAATCATATAACCTAATTGTCAAGGAAACTCGTCTTAATTATCATAAAACTGAAAATATGGTCGTAGTCTTGGTGGTAAGGACCCTGAGTTAAGAAAGAAAAAGGCTCTTCAGAGCAGGTTGCTGGGCTCACCTCGTTTAGTGCTTGATAGTAGACATTTACCTTGATCTTGTTAGCTAGTGAAAATCCTACTCAATACTCAATATTTTATTGCATAATGCAGCATACAAAATAAATGTTTACATACATGACCCTATTTGTGTATAGCAATCTTAAATCTAACACTATACAAGATTTTAGAAAGGCAGACGGACCGAAGCATTTTTAAAATTTTAATATTAATACATTGTCAAAGCTAAATTAGACTTCAATTAGGTTTTGTAAAATGGTCATTATAATTTCCTATTATCCTACTAATAATAATCCTATAAATGTGAATGTTTGGATTGATGGATGGATGTTTGTTACTCAATCACGCCAGAACGGCTCCGGCTTTTAATCCATGAAATTTGGCACTGGGATATATTATAGTCTGGAATAGCACATAGGCTACTTTACTCCCTGGAAACATAAAGATCCCTCGGGAACGCGGGTGAAACTACGTGCGGATTGCAGAATATACAGATTAGTATTTAGTAGTATATAAACATATTAAGTTGATAATTTGTTGATTTCCAGGCGTCATCGCTCGCCAAACAGCTGGACTTGACAGAGCGGCAGGTGGAGCGCTGGTGGCGTCTCCGCCGCAGCCAAGACAAGCCCCCAACCCTGGTCAAGTTCTGTGAGAACGCGTGGAAGTTCACCTTCTACTTGTGCAACTTCTCTTTCGGCATATTTATACTGTGGGACAAGGAGTGGCTGTGGGATATTGACCAGTGTTATATTGGATACCCGCATCAGGTGAGGCTTTTGTAAATAGGCCTTATTGGCACATATTTCTGATGTCATTCAAGTGGATCAGCATGTCCCTTGAGCCTTTAAAAGGATAAAAAAAAATATATACAAGAGCCGCCATAAAAAGTCTTTTAAACTAATGGTTTTAAAGATATTGAGAATGTAGTTTTTCTTCCTCAAATTTTGCTGCAACTAGTGAAAATAATGTGGCCAAATGTGGTTAAATTCAAAGCTATATTCAGTTTATGCCCTGGAATATAATTATGAAGGTCGAATTTATTTAAATTACCACCAGTTCTGAGAAGCAATGAGAAGAACCGGCCAGAAACTCAGCAAGGTTACTTTTTTATGAACTGACTATTTGGTCAAAGGAGTTTCGGTGCTATGGGCTTGAATTTTGAGAAAAGACTGAAAGCATATCGCTTAAAAACTAATGCTAATGCCCAACGAGCTCGGCTATGTAAGTAATTTATTTTAATTGTGTACAATTTTGACCGAATGTCTATTGTCAGTCCCAAAAGTACACCACCCCCTAACTTTAAAATACATAACAAATTCCAGGGTATAACAGACGACGTATGGTGGTACTACATGATATCGGCCGCGTTCTACTGGTCGCTGACCATATCTCAGTTCTGGGACGTGCGGCGCAAGGACTTCTGGCAGATGTTCATACACCACATAGCGACCATCGCACTTCTGTCGTTCAGCTGGGTATGCAATCTACACAGGATCGGGACTCTGGTGCTCTTGCTGCATGACTGCGCTGATATATTTGTTGAGGTATGTAATGTTTTTTTTTTTATAGAAGAACAGCTTTATATTTTCTGCATTAATATTGCATGATTGAATCACAAACAAACCAGACATTTGTGCCCTTTTTTGAAAAAAAATACATGTCTTCATGAAAATAAAAAGAAAACCTAACTGCACTTTGTAAGTTCCCGTCAAAAAGCCCTGTTTTTTTTTTTATCAAATATATCTCCACAAGAACTCATGAATTATTCAGAAATTACTGTTCAAAATTATCTCCAGGTAATTTATAAAAAAAATTGATTAAAATGCTATATTTTGCAGTCGGTGAAGGCGGCGAAGTACGCGAAGTTCCAGCGCGTGTGCGACGGTTTGTTCCTGTTGCTGACCGTGTCGTGGATCGGCACCAGGGTCGGCATTTTCCCTTTCTATATTATATGGAGGTGAGTTCATACATATAAAAACTATAATTTGTGTGTCGGTACGTTAAAAACCATCCTAACTATCCTAACTAATATTATAAATGCGAAAGTGAGTTTGTTTGTTACCTTTTCACGCTTAAACCGCTGAACCGATAGCGATGAAATTTGGTATGCAGATAGCCTATGGTATGGAGAAGGACATGGGCTACTTTTTTCTCAGGAACGCGGGTGAAACTGCGGGGAACAGCTAGTTATTGATAATAATGTAGTTTAATATATTTTCAGTACGTCAATCCGTGCACCGATGCTGCTACCGATGTTCCCGGCGTACTACATCTTCAACTCTCTGCTATGCCTGCTGCTCATCTTACATATTGTGTGGACCTGGCTTATACTGCAGATCGCTTACATCACTATTAAAGCTGGACAGGTAAAGATACTTATTCTCTATGGTAATTACTGAACTCTAAACTCTAAGACGAAACAGATACAAAATTTATCAATAAACTTAAACAAATATTATTAAAAAAAGCATATTATACAGTTAATGACTACATAAATGACACAAAAATTATATAAATTCAATTAATTATCATATATCTATATCGTCAAAAACTACAACATTATCTCCTCTCTCCTACTTCTAATGTTTGTTGTGCCCGACAGGGTCCATAAATTTACTTAGACCTAATTTACCACCTAAGGTTATGGAATGCAAAATAATAAATAAATAAATAAAAGAAACCTAATGTGGTAGGGTTCAAGATCTAAGTTTGAATGTTAACAATGGTATATTTAATTCCATCCGTTTTAGTGTCGGAATTTCATATGATCGTGTGTCGTCATAGTTGTACGTACAGTATCAAAAGATGCGCGTTATGGTTAGATCGGTACTTCAAAATAATAAAAATAAGTATAAATAGGTATTACAAAATAATGGATCTTTGATAATTTATTCTGACGGGCCGTTTGGCGCGGTTGGTAAGATACCCTATCTATCACGCCGCAGGTCGTGGGTTCGATTCCCACTCAGGACATTAATTTTTGTGCATGAACATGTCTGTTTGTCCTGAGTCTGAGTGTTATTATCTATATATGTATGAAAAGTAGTCTTTTTTTTTATACCACTAAGGCGGCAAACAAGCATACGGCCCGCCTGATGGTAAGCGGTTACCGTAGCCTATTGACGCTTGCAACACCAGGGGCATCACACGCGCGTTGCCGACCCTGCAAAAATCTCTTCACACCTTTCTTGAAGAACCCCATGCTGTACTCCCTTAGGAAAACCACGGCGGGGAGCTCGTTCTACAACTTGAGCGTTCGTGGTAGAAAACTCCTTTGAAACCGCACTGTACGAGACCAGTTTGGCTCCAATGTGTGAGGATGAGCTCCCCGTCGATGGCGAGAGGTGAGATGGTAAAAGGTAGCCGTGGGCATCAAGTCAAACAATTCCTCAGAACACTGTCCGTTGTACAAGCGGTAGAACACATAAGGAGGCAAAGTCTCTCCTAAGACTCAATGGCTCTAAACCGCTTGTGAGCTCGGGATCGTCGACAATTCTAATGGCACGTCTCTGAACCGAGTCAAAAGGCCCAAGCTGGCATCCAGGTGCTCCCGCCCAAAGATGGCAGCAGTACTCTATATGGGGTCGGACTTGCGACTTATTCTTTGCCCTGATGTGAATTACCGCTTAGCTCTGTTGAGCACACCGAGCATCTTGGATGCCAGCTTTACGTTGTCTTCCAAGTGACTACGGAACTGTACGCCACTAGAAATGTCCACGCCAAGGATCTCGATGCTCTTCGATATGTTTAGGGACGTGTTCTGATATTGTGGAGCCACAGCAAATGGGGTTTTCTTAGCGGCATAGCTTGGGCTCGCTACCGCCCCTCTCACACCCCGCAAACCCCGCACGATTGCTCTGTCCAGACGTGTCCGTTGGCCCACTGTAAGAGTTACATAGACTGTGATACTACTTTACTATTTTTGAACTACATTATTTTATATAATTTCAGATGGAAGGCGACATCAGGAGCTCTACCTCCGACCTGAGTGATAGTCCGCACAACTCCAATCACAGTTCCCCAAATCGGGTTAAGAATAAAAAGTAAGTATACACATTTTTTCAACCATTTTTTTGTATATGAGTATTATGTGAGACGTTTACATATAGATTTTGCGCTCGATATACGTAATTTGGAATTATTTAATTCTAATCTACAATAAACTCTTTTTGCGAAGAGAAGCCTAGAAGAAATCTTGCTATCAAGATAGATTTTCAACTTCAGAGTAGTAGCTTGCCAGGTGGGTACTACAAAGTGCCCTACCACCGTGCTATAGATTGCTGACGATGTTTTCCTTTACGAAAAGCTTATGCTTATAGAATTCGAATAAACGACCAAAAAAAAAATCGGACGACAATGTTTTTTTTTGCAGAGAAACATAGGGATGGACTTCCACACAACTAGCAGACTTCACGACACAGCCACACAGTACCCAAATCTATAAATATTATTTTTTTTTATAAAAATTTACTATTTCATATGACTGACTACAGAGGAACACCTAAAATCAGGTCGTAGAATTTTAGTTTTTTTACTCTTTTATCTACGCTATCTGTGTCCAAAATTCTATCGGGTTCTGCACACCTGTTTTAGCGCTAAAAACATGTGATGTATCTCTTTTATTTATACGGAATTTGTGCCTTCCACGTATAAATTACCTTCTTCCTGTCCTCAAGACATGCCTAACGCTGAATGTGGCGTGTTGATACTATTACCTGTTCCGATGTACGGGTTTTAATATTTAGAGAGCACGTACTTTCGGTACCTACTCCGAGGTTTTCGAATTTTCAATGTCACACGTTTGAGTATGAGTTGTTAACTGTCACTGTCGATAGATGGCGTTGTTAATGAAAATTATATTACAGCGTTGATTTTTGGAACTATAATATAGATTAGTTTTCCAGTAGCGTTGTTTGTTCAAACGAATAAAGCTTAACACAAAATATATACCAAAAACAAAATGATAATAAACTAGTTGTTAGTTCGAAATAAGTACCGTATTATGAATTGTAGTTCTCAAATCATCCGCCGCGGGCGCTGTTAAACGCCACAGTGACAGTTAACACTGGCTTTGAGAGCCAGCGATGAGAGACAAAACGTCTCACGATCTTGTGCCTGTCTCTGTGATTTGTTATGGCGCTTACGGCGGCGGAGACAGCGATAATCCATAGACAATTAGATTTTATTAGCGACCATGTTTTTTTTTGCATAAACCCCCTTATTCAGACCCACTCGGTTGCCATTCGGATCGGAAAGGACTTTTATTTCGTTAAATTTACCACGATCGCGATCGTGTACCGATCGACTGCCTCATTCCAAATGGAAGTCTGAAATGAGAAAATAGGAGCCATCCTATTCAGTAGACTACTCAATCGGTTCGTCTACCGAATCGGGTCCGCAACCCAGCAGGTCTGAATAAGGGGTATTATGCACTCCTGATAATTTTTCATTCAAATTTATACCTTTTTAATTTTTTTCAGAATATATTTTTTTTATTTAAAAACTATGTACTGGATTAGTCGGTATGGTAGTATGTTTAATTCATGGTAAAAATATGTAGGTACCTCAGATTTTAAAAAATTTTCCTAAATTATAAAAATAACTTTTATCTCTATATGATATAGTAAGAATACCGAAGAATTATCAATTTTACTTTGCCGCTGTAGTCAGGACCAAATCACGATTTCCTATAGAAAACCATAAGCGTCGACAATATCGCCAAGACATACCCCTAATCGCTGGCCTCTAAAAGCGGGCACACAAAAAACCTTATGTTACAATTCAATTATATAAAGGCAATTTATGAACATTATGTATAAAGAACATATACGTAATATATATAATTTAGTTGTTATTCACAGGTCGCTAGGTCGTTTGTACTAAGTTATACTTCAAGTCTTCCCAGTTTGGTGTAGCCCTTAATTTCGTTTATAATTTTTTTATGTGTTTTATTTTGTAAATAAGAACTTTCCAAAACGAAATTTTGACGCCATTTTTATTTACAAAATAGTATAGAAAATAAAATAGTTTAACATAATGTTCAAAAAAGTTGCCTTTCACGTGTACCCGCTTTTTTTTTAAAAGCGTTGCAAATAGTTTATAAGCTCAATGTTAGATTTAAGACAGTCACATGTGAAAAGATGTATTTTAAACCATACATCAATGCAATATGGCTTAAATTAGAATACGTCTTTTGACATTTGGCTAATTATATTATGTATTATAATTTGTTTCATAGTTCACAACGGACCAAATTGAGTTCGTGATTTTTAGCCAAATTAGTATTTTTTATATATTTTCTTAATATGTGTCATCATTGTGAAGGATTTTATAGGTATACCGTTTAACTGGGAGGGTTGAAGTTAAATAGTATGCCTATATTTAACATGATTTTTAATATACAGGTTGATTTTGAATTTAAATACCGGCTGGTACATTTTTGGTTCCATAGCAATTTTATTTCAGAACTAGCTTCCGCCCCGCGCTTTCACCCGCGTTCCCGAAGGATCTTGTGTTTGCCCGGGATAAAAAGTATATCTTCCTCGATAAATTGGCTATCTAACACTGAAATAATTTTTCAAATCGAACCAGTAGTTCCTGAGATTAGCGCGTTCAAACAAACAAACTCTTCAGCTTTATAATATTAGTATAGATTGGTCTAGTTGGATAGTTATAATTGTTCACATTGTTGAATACCTACTTATATCTGCAAGTATTGCTAATGAATTTAAAATCAACCTGTATAGTGAATCTAAAGGTGCTCCCACGCCAGTTACATTACACTAACATTCTCAACTTTATATGAAACTAGCTGTCCCCTGTGGTCTCGCCCGCTATCACTGCAAAAGATTTCGTCGTGAAAGAAGGACAAACCAACAAACACACATTCGCATTTATAATACAAAATATTCTAATATACTACTACTTATATTTATTCGTAAAATATCTGATATATTTTTTCATCCCATTTTGACTTATTATATACGTAGATAAAATTGAAATACTTCCTTTTAATTCGGAATCCAGAGTGTATAAACGTTACGAAACGCTACTATCGTTTGTATTAAAAAAAAAAACTAGCATTTGGCACAGCTCCTCTCGCGGAATACTCGTGGAACCAATTTCTACCATACATAGTGGTAAACGCAAACACGATAGTCAATTTCTGGGTTCGGTCATTGCTATCTCTTCCCTGCAAGTAGAGAAAGACAGGTATGTGTACCGGTACTTAATAGTGCATCTTCTGCAGTCCGCTGCTCTTCCGCTCGCATTTAAATAATTACCGCTTTAATAATAATAATAAGCCTATATTATGTCTAATAATACCGGTAAAACCCGGTATCAGGATCTCTTATATATACCGGTTCCTTATTAACGTCATTCAGTTAAATCGTTCTTGAAAATACCAGTATTTTTCGATAATCTAGTGATGCATATATTTCAAATTCTATATCAACGCGTTTAAGTCGAATATAGTATATTCACTCAGATTTTTAAAGGGCCAACGCCACGTAGTCAACAACATTTTTTTCTCTGTTTTATACTATTGTGCAATTTTTCTATATATTTTTTAAAAGCTTTGATAAAAATAGTTTTTTTTTTTACTTTAAATTAAGATCGAAAGAAAAATATTTTTTCATCATGTTTATTGACACTATAAATACATAATTCCTATTTTATAATAAATAATATTTATTGTATTTTAGTCAGGATAAAAAAGGCCGGACCAATTGCATGTTTATAGCTGCGCAGTCGCATTGTTAGATAAAAGATACATGTTTTATCAAATTTCTAAAAAATTATATATATATTTACATATATCGGTGACTGTTGCATATAGTTACATAATATATATATTTAATAATTGATAAATAAACAAAAATAGCCAACGGGCGCAAAGTTGGTTTATCCATGAGATTACCTGTCTCGAATGTATATTTATACTTCTTCCATAGTACAGAATTTCAATATGTCTCCAAACGAATATTAATGAGGTCTTCGATAGTGTTAATTAAATTATTTAATTTATAATTTTTGTTGTTTACCTTATGTATTACAGAGAACAGACAATGTACATGGAGTAAGCTCTTATGTATAAGAGTGTGTTAAAATAATAAGATTTTCTATTTAAAAATGTAATAGAAAAAAGGGATAAACTATATTGAATGTAAAAATACTAAATATTTGTAACATATTTATTTATGTAAACATTTTGGACAGCCCTGTTGATTGAATGAATTAATGGGGTCCGGTTATTGACTTTTTTTTTTACTAAGTATAGGCCTTGTTTGACCACAATCTCACCATGGTGATGATGTAGCCGAAGGTGGTAAGCACATACAGCCTAGAAAGAACTGGCTCTCAAGTGTAACTGCTGGAACGCACTAGTAGTGCTTAGCGAAAGATTTTCACCTTGAGGGTGGTAGCCAACCATGCGGGCAATACAAAGTACCCTACCACCTTGCTATATTTCCTCACGATGTTGTTTATCTCTGAAATTGTTGGGATTCTGGATCTAATGCATTGGCTGTGTAATAACGTATTCGCTACCCTATATACTCCAAAATTTGCTGTATATAAAAAACTAGCTTTTCCGCGCGGTTTCACCCGCGTTCTGGGATAAAATATAGCTCGTGCTACTCAGGGATAATGTAGCATTCTAATGGTGAAGGAATTTTTAAAATCGGCCCAGTAGTTTTTGAGTTTATTCTATACAAAGACATAAATACTAATCTTTCCTCTTTATATTATTATTATTAGTATCATATTATCGCTACTCCATGGAAGATCCCGTATTCCGTAATAAAAGCCCTTATTAGTTACAATTTCTAAGTCCCCTTCTGTCACGCGATGTTTTGTATGAGAAAGAACGAGACGGATGTTGCTAGAACTCGTTTATCTTATTGCGTTTATGAATACGAGGTTTGGTGTTGATGATTACTACTTATTGTTTTTAATTTTATGATTGTTTTAAGTTTCTTATAAGAAATCACTGATGATTCAAATTATGGTGACCACAATTGCAACACTTATGTTTAAAATCATTTTAGTTTTAGTGTAGGATGTGATAATATCACAAAACACAAGTCTTTATTGTTAGAAAAAAAATATAATTATTTTAGTAAAATTAAATGTTACAACTGTTTGGATCTCTTTTCTCTTTTGATGCATTTTGAAACTTTCCAGTTTTTTAACGATTTCCATTTATTTTTAACACGTTTGTTATTGTGTAAAGCCACTTTTTTTTTCAGTCTTTGGCTTACAATTTATTTTAGTAATATTTTTTTAACATGTGAAGGCTGGTCATAGACTAAAAAACATTCGGACGGATAGAACTACTTTAGTGGTCAGCATTTTATTTTTCTTTCTCGCTTTCATAATATTACTTTCATCCATTAAATGATTATTGTGCCTATTGCCAGTCTAGAAAAAACTATTTTCACGGGTTTTATATAATCGTATTATAACAATCGATTTGGAAGTTTGTATTGATTTTATAAATGTACAGGTAACTTAATGTATCGATGTTGTGATTGAATTACTCAGCATAAAATAAATGTTAGTACCAGGGCTGTGCTGGCCCTGAATAAAGATATTATTTTAAATATTCTTTTCAATTTTATATTTTCGTAAATTACATCCCAAATTCGACCCATCCCAATGAACTAGAATTGAATATGTTTAGCATACATGTTTGTGTATAATTGAAACATAATTACGTGTCATTGTCATGATCTTTATTATGGACTTTAATTTTATGTAAAGTTCTAGTCAAATTGGAAGCTTTGTTGAATACAGCTCTCTTTTGTATACAAATGAGAATGACATTTACATAATTGTGTTGGGTTTGTAAAATAAAACTACGAATTATATCAAAGTATGTCCAGTTTTATTTATTTACTTTTACAAACACATTAGGATCCTAACGTAATTCTATTTCATTTACGTAACTAAGTCTGCAATTCGACATTGCAATAAAACGTTCCGATTCACACTACCGCACTTTTATCATCCCATAACGGTGGGTAATTAATGTCTTCACAGATCGTAAGAGCATATTTAAAAGAATACACACATAAATCTACTATTTACACAGTTTAATAGTCTCGAATCTCAACATATATGCAGTTTAAATCAGATTAGTGTTATAGAATACAGAGGCTAATTCTTCTGTCATAGATCATGTCCATGTGACGCGTTTTGACCGCACGCTGCGCGTCAAACGGCGTCCGGAACGCGACCCGCGCGTCGCCGGTCGGCTGCCCGCGCTCGTTGTACCTTCTTATAACATCGTCCTGAGTTAAATCAAACTCCGCGAAGAAATTCATAATATCATCGATGGAAGCGCGGAACGGAACGTTCTCCATTGACACCACACAACCGGGGGCGCCGAAGTCATCGAGCGCCGGATCCTGCTCCTCTTCGTTACGACCCATTCCGTTTTCATGTCCACCTCCGCTTCCACCCCGACCTCGGTTGAAACCGCGACCTCTGCCTCTGTCGAAGCCTCCCCGACTGCCTCTGTCGAAACCACCGCGGCCTCTGAACGAACCGCGACTTTGGTCGAAGCCACCGCGGCTCTGATCGAAGCCACCGCGATTCTGATCGAAGCCTCCACGGTTATAACCGCCTCGGTCGAATCCGCCCCTATCGAATCCCCCGCGACCTCTGAATCCAGCGCCGTTGCCGCCGCGTGGGACGAACGAACCACGTATCGACTGATCGAAGAACTGTGAAGGAGGGCCATTACCGAGCAGACCGTCTTGCATCTCAGGTTGTTTGGGACCTTCTAACGCTTCTTCGACAACACCTCGCGGCACGAGGTCTACGGTCACTCGGCATCCATCCAAGTTATGGCCATGCTTCGTTGCGGCCATTCTCGCCTCCTGAGAGGATCTGAATTCACAGAAGCAATCGCCGGACGGCAACCCGTTTGAGTCTAGCATAAGATGTATTCTGGCAGGTACCGCGCCAGTGTCCGATAAAAATGTTACAATGGTCCGGTCGGTTGCGTCCCGAGGAAGACCCTTCATTAGAACACAGTCCAGAGGTTCATCTTCCATATCAGTCGAAATAGCCTTGGAATTTATTATATTCCCCGACATTGATTCCATCTGATTGGGGAATGGGTGACGGTTTGCCCAATTGGTCGCGGCAGTGCGAGGATCCATCGCTCCTGGGCCTGGGAATCCTCCGAATTGTGGGCCTCCGAAAGGCGCTGGGAATCCTTGTTGTGGTACAAATGGAGGTGCGAAGAATGGCGCTCCTTGAGGTCCTCCTTGTACAGGAGGGCCAGACTGGGGTCCCGAGCTGTTGTCAAATTGCTGGCGACGCTGACGTGGATCCCTCGGTGCTGTATTCTCTTGGGGAGGTTCAATAATCGGCGCCCTCGTAGGTTCCGTCGCCTTTTCAACCTGTAAAAGTTTCTCTTTGTCATACTCTTCATTGGTCACCGGTACGACGATCGCTTGACGTCTTCCGAAAACGTACTTTTCCCTCTGTTCGAGAGCGAGTCTCGCATCTTCGAGTTTCACGAACTGGACGTAAGCTACTTTTGTGCGCGTGATTCGACAATCTTGTAACATAATCGACAGTAGGGAGAAATCGCTGAAAGCTTTGATGATGTCGTGTTCTTTTATAAAATTAGGAAGTTCTGATAATTTGAGTACACTGAACGGAGGCCGTTGGACTTCATCGTCTGCTATAATGAGGCTCTGTTCCTCCTCATCATTATCCTCACGATAAGGTAAATAAGAGTCAACGGCATTTTCGTATACGTCGTCTTCAATCGCTTCGACAACAACATTAGCACCCTTCAGCTCGTTGCTCTTACGTTGAAGCGCTAGTTGTCTTGAACGCGCATCACAGAAACGTACGAATATGTTCCCAGTTCGTCGGCCCATAGGGTCATTGATCATTTTGATGCCGTGTTTGTCAATGAGGAAGGGGAAAAATCTGCGAACGTCTCCGTAACTAGTATGATTAGGTGCGTTTCTGAGAGCCACGCAACAATCACGCTGTTGATCACTTTCGAAGCGTGAAACACGTCCCTCGCGCCGGCTGTTTGTCCCACCGCGACTAATACCTCCTCTGGCACCTTGAAACCTACCGGCACCAGCACCAGCACCGGCGCCATTCTGCTGTTCACCTTGAAAAGCATTTGGGTTTCGCTTCTTGCCGAGCTCCTGAAGCTTGGTATAAGTATCTGCTAAAGATGGATCGTTGAAGCGATTTCCAGGCGAATCGTTCCGCGAGGACGGACCATTGGGTGTAACATTGGCTTGTATCAACTGCTGCAGAGCTGGTATTGAAGCTATCGGATTATTATTTACCATATTTGGCGGCGCTGGTGCAAGTGGAACGTCTCCAACTGGAATTTCCATAATTTTCTCTTGGGAGTTCCCAGGCGATCTGCGTTCGTTAGGTCTCCGATCGCGAGATCGACGGGAGGGCGAGCGGTCTCTGGAGCGACTGCGGTCTTTTCTGTCGCGTTTGCGATCCCGCCTGTCCCTGCTGCGGCTACGATCGCGTCGACGTCGGTCTCTCGAACGCGACCGATCTCTGCGGTCCCTCTTCCGATCTTTCCTGTCCCTATCGCGGGATCTGGACCTAGTTCGAGAGCGGCGTCTATCCTTTTCCCTGCTGCGTTTACTTTCAGGTCTTTCTTCGTCTCCTTCTTCGATGCTAGGCGCGTTGGCATCAGGGCTTATTAACGGCGCGGGGGGTTCGATCACTGCTGGTTGGGGTATTTCTTGTGGATTTCCCAATCCGGGGATACCGAAACTGGATAGTGGGTTATTACCAAGGGCCGCTGAGAATGGGGTGATGGATGGTGGAGTGGGATTATGTTGTACTGCTGGTGCAGGAGTGGGTTGAACAGCAGGCACGGGAGCCTGTATAGGGGCTAGATTGAGTATGGGCACAGTCTGTCTCGCCGCCTCGATGACTTTGTGCATCTCAGAACGGGAGCTAAGGAGAAGTTTGACTTGGATCTCTTTGATCTTGCCACAATTCAACATCATCGCTTGGCGCGCATCTTCGTCCGTACTGTAACAATAGAAAAGATTCTATGTAGAGAGAATATTTTGTAACAAAACAAACATATTATAGGTACATGTACCTACTACCTACTTAGGTAAGGACTATTATATACCCTAAATTGATCTCACTATCTTTATTCAAGTAGGTAATTGCCTACAAGATAATCGGTTTTAGAGTACTACATATCAGCAAATAAAAACGACAGACAAAATCTGGGATCATAAACGTATAATAGTAGCTTACACAACAAGTGAGAAACTATTAAATTTCCTTAGAGGGCTAAGTTCAATCCCGAGAGCAGCGAAATATTCTTAAGTCTATTGAATAAATATTCCAAACCAAAATTCTTTTCAATATTAGTTTGGTGGCAACAATTTTTTATTTATTTTTTAATTACGATATACTGCATGAAGCGCACATCACTGGAAGACCTCATTTTATTATAGACTAGCTTTCGCCCCGCGGTTTCACCCGCGTTCCCCAGGGATCTTATGTTTTCCCGGGATAAAAAGTAGCCTATGTTCTTCTCCGTACCACAGGCTATATGCATACCAAATTTCATCGCGATCGGTTCAGCGGTTTAGGCGTGAAAAGGTAACAAACTCACTTTCGCATTTATAATATTAGTTAGGATTAGCTTTCGCCCCATACAAAATGTATTTTCTCACTCAGTGAGAATGAATGGTTTTTGTCACAGTAAGCATAATCGGTGAAACAAATGCCTCTATTCAATGGTAAAAAGTATTGTTTATCATAGTAGTACGGTATTCATGATGAACGTAAGCCAACATAAGGCTGCAGACCGCCCCTTTAAGCAAGAACAGATTATATACTACTACCTATGTACACCGTACCACACGAGCACCAGCCTGTCCTCCACACAAAGCGTAATTATTGTAAGACGTTCATCGTTCGAGCATAGCCGATCGAGAGGTAAGAATAACTTTATACCTACCTATGTCAGTAAAATAGGTATACCGGTATTTTTATCTACCACGAACCCACGAACTTATCTTACATCCGAGGGGAGCGTCACTATCGAAATTATTGCCTATAGATTGACATTTTCAAATGAGTGTTATTAGTTAAAATTTTATCCTCCAACAGACGAGGTGGAGGCACTGTAACAGGTTTAATCTGTCGCGCTGCCTACTAAAATTATGCTTTACGAGTGAAGTGAAACTGTCGCTTCTGTACGTACCTACGACGTAGAAATTAGTATATATTCTTACTCTAATAGGATAGATCGTAGATTCGAGAATAAATAAATAAATATTCTGGGACATTATTCATCACTTTCGTACTATGAACAAGGTAGGTAATGTATGTTTAAATACTGTATTGCTGTGAAATTTTACTTAATATTACGAAACGAAACGTCTTTGTGTGTTTGCGTAACTCGAGAGGTACGATAAGCTGACAAGCAGGCAGGCGGTCCAACTGATGGTAAGTGGCTACCGTCGCCTATAGACATTAGCAATACCAGAAGTATTACCAATTCCTTATACCTTATAAAGCCTAGAAGGCAACTGGCTCTCAAGTGCAACTGGCGGAACCCATAGGTGCTTAGCGATAGATTGCTATTAGATGCGTGCGGCATTATTAATTAATAGAGACCCGCCCCGACTTCGCGCGGGTGTAATTTATATACACAAACCTTCCTCGTTTATCGCTCTTTCTAAGACTCTTTCTATTAGTGAAAACCGTATCAAATTCCGTTGCATGATTTAGAAGAAGTAAGCTGAGAAACAGACAAGAGGCAAATAGCGACGTTAGGTTTTGTCTACTACTTAGAAACTATCGTTACTTAGGGGGTTCCTTGAAGGTTTTTATGTATCATATCGCTATGACTACAGACAAGAGGTAGTGACAGTTGGTGTATGGAGGAGCAATGTGGTAGACTCCTCCATTGAAAAGGGAAGATCTTCCGCCAGGCTGAGCATAGTGCCTGAAGACCGCGGTCCAACTGTAGATGTTGGAATCTTGTATATATATGTTAAGTCGTCGAAGTACTTTGTTAGCGCGATGTAGAATCTTGTTGCGCTATCTATCCACGGGTAGTGGAGGTCATGATAGATGTCGCTACAGGTGTAACAAGTCTGAGAAGAAATAACAATGCGGGAGTAACCTAACAATACTGTAAATGCGAAAGTTTATGTAACTGGACTAGATATATATTACTCAGTAACTCTCTAATGTTTGAAATTGGATGTAGGTATTTAGGGTTCTCTTCCACTCCTTCGGATCCTGTGCCAGGCTCACAGTTTTTCTATCTAATGAACCATGTCGTCTGACTATCAGTAGGAATTATAAAAATGCCAGTGGTATTTGTCTGTTTGTAACGTATTCAATCTCCATAAACCCAAAGAGCTGTAAGTAGGTACCTTACTTATATTATTATACCTACTTACATTTTATCTTGAGCGCTGATGAAACATTTTATGCGCATTTTCTATTCATATTTTCCGTGAGAACTTGAGATTTTCGTTTACCTAAGTATATTCAAAAATTATTTTATTCTAATATTCCCTATTTTTTTTGCCAAAATGTTTTTCCGTAACCAAAAACATTTTGGCAAATAAGGGGAGAGGGGGAAAACTCAATTGATGCACCAGACTATTTAAAAAAATCTAATTAGCCCCCAAAAGCGGAATTTGTTTAACTATTCGTGTAACTCTATATATTATTATTATCTGTCAAATTTCAACCCTTTTCTTTTATGATAGACGGACCGATAAACACGAGAGTGATCCTATGAGGGTTCTATCAGATTTACGGAACCCTAAAAAGTGTTTTAAAAATATAGATTATAACAAAGACAAATCAAGACAGTCTTCCGTTTGCCAGTTTGTTTCGATCCATTGTGGTCTACTCTGAAAAACGATACAAAATCCACATCTCGTCACTTCTGCTGCAATTCTATTAGTAAGGTAATATTTCAGATCGATGATCAAACTATAGTCTAACGTTTTCGGAGTAAACCCTAAGGTCCTTAGTAGATCCACTACATATGTACTTACCTAGCTACATTCTGTGAAACTGATTTTAGACCCAGTCTCATCGTGGTACCTACCCATGTTGTTTGTGACTGATGTTAAACATAGTCTAGAACCAGTTTTTTAAAAGATTGTTATACTTATCTAGAAGGGATCCAGCTCTCAAATGTAGGATTTGCAAGTTGGTGCACACCTAGATAGCAAGCTATGCGTGCAGTTAGACTTAGGTTTTCAGAGGATAGATATACCAAGCTCTGTTCATTCTAAATTCAATCGGTCTATATCTGGGGCTTTAAGGGCGTCACACACGGCGAAGATTTATAATAATAAATTAATAAAATGACAGATAGGTACCTACTTAGGAAGTTGGTAAATACGTGACTGTTTGAACAGTAGGTACCTACCTATTTAAGTTTTATGACTAAGATCCGGATTTTGGCTGAAAGTAACAGTGCGAGTTCGGGTTTGTTAGAGGCACAAGGAAAAGTGAATTTGCTGAGAATGAGAAATAGGCACTAAACTAATGCCTAGATGACTAACGATTTATTTAGTTAAACTCTAGGTTTATTAGGCAGGTAGGTACTTACTTATAACTCAATTAATTTATATAAACTATGTTAGTATAACCATAACAGATATTAAAAGGTAGTTGAGAATTTAGTTACGTATTTCGAATTCGAAATGTATAAAAGTGTATTATTTTACGCAATTTCAATGTTGGTCCAATATTTACAGTTATTTAGTATAACGAACTCTTCTTAGGTTAAGATGATAGATGTACTGATATATAGGAAGTAGTTAACAGATACCTTTTTAGGTTTACCACCGTCATATCGTCGCTTACCATCATGGTGAGATTGTTCTAAAATATTAAGAAAAGCGGTCCCAATTTGGAGCTTTGAGGTACTCCAGAGCTAACCCTACAAAAGTAGTTTCTATAAACATCTAATGTATTTTCTCAAAACAAACGGACTAACCTACGAAACATTAGAAACTTGGCAAGCTTGCTTTCATTAACACGGTCAACATCGTTCAGTGTTAACCTTGTCGGAAGCCTTCGAGAAATCTGTGTAAAAATATTGTATTTTGACCACTATTGCCTCTCCAACAAGATGTTTGATTAAAAAAATTCTATTGTTATATGTATGTAATTTAATGCTTAAATATTATGATTTTATTTAAGTTTACATTTTGTTTAGGTACCTACTTGCTTTTCATAACTTATAACCGATATTTCAGCATCTCGTAGGTACAATCAATCAATTCTTTTGAATCCTCGTATAATATTCAGTTCCCATGAGACAGACTGAGTAAGTATTTAGACTTTAGATCCTAAACCCTGATGCTGCAGAAAAGTGTCTGTCTAGCTAGACCGTGAAATTTGCTTATGTTAAATAATAATGTAAATATCTTGGGACATTTCATCGCACAGTCATCTGATAGCAGAGCTTGTACTATGGACACCAGCTATGTTATATTCTGTACTAAAACTGGACGGGGAATTCACGCAGCGACTATTTTGTCTCACTCGTGAACTCGTGATTACAGAGTTTCACGAGTGAGACAGAGAATAGACGCTGCGTGAATTCACCGTCGAGTTTTAGTACAGAATAACATAGCAGACAACTGATATAGTACTACTACATATTATACCTACCTACATTTTTAAATATATAGATACTTACATAGATACACCCAGACTCATTCACGCACACTAACTGTGTGGGAGGGAATCGAACCCACGAAAGAACTATTAACTATTGTGCCCACGGCCATAGCAGTCAGGGTATCTAACCATCAAACCACACCTACCGACCTGTCAACTACCACTAATACTACAGAATAATGGTACTAAAGAAGCATATAAAGTGCGTTACAAGCAATATTTATCTTTGAGCTCCTGGTTCCACCTCCTCAGTCCTGATGCTGCACGGCGCACGGAAATTACCGTGCATGACTAGGTACCTCAAGTGTAGATTTGAAGATATATTGTGTTATTCCCAGTGCCATCATACAAAACTTGTGATAGTTAAATACAAATTTACGCTTAGAAAAAATAATTTTGGTTTCTCGGCTTGCGCGGTCGAAGCCCATTGCACGCGAGTAATATACAACCTTCCGGCAAGGGTAGGTAAGTACTGCCTAAACCCTAAGATTTGAAGCACGTTGGTTTCCTTCTTGCATTCTGGACTTAGGTACCACCAGCCACATACTTACATAGGTACCACTACTACTAGTTAGATAGTCCTATCAATGTCAAAAATTATCGAGAAAAGCGGACCTAAGTTGACGCCTTGATGTACCTACTCCAAAGCTAGTTGGAAATTACCCGTGTCAACTCTACACCGATCAATCATACTATAAAGCCAAGCATAGTAAACTTAAGCACACTGACAAAGATCTGGTGATTAACGTTGTAAAAAGCCTTCGAGAAATCGGTCGTGTTATTTGACCACTATTTGCTATAACCAATTAAGTAGAAACCACAAAACTTATCAGTAGGTATAGGGTATTGGTGTAGTGTCTACAATACGTCCTTGATGATCCCTGTCCGACATATAATTGCCATATAGAATAAAGACCTCCATATTCTTTTTCATTCATAAGGTAACTGTTAGATCTACAATCAGGTTCCATTGTTGGAGCTGTTCGATCTATTTACACACAGGAAGCCGTACAGTCGACGATGTTGCCTGAAGTAAATACTAAGGTTTTAGGAAGCTTTGGTCAAACCTTTGTTTGAAAACCATCGGGACCGCGGCAGCACGTCGGTTGTGTTCGGGTTGCAGGCAGCAGATTAAGCGAGGCTTATTTTAAGAGATTGACGGTTTAGCTACATCTCGCACCCGAGCGAGCGGGAGTGTGAATGTTCTGCAAATTCTTGGTGGTGTCTGATGATTAGAATACTACACTAGGTTTTTTTTTTATTGTTTGTACCTAAGTAGTTGTTACTTGTGTGCTGGTTAAGTTGGTAGTCTCTGTTATACTGTGGAGCAGGTAAGACAGACTTCGGGAAGACGATGAGATTAGGATCAGATCATTCAAATAATTTAATTTTAACAAGATATGTCATCTTGTTAAAATTTTAATATTTTTCCTACCTATGATAATTTCAGACAAGTCTAGTTGGTGCCTAGATCTACCACGATTATCGTCGAGAATTAAAAGTCTGGTAGGCATTATGCCCAGGGCAGGGATGCCCAAACTTGTACGGTATTACAGCATTGAAGCCTTCTTTAATAAACATGGATTAGATAACATTAATTTTTAAACTTCTTAAACTTAAAGTCGAGTGTAGAATCGTACTTCGTACATCCTCGCTCTGCCTTTGGCTACTTTTGTTCGGTGTCGGTTTTTTGCCAAGTCCCTTTTGACTTGGCAAAAAAGTCATTCTAAATTAGGAGACAATTTCAAGAAAAATTGCTTTGGCAACGCGCTGGAAACTAGACTACGAGTCGCGCACGACCGGTTGTGTCGCCGTGATAGCTCATATTCGAAGTTATGTGGTGTTTGAACCGCCATTCTATGTGCTATCACGATCGGTTGCGTCGTAGTTGAGAACTGGTTTTATTTTGGGACTGCGAGAATGATCTATGAACGCAGCGAAACATGTTAGCGACTTAGCTCCTTCTCCTAATTTGAATGAGTGTAATGTGCTGACACTAAAAGTAGATACCCGAGGTAAAGACTTGGGTCAACTTCACTGAGTAGGTACTTCGGCGAGGAACTTCGAACGAGTGTAGCAGATGTTATGGGTCAAATTGAACAGCTAGCAGCATTCAGGCAGGTCAGGTAGGTACTAAAAGTACAGTTATAACTCATTAAGAAAAAAATATTTGATTCCGAGAAAACAGTGGGTAATATTTTTCATCCATAGGATCCTATTTACCAAGCAAAATCTAATCAGTGTGCCGTGCAGTCAGCGTTTCTTTTCCTCATCCAGAAATAGTACCCCTATCCTTGAGTTTGCTTCGATAACGAAATCGATAGGTACTTACTCGTGACTACGGTAAAACATTTTGTAAGACTGTGATTCCATAACTGTTCACAGGAGGCGCTGTACTAATGTTTAGGTACAGCACTTGTCACTCATCATGCAACCAAAATGTGTATTCAGCAGATGGACTTGAGTAATCAAGAGGGTACCGTGACTGAACGTACAAACACTGGCTACCTATGTTTTTGTTTATACCACATTGAGAATAGAATAGGTACAACAAATTGATTTCTCCTCAGCCATAGCATTACAACCTAAATGTTTCCATCATCCTAAGCAACTAGGAAATATTAGACAATACTGCAATATCTATACTAATAAAGAAGCTTGTTATAATATATAATATCATCTATGAAATTAGATAGATATAGGTAAATGTCGTAAGCCAGTATGAACATTTTAGCATTCTGATTGAAATTATCTATGGAAATTCGCCATTTTCATGTTACAGGTTACTTTGATCAAAAAATATTATTCCATAAATGTAAATTCCAAGTTATGTACTTATGTCTTTACTGGCTTGCGACGAAAATTATTAAACTCCCAAGTGATTTTACAGTCGTGTAAAAAGAAGAAAAGTGGGAAGTACCTACCTACTACCTAGTTTTTTTTTTTCCAGACATAATGCACTTTTATCTAATCTAATTAGATACAATTTAATAGTTGCTATTGATGAGGCTAGTGCATATTTCAAGAATTTCAGTCATTTTGTGTACGTACTTATATGTAGGTAGCAGTTCATAAAAATATTTAAACAAGAACTTTGTCGCGTCTCATCCCGTTGTCCCCATCTGCTGGACACCAGACAAAGTTTTGTTGTTCACCGGTGGCGATCACGCTCATGATGATTTTTTAGGAGTTCCAGTAACTGATATGAAAGGTAATATATATTTTGATGCTGTATTATTCTATTTGAAACATGTAAATAGCAGTGGCGGATTTACACATTTGCCGCCAGTAGGCTATTGAAATTTTTTCGCTGTAAGTATTATATTATCGTCTTACGAACTCTTCTTCATTAGTTCAGATTCAATGCACAAAAGAGCAACGGCTTTCTATCTTTAAAAATAAACGTAGATAGTTTTCCACCCCCTTCAGCAATAAAAGTTATATTCGTCCCCGCGCCGCAACCAAAATACAACTACGCAAACTACGTAGTATCTAAAAAAATATTATTTAAGTGGTGAAAGTGTAAAACATAACGTTGGTTGAACCGTTATTTCTGTAAAACAAAAAAAAACGGGCCAAAGTTGCCGCCCCCTTAAATCTGCCGCCCTAGGCTCCAGCCTACTCAGCCTGCTGGTAAATCCGCCACTGGTAAATAGTCTGCTAGCAACTGCAACTGTCAAAACGTGAAGTCCTTTCTACAGTCCCACGAAAATTAATAAAACTAAAGTTGTAATAACTTGACTCGCGATTCCAAGAATTCGAGGGAAGTTGTGGGACGCGCGTCCCAATTGAAAACCAAAGAAATAATCCTTTATAATGACCACGTTTTAATATTACAATGGTCGAGACCATCAAATTATTTGTAAGGGGTAACAATAAACAATACTAATTGAAACCTGCCTATTAGATACGACTACGGATATTTCTTTTGTAAAACGACCATATTCACTCGGTTCCAAATACAAACTGTTCAGGAGTTCGTTTTTGGAGGTTATAGGTTGTCGCAAATTGAAAGCCGGAAGCATCGAGAGAAATAAGTATAGCAAGTTAATAATTCCTGTATAGAAATGTTATTATAGCTCGTCATATTGATAATTTGTATAGTACGGTACGCTTATCAGAAGGCCGCATACCTATGTATACTTACACGATTAAAGTTAAAATTCGGAACTTTTTCACGATATAATAATAAAATGTTAGTATTTTTTAAATCCCCTTTGGTCAGGAAATATATAGTTATTACCGAATTATAATTAAGACTCTAGGAGTAACTACTTAACTAGCCTTTTAGCATATGTAGGTAATTAAATAAATATGAATGGCAACTAATGGTAAGACAAAATAATAAAATATGAAAATACATCCAGTTGCGAGCCCTGAGAAACATCGCAAGAGTAGATATAAAATAAAAGTGGTCTAAGATGAGAGCCCTGAGGAACACGTGCTATTATAAAATGTTTACTAAAAAATAGTTTCTTACTAAGTTTTTTATTTAGCTTTATAAGTAAGAAATCATTACGGCGTGACCTATTCCTTAAGCACCTATCTATATTGCGGTTTAAAAATCCTCGCAAGGATTTTTATTATAATTTGGCAAAAAAATTGCAAGGGCGTAGCGTCGTGACTCAGTTTTTGCGACATTACAATCGCACGTTTCACGATTACGATCCATCGGCCGTATGTTGTTCAAGGTAATATGTAGTTATCCTCAAGGATAGAGAGGTTATTTTTCTGATAGACTTGTACTTAAGTGTACATTTTTTATCAGCCTAAGCTACGATGGAAGACAACCTAGTGAACTTACCTTACCCTGAGTATTTCGTAAATTATGCTAGAAGTTTCTAAAATAATCCTAACTAGAATATTATAAATGCTGAAGTGAACAAGGAGTCAAGAGGTATCAAACACCTCGTGGCTCCTCAACGACACAACCAATCGTGATGAAATTTGGCACGCAGTTAGCCTATGGCATGGAGAGGCGTAGAATTTAGGCATGAGTATTATCGCGAAAACGTGGATGAAACCGCGAGGCGGAAACTAGTTCAAGATCATTAAATAAATGTCATTGGAAGTTTGAATTAGTAGCACAACGTGAAAAAGTAGTGTAGTCCCGCGATGTTTTGAAGAGAGTCGAAGTGCTATCTGTCTACAAACAAATAACTTAAATAAACCGAAATATCTAGCAGATATTATCATTGCATCACCTGTTGTTTCTCTATTTATTTGTGCATTGTATATTACCTATTTATCTGGAAAAGGGCGTTGATGGTTGCGACTCAGCGACAGTTATTATTTATTTCAATGATGTCATGATCCTTGAACAATATCTTACCACAATCACATACCTACTATTTATCTAGTACGAACCTAAGCAATAAGGAAAAGAGTAAGTTTCCGATTTGAATTAATACAATTCAGATTAAACTCTGGTAAAGATCTTACGAACGTTACGGTAAGAAACTCTATTCTCTACATTGTAGAGTCTACAACACAAGTTATTAAGTGTGTTCCATCTAAGTGAACATGGCATTGTAATAAGTCACGTTTGCTTTGACCTACCATCAAAAAATATATTGTATAATCCCAACCTTTTGTTTAGTGGTAGATGTTTTTCTGTCTTCTATTATAAACCGATAAAATATTTTTTTTTTCTGAAATCTCAAGACTTTCATATGAACGTAAATACAAATTGAGGATAATGTTTTTGTAAGTACCTATACATAGAGAACCCTCGATTAAAATTGATTCTTCCATTCCGCCAGATGATCGGCTACTTTTGGAGTCACCAAAATCCTATATTGCACAGAAACTAATAGTTAATCTTTGTGTCGGCTTATGATTAGTTCATTTCGATATACATTTGCATCAGTTTTATCATACGTTCTCAGTAAATCTGTTGCGGTATCTGACATTCATTGCGTAGAAGTAGACAAACGCAGCACTCCTTTAGTTGGTTCCTGTGTGTATTCGAGGAGAAATGGTGGTTTCCATGTTCTCAGTAAAGCTGGAGAGTGCTTACTTACATGTTTTTAAAACGCGATTATTCTAAGGCTTTTGACTTCGTGAATCACCGCACCCTTGTTAGGAGTACCACAAGGCTCTAGTTTGTGTTTAAGTTTATTTTTATTCTATCTAAGTAATGATCTTGGGTTGATCAATGATTTTGGGTCTGTTTCAAAGGTAATCGATATGTTCCTGATTGCTTATCTGGTAGATATATTTATTTCATTCAGTTCGAAAAGAGACTGCAATATCCAAAATCTGTCAGATGAGCTACCCGAAGCTTCCTATCGGCAACCTGTGAAACGGGCCTTTAAGCTCCTATTTTATGCATGTACATGACGAGAATAATAAAGTCAATAAGTACAAACTAAAAGTAATATTGATGTCTACTGCATCTCCGGTCTGTCACACAGAAAAAGCCCTATTAGTGAACTTATCAAAAATAGTTATTTCTATTTATTAATAGGCAGATTAAATTTGATTTAAAAGTGTAGTAAACTGCAGTAAATCTTGTTTTATCATTAATTATAGTCTATTACATATTTATTTGCGGTTATTTTACAACAAGGTATAGAAATTAAAACGACGTTAATCATCCATAGTTAACAATACACAACCTATAGAAACTATACAAATTAAGGCATCAGAATGTACAAACACGACGGGTACAGGCATTGTTGCAGGTGCTATTAAATGGGACATTTATGTATACTGACTCATTGAAAATAAAGGATTATTTTAGTATATGTCGGAAGTAAGTACTCGCAAGTAAGTATTAGATTCTTACAATAAAGTTTATACTCTGTAGGTATGTTTACAGTAACTAGAATTTTGAGCACACGTTGAGCAATATCTTCGTTTCTGTCATCAATTCAAGAAAAACAATACAAGCGTAAACATTTTTGCGACGGACATAGAACAGGTATAGTCTCTAGCTAGATTAGTGTCCATTAACATAAAAGTCTCCTAGCTTCCATTTCTTGACTGCCCATCAATTGCCATTTCTTTACTAACAATCTCCATGAATCGTCATGGAACTGACTAGCAGGTGCATGCTAGTTCCATTACAAATCGTTTGTCATAACTTGTCATTGATTAAAAACCATAATGAGTGCGCTACAGAGTAAGCGAAATCAGCAGCGAAAATGTTAGTAAGATCCCAAGAGCTTAATACTAATTCATAATTTAAATAAAATATAAATTAAATCAGATGAGTTCATCGCTTACAACGGTGCGGTCATACGCTTAAACTATATTAATGTAGTATTTTCAAAAGTAACTCTTTTTAGGTAATTATATAATTAGTGTCTATCTGAATCATTTCGTTTTATTGTTCGATACTTTTCGCATCCTACGGGTTGGTTCAGATTAAGCGGAAAAATGTTCACGAATCCTTAACATTTTTCCACGTAATAATAGACTGACTCTATCCTATTCAAATAGTTGACGCGAGTGCGTCCGTTTTTTGTTTATTATTACCTTTCGCATACAATTTGCAACTCTATTTGAATAGGATAGGCGCAATTATTGAAACGTGAGTAAATCGACCATAATTCGTGATCGTCCAACTTGTGGAGAATATAAAGTTGCATCTGCTCCAACTCTCCATCTGTTGGTTGGGTGCCAAATTGGAACGTAAAAACAAAATTGTTCTTAGATTTATTAAGGTCAGTTGAAATATAATAAGAAGAAAGGGTGTGTGTTTCATCAGGTATTAGCTATCCTAGGTCTAAATCTACTTCTGGTTAACAACAGAGAGGCGACGTCAACATAAAGAATATCGATATAATATCGAATTGACCACATATACTGACCTACCTAACGGGTTTACTTTTTTTTCATTTTTATTAGGGATTTTTGTCCACACACCTAACGGGTAAGTGGGGGCCAGTAAAATAAATCTCTATACATAAAACGTCGACTTATAGGCTTTTAGATAATATTCTTCCAAATTAAGCATAATTTAAAACAAATACTTAACGAAATAACGGCAGCAAATAGTGATAAAATGACAAACCTATTTAGCATATTTTATAATCTCGATAAACATTTGTTAAAATAAGGCGTGACACATTTTCTTGATTTTGTCATTAGACGCTACTGAAAAGCCGATATTAATCTTACAAATGAACTATGTGAGCGCTATCATAACGAGGTTACAAGTCTACACTGTTCACTATCGAGTAGATGTGGTGAAATGTAATAAGGCTAAGAACTTTAAAGTGAATAGGCATTTTCTGGGCGTGCCACCTCATACTCTATCTGGGAGCCCACGAATAAACGTAAGCCCACTTAAAAATAAAAAGTAAATCAATGGTTGAACGCTTCCAATGAACAGAATTAGCAGACTATCCTCTGACCCCATGAGTGACGGACGCTTGCGACAGACGGTGAAAATTTTGTATTCAATATCGTGATTCCAAAACTGTCCACTAGAGGCGCTGCTCGAATATTCATACACAATGTTTACCGTAGTAGTCAATAGCGAGTATTTACGCTCCCGTAAACTCATGGTAGGGGTACAGAACCTAATATTACAGCTTTACGATATACTTACCATTTCAGGGTACAGGTGATCCAGGTCATTCCCAAGTTCAGAGCAGTCGATTACACCTAAAGAAACCCTAATAGTCCAATTATTTCATTCCTTTATGTACTAACCGTTTCCGCGAAGATTTCCGAAGACTCGGCAGTCAATCCTCAGTAGATGTGAAGGGGTAGAATTTATAATTTGTGTCAGTTGTAATAGAATATTTGCTTATGCTTTGAATATTTTTTATGGAAGGTGTGGCATGATCGCAGTCGCCTTATTGTTTTTTTTTTTAATTAGCAGTGTACGAACGCTATAGTATACTAATGGAGCAACATAGGGAACATAAAAATATATATTTATTACTAGCTGTACCCCGCGGTTTCCCCAGTGTAGTTTATCCCGGGATAAAAGTAACGTATGTCCATATTTATCAAATATTTCAGTAAAGTTCTAAGCACATTCTTAGAACTGGCCTAGATGTGTTTTTGTGCCCCCAATCCATATTAAATAAGATTCTTATACACCGTAATTAAAAATCCGGTCAAGTGAGAGCCGAACTCGCGTGGAAAGGTACCGTACCATTCAGTTTTCCGTGTGAACTTAAAAAAAAAATCCTTGAAGTAAACTAAGTGAGGCCCTATATTCCCTATTTGAATACTCGATATTCGTATGTAGGTTTTCTTTAATTCTTATAACGAGACCTTTCATATGATGTCTCACGAGATGCAGTTTCTAATTTGCTTTCCAACATGAATAGGGGATGAGACTAAAAAAATCTATTTAGTCCGTCAGTTAGATTAAAAAAATTTGCATGACGTCACTTGTATGTAAAAATTGTACATACAAGTGACGTCACAAGCCCACTCCTGAACTTTGGTGCAACATAACATTGTATATTTTTATTGATTTGATAAACGAAAAAATACGTGTCTAACATTTTTTAATAATCTAACTGACGGACTAATTAGAATTACTTGTTTTTTACCCAGTCCGATCGCCTATTCGTTTATTTACACTATACGCTTGTGATTGGGTCTCATGACTCAGTAGACTCAGTGAAAAAAAGCTGTGATAGATGGACGGACAGATAGACCAACACGAGTGATCCTGTAGTTCCGTTTAAACGACTGTACTGAACTGTGTACTGCTGTTATCATCGGCTATACGGAACCCTAAAAATAATCAATATGACGATATCCTAAAACCAAAACCCTTTGTAAATAAGAATGCCATAGAGCATTTTCGTAAGATCCATGTAGAAGTAAATACTGATTATGGTATTTTTATAAAAAGCACGTCACAATAGTGTGAAGTACCTAGGCACAAAAAGGCTAATGTCGGAAACCCAGTTAATTTCATTCATTAATTTACGCCTTCAAGTGCGACAGGTATTTCCAATACTTATTTTTCATTTATTTTATACCCTTACTGATTGAGAAGTCATGAAATAGTTTTGGTTTTAAAAAAGGTATTCGTTGTGTTGCATTTATTCAGAAAAAATAAACCGTCACTTAAATCTAAATAAATAACCTTAATTAAATAATAGATTGTGAGAACAAATGACTATTAGAAATATTTTCAATGAAATATAATTTTCAAGGAAAATATTGCCAAATCCTTTCTTAACATGAATGTAACGTATAGCTACCTGAACGCAATGAAAGCATCTCCAAGCTCGCCTCCTACGATGTGAACACCCCCCTCGGGTATTGAGAGGCCCCGAAAGTAATTCCTAATGTCCAGGGCATTCGCAGACCACGGTAGATTCTGCAATCTAATGATGACACTCATGGCTGCCGTTGTTCTTCTTACCTATAAACAAATGAAACAGCCTGTCCATTTTTCTATTTGTATGTGTAAATGTCACAATATAGGTAATTACAATTCATGTATTCGCCTCTAGCATTTGGAAAAGAGTTCCTAGGTCTATAACAGAGCAAGATAAGGAATTTTATACTACATAGGTGGCAAACAAGCTTACGGCCCACCTGATAGTAAGTGGTTACCGTGGCCTATATACGCTCATAACGCCATGGACAAAGAAAATACAATATTATATTTTCCATGCCAGGGGTATCACTCACACATTGCCAACCTTGAGACATGAAGTTGTTAAGTCTCCTGTTCCTGTAATTTCACCGACCCCATACCCTCCCAACCGAAACACAGTAATACAAGTGCACTACTATTTCACTGCGGATTTAGATATGGTGGTAGTACTTCCGTGGGCGAACTCTGCACTAAGAGTTCAACTACCTACAGATTTCAGTAAGTATCTTACTGTCAAGTGATAAATTATCATGTTCAAAGAAGAATATCACTGAATGCTCAATTTAGTAGCTTAAAACTGATATACAACTAAGTTTTACTCTTATTTTCTCATTATTTAGGTTACAATTAGATTAGCAAGTCTCAAGTACCGAGATGTTTGTTAATAAATTTTACAATGCAGGTAAAAAATCATCAGTAACTTGATGATTTAGCAAAGTTACTCAATTAACCATTTTTTTTATCACCACTATGATTTGTTATTTTGGATTTTGAAAGTTTGACCATGTTGTTGGATTTCTTAGATTACCTAATTATTGTATGCTAGATTATTTTTTCTACAAATATCAGTAGTTTATAATATATCCTTGGACATTCTTCACACACAGCCATCTGATCCTAAACTAAGCTGAGCTTATATGGAACCAGGTAACTGATATACCACATATTTGTACCTACCTACATAGACAAATACACACAGGACAAAACAGACATGTTCATGTACATAAATGTATGTCCCAGGTGGGAATCGAACCCACAACTTATCATGTGACTGGTCTTTCCTCATCTATCTATCTTACAAACCAAACCAACCAGCTCATGATTTAAATGAAATGCCTGCTGGTTACATTTTTTCTACAGCAATAAGGTGCTCCCACATAATAGTAGTTTTTTTTTCATCTGCATATATGCTTGCGTAATAATATCAATGATAAGTGATAATGTGGCTGAAGGTAAGGTAAGCACACAAAACCTAGAAGGAACTGGCTCTCAAGTGCAGCTGCCGGAAGACAGCCTTAGGTGGTTGGTAATAGATTTTCAGCTTGACAGTGGTAGCTACCCAAGTTCTATTAAGTACCCTACCACAGTGCTATGGTCTCCTTACAATGTTTATCTTCACCGAAAGCTCATGTCTTGGCATTTGACATTGCTACCACTAAGCTATCATCACCATAAACCCTCAACATGAAGGTGGTCACCAGCCTGTTGGGTAGTACAAAGCACCCTACCAATTTTCTTTTTTTGCTGCATTTCTCAAAGTATGATCATTTTACATTTAATTAGATGTTGGATTGAGGTGTATAAGCACAATAAACAGGTGTTTATTAGGTCTAAGGAGGCTGTAGATAACCTCCTCTGCAGCAAAGACCTAAGTTTTCTAGTAATTACTATGTTTGGTCAGTTCTTAATTCAGAGAGAATCCTAATAAACATAATATAATTTATTTATGTAAGTACCTACCTCACGAATTTAGTCTACAAGGTTGTTATCTAAAAAAATGCCATTGTAAAACATGAAAATAATGATTGAATAAAAAAATACAAATTATCTATTTCACCACTTCTATTATATGTTACATCTTGAGTGTGAGCTGATAAGGATCTGCGTAATCCTAGCTTCCAGAATACAAAAAAGTACCAATCTTTGAATACTCTACTACTTCAATGACGATTGGGCCAAGTAACGTAAAGCGTAACAGAATATTAACAAAGCTGTTGGTAGTTTTGAAGAACTGTACGAGAACTATATGGTATCTACCTAAATATTGTTATCATACACGCATGATGCATGACAATGAAGCTTACCTTGATGGTTGATGCCGTAGCCTTTTTACCTCGGACCTGACTACAAGTGAGTAACTGCCGCCTGATGTATTACATTTAAATTTAGTAAATACATGTTTGCAGAAGAATTTCATAAGATAATATTTTAACATGGCAGTATCACGAGATAACAATAATATAGGAGTAAATGCGTAAAATACAATTCAATCAATTCACGTAGCATTAGAGGCCGCCATTGCGTTTTTTTTATCACGTACTTACCTCGTAATATCCTATAACTCCGTATAACAGGTGCTTAGTAACTAAGAAACATTATACACACAAATTGTTCACAATGGAATTAATATCACATACGTAGTTTCCATCAAATCATCAAAATACGTACGCAAATCGCAACGCAATACGACAGACGAAAGAAAAGACGACAAGGCGAAAGTTGTAACAAACAAAATGGCGGCGGGGTGCGCGCCGGGCTGGCGGTAGTGCAGGTAGTGCTGCCAACTTAGTGTCAGGTTTTCGGGCTAACTCGAATAAGGTATTTGCCTGTATTCAAAATAAATTATACTGTTGACTAACCAATGTATAAAACATCTAAAAAAAAGGGGAAACCATGGTTATTTTTTAAATTTATCCTTATTATGATTTTTAATGACCAATCTAACCATAAAGAGTATGCTATATAATTATGACGTCACATGCTTGTATTTCATACAAAACTCCATGTAACCTATCGTTTTGACATTTCATAAAAAGTTGCTGATTTGAATGTCAGTCAAATACCCTATTAAAAAATAGGCCTAGATTTGCCCATTAATAGGGGTAAATTAATAATTCTATTCTTTTATCCGTGTTCGTTCTATCCTAACAAATATTATAAAACCGAATGTGAATTTGTTTGTTTTTGTTGTGTATTTTTATCCCAGGAAAACACAAGATCCTTGGGGAACGCGGGTGGAACCGTAAGGTAGAAGCTAAACCTACTATTCTATTAATAATAAATGTGAAAGTTTGGATGTTTGTGTCTTAATCACGCATATATGGCTTAGAGCATAATGGCTTTATGCTCTAAGATATACGGCAACATGGATGTGAATTAACTTTTTAACCTGGGGAAACGTAAGATCCCTCGGGAACGCGGGTGAAACCGTGGGGCAGTAGGTTATAAATATTCATAAATCAATAAGAAAAATATATATAAAGCATTCAGAAAATCCTAAAAGAAAACAATACTGTCTTTGCTGCCGCACCGCAGGGTAAAAATTAGTAGGCACAAAGTATTAATTCAAATCATTATATGCACGTATACAAATAGCTAAAATAATAATCAGTGGGACCATTATATAATTTAAAAAAATATAATCTATTTATAAACATAGTAAGCGTTTCGGTAGGTAAGTAGTCAGCTATACCCGCGAGACTGACTGGAGACCGTGGTCATTCATTCACACTGCAACGTAGTTCTAGTACTTATCGCAATACGATGGAATATTTTTCTTATATTTTTTTTATGAATAATATACCAAACACGACATAAATCAAACAAACAAACTTACATTAGCATTTATACTATTAGTTAGGATTCAATGCGAAAGTAACTCTGTCTGTTACCGCTGAACCGAGCGCGATGAAATTTGATACGCAGATAACCTATGGTATGGAGAGGGACATTCTTTGGCTATGTTTTTTTTTCGAGAACGCAGGGGAGGGGATAGCTAGTTTCTTTAGACCACGTTGTCGGCAAACAAGCAACCGCCCCGCCTGATGGTAAGTGGTTACCGTAGCCTATGAACGCTTGCAACACCAGGAGTATCACTCGCGCGTTTCCGACCCTTCCCCCTTCCCCGATAAGCTCTGGCGACCTTACTCACGCGCAGGAACACAACTATAAGTTATTTGGCTGCGGTATTCTGTAAGGTGGAGGTACTTCCCCAGTCGAGCTGCTCTTTGAGCGACATATCGCTATGCTTTAACTCTCTTAAAATCTCTCTTTTCTTATATATATAATTCGCATCTCTATAGTCAAGGGTACAGTGCAACCACACTATCGGTGAAGTTAATCAACTTGATAGTTTAATTTAATACGATCAATTTAAAATCAGATTTTTGCACTGAATGGTTGGAAAAAAAAAATGTTTCTTGAAATTATCAATGAATACCAATACCACCAAGGTGATCTTAGGTTGTCTCAACCACACAATCGTAAAGTATAATTAATTGATGTATTCCGCTTTTGGGCCCATAGACTTGTAAATTATGTGGCAATACTCATCGAAAATTACAAATAGCTTTGTTTATGATTTTTGTGTTAGCTGTCGTTTGCGTTTGTCACGGTTGGGTGAAATAATTTGCAAGGAAATACATTCAATTGTAAAAGTAAAAAGAATTCTATTTATTGCTACAAACATATGTAAGTTAAAATCCTTCCTGCATCAGCTTAATATATCCTTCATGCATTTTTCTTTTTGGTAATGACGTTATAGCGTATGATAGGTCTGTCAAAAACGAGCTTTTCATCAGTATTTTTTATATTAATTAACAAGAAAATGCAATTATTTTATTACTTTCTCGGTCAATTTGATTGAACTAAATGTCAGTAATATTATCACGTAAACCGTATGATAGGATATATTAGTCGATTTAGAAGTTTTTGCGATCCCGACCCGCTTGTATGGATTCCAATTATCATCAAATCAATAAGTAATGCTCTGGTAAATAATAATTATTTACCATTACTTCATATTCAGAAATACTCCATCAAAGAAATGTTTATAAACTCTGTTATAAGACAAGTTTATGAGTAAATGTTTCAGTGGTTTTTTAGGTTACTTACCAGGTCCTTTTTGAGGTCATTACCAGTCCTATAGCTTTCCCGATCTGATATCATCAATTTATCTTATCCTTTTTTTCCAGGTACTGAAGCACAACCAAAACTTACGTAGTAAATAAATAGGATACATAATAAAATGAACTCTTCATAATAAGATCTTTGCTCAACAATATACTTAAGTTTAGATATTTTCTTGTGCGTAGTATATGTAAAGAGTGATAAATGTGTGATCGATACCCGGGCTACTTGTTCGGTGGGACTCCTGTCAGCAGTTGGGACAGGGGTTTCAATTCCTTGGAAAATGTAAGTACATATTACCATTTTATACTTTCTAAAGTCAATTGTGTCCAAGATATCCATATAAGTAATATTATTGTTAAATTATTTAATGAAGATCTGGCAATGCAACAAATATAAAGCATCTGATAACCTAATCACTCAT
The DNA here is from genome assembly GCA_951216915.1 of Tetheella fluctuosa. NCBI lineage: Eukaryota > Metazoa > Arthropoda > Insecta > Lepidoptera > Drepanidae > Tetheella > Tetheella fluctuosa. Next base: position 8,456,746 of record OX578233.1, on the reverse strand, counting down.
ATTTAATAGTGTATGTGTGTAGGTATTACTATTCATTACTCATAATATTTATTTTGCATACAATGTTCGCATATAAAATAGTCTTTTATAAAATCACTAGATTGATCTGAAATCATAATTGCTTCAAATTTTTGAACTCGTTGGGACCATATTACATTTTTCATATTACATCCATACTAGATTCTACTATAAAAATTATGCATTCATACAGAAAAAATATTATTTTACAAAACTTGCATGTATACCATACAGAATCAATACAGTGAGTAACGGAAAAAGTAACGAATGACAATTTACAGATTAAAAATTAGACGTAGCAGCATAAACTACTACTTAGCTATTATAACTTTTAATTTCCCAGATTTAGATATCTCTAAACTCATCACAACTAATAGGCTCATTTCGTCAATAGGATATATCTTTTTTGGACTCTCTGGATATTTAGCTCTTTTCATGTGTTGAAACAGTCAACGGACAATATTAGGTCAGTCACTGTATTTTCGCTATTTTCAGATATTCAGAAGTATGCATTATTCGTGTTAATTACATTTATACTTCTTTATACATACAGTGCTCCTTCTATATACAGTACAATTAAATTGGCACTACTACATATTTTATTTCCTACTTAAGTATATAGTACCTGGATGACTGAGCTTTGCCTGGTATTTTTTTTTAAAGACTTTAAAAATGAAACCTAGCTAAATAAATTTATCGCCCCTGAAACCGCCTGCATACATAATTTCATGAATTTTGTTGGAGCCGTTTCCGAGGTTCAGATTATATAATATACTAGCTTCCGCCCCGCGGTTTTACCCACGGTCCCGAGTCCCGAGTGCTCCGATCGCCACCAAACCTTACAGGATTACCTGCGGGGATAATATGAAGATTCTCTGAAAATTTCATCATGATCAGTTCAGCAGTTTCGGAGTCTATAAGGAACATACATACATACTTTCTCTTTTATATATATAGATAATATATAGGTACCTATATACATATTTACAAGAATTGCTCCTTTAAAGGTATTAGATTAGATTTAGAAAAATAATGTACATATATTATTTATCTTGATGTGAGTTACTGTCTCATTCATCCTATTTTCTCTATAGTACCTTTTTCGGCCAATCATGTTTATCTTTTTTTCTTAATGCACCTCTAAATGTATGTGTACATGTAAATGTAATGTAAGGTCATAGAAAAAATACAGGTCATATTTAGAATCTTGACCATGTAGATTGCATATAATCTAGTGGGTCTAAATCACAAATTAACAGTTTTTGTTATTTGTTTCTGAGTTCTGGTTGAAGTTTTTTCATTATTATTTATTCTTATTGAAGAGAAGTCTTGGATATACATCTTCATCTTTGGAGTTTCTCACGTGAATAATTGCATGTATGTATGATTAAATTGAATAAATTCTCTGAAGTGTATTGTATACTATACATACTAGTTCAGTTGGTACATGGCAGTGGTCTTGGATACTGTAGAAAAGGTCATATGTTCCAATTCTGCAATTATTTCGATCATAACCAAAAACCTATAAGTGTGGTCCGGTAGCTAACATAAGAGCTGATCCCCTCAGGGTTTGTTCGCCTAGCTCCTTCAGCTACATCGGTGAGATTCTGAAAAATAGTACCCACTAAAGTATATTTCGTGAAATATCAAAATTACTTATTCCTGTAACTTGTCATATTGATTTGACCATCTAGGTTTGTGTTTGCATTTATTGTAAGAATAGCTTTCGCTAAGTGGTTTCATCCGCGATCCCCTATTTTACCCTCTTAGGGGTTGAATTTTGGAAAATTCTTTCACAGAACACCTCTATGTTACAAAAGTAACGTACCCTACAAATTTCGCGTTTCTAGAGCCAGCGCTTTAGGCTCTGCATTAATTATTACCTGTCAGTTAGTTAGGACTGTTTTAGATTTTCTCTACTGTTTTGGGTTAATTATGATTAATTTGTTATGATATCATATGGTTTTGTTATAATACTTGCCTCAGCTGTGCTGAGAATTAAATTGTTGATAAACAACAAAGAATCACCTGTTAAAATATAAAAGAAAAGCATTGTCAGTTAGCTTAAATTGCATAAAACTTTTCAAATCAACAGCATAACATAATTGTTTTGTGAATAATTCTCTTATATATGAATTAAATAACTGGCGCTGTATACCTGGCACATAGCCAGTGTTCATATTTACTGTACATTTTAATTTAAATTCTAGATACTTTGAATTGCCATGATGCTCACATTTATAAATGGTATTCATACTTTATGGAAGACCAACATGGTTTATAATTTCAGAATATGCCTAGTTGTCATGGTAAAATTTTAGACTTTAAACATATTCAGCATAGATGATAGTTTGCTTTGTACTCAAGCATATTTTTTTATTCTACACAAGATAATATAAATCCTAAATTTCAAATATACGAATACTACCAACACATATAGGTCCACTGGTTTAGGCTGTGCGTTGTCTGTCAGTCAGTTACAGTATTTTATATGTGTATAAATAAAGATACTGGGAGAGTGTGGCTGAAAGGTTCTATGTAATAGTCTACAAAAAGTTAAAACTAAAACTTTTTCATATTTAAATAGAACCTCCTAATGACACCCTCGAGAATCCATTATTAATAAGCCCTGTAACTAACGCTTTGCTAAAGAGGCAAGTTCCATTTTACATTGGAACTATGCCAGGGACCCTTGTCGCCGACAACCGCCAATGCAAGACTGTAGGTTTACTGTATTTTGTTATTTATCTGGGACATGTTTTTTACTAATTTATGTAGATTAGCATTGGCCGCGCGGCGTTTCCCACCTTTTTATTTTTGTATAAGCTTGCGATAGGTTAGTGATGGAGAGTCCGAAGCTGGTAAACAGACCCTAGAACAGTCTGAAGTGCATTATTTAGAGACTAGCTGTTCCCCGCGGTTTCACCCGCATTCCCGGGATAAAAAATAGTCTATAACCTTCCTCAAGAATTGGGCTATCAAATCTATACTATAATATTATAAAGCTGAAGAGTTTGTTTATTTGAACGCGCTAATCTCAGGAACTACTGGTTCGATTTGAAAAATTCTTTCAGTGTTGGATAGCCCATGTATCGAGGAAGGCTATAGGCTTTTTATTCCGGAAAACTCAAGATCCCTCGGGAACGCGGGTGAAACCGCGCGGAAAAGCTAGTACAAAAATAATATTTCAATTACGCCTGGTAGTTCCAGAGATTAGCGCCTTTAAACAAACAAAAAACTCTTCTCCTTTATTATATTACTATAGATAAATATCCTATGTATGTGATACAGTAAAGTATAAAACGTTGCTCTTGTGCTAGCTTTTTATAACATCATCTGAACGCTCGAACGATTTCGAGGTATTATTCGACAATGCTGACATGAAATATAAATACGCAGATGAAGAAGATACAATTTCGTTTTATAGATAAGCATTAATGCAATGTCATTTTCTCCCAATAGGAAATGACGCCGCAGTTTTCCGACTATACAATTTCATAAGCGAATACCAAATGAGTTAGGTAATACAGTGCCGTCGTCAGGCTTATGGGTCACGGTCGTATTTCGCCCCATTTTTTCGTTTGATTGTAAAGTTTACTGCCACTTGTTTGTTTTGTTTAAAAGTGGCGTTTTCATTGGCCCACGATGCGGTATTTTGTGCGATAGCGGTGTTATTAATATTTGCTATACAGGGCCGGTTTTGGGATGCTTATATTAACATTATTTTGTCCAAAGCTTTGGTTTTTGGGTGCTGATTCTTGTTTTATATCAAATTTATTAATAAGTTTCTTAGTATGATACAGTGTCACTTTTCGTTTTTATAATTAATCCGCTTTTCTTATCTTTAACAAAGCACCTCGGAGATCGCAGTTTAAGTGTATGGTTAAGTTAATAAAGTATAATTAGTTAAAAGACTACATTTTATTCTTTCCTAATCATTCCAAGTTAGAGCTAATGATAATATTAGTGTCAGAAAGCTCACATAAAATATCATGGTTTGCCCCCATGCTCACAGAAGCACGTCCATGGAAATTGTCCTTCAGCCGGGTCTGTCATCTGTATTTTAGTTAGTGAAAGAAAAGTTTTTTCTTTTTACAGCTTACGGCTGTTTTATTGCTCGCGTGCGCCGTGTACCTTAAATTTGGAAATGAGTTGTCCGAATACTTTTCTTTAAAATCGGAATGTCTGTATAGTTAATGAGTTGGAGGACTTTGGTTCTACGTGAGGGTTAAGCTTTATTGTTTTCATTACGTATTCACCAGCTGTGTCCACTTCTAAGGGTGGATTTTTAAATTTCTCCTACGGGAATATTGTAATAACTTTGTTACGTAGTTTAGCTACTTTATTCTATATATAGACTAGGCGTAATCGTACTATTACTTTTTAAATTGTCTGTTCGTCCTACTTTTATTAGGGCTCAATAATTTATTATTATCCTTCATCATATCATCATATTCGAGGATGTCCACTGCGGAACACATGCCTCCCCAATTGATTCTCACAACTAGCGGTACTGGGCCGCTTGCATCTAGATTCATAGAACCTTTTCAGGTATAAGTCCTTGCTTGTTAAAGATGTTCCAAACTTGATTTCTTTCTCATACTTTAAAACAATTCTACAGTCTACATTTAGCTAATAACTCCCTTACCCTTCCAGCAAATCCAACAGCAGTATAGAGGTAGAGGAGGCCCCGGTGCTCGGTTTTGGGGCAGCATGTCTGAAGGAGGGGGCATATCGTCCGCGGGCGTCGACAACTCCAAAACGAACCTCATAGTGAACTACCTGCCACAGACCATGACGGAGAAGGATCTGTACGCGATGTTCATGACCATTGGACCGATTGAGAGCTGTCGAGTTATGAAGGATTTCAAGGTTAGTTGTACTTAGAAGCTGCTATGTGTCAACACTGAGAAGCTGGCAGGTGGTTCACCTGGTAGTAAGTGGGGCTTTTTTTTTTAATATTTATATTTTTCGGCATTCCCCCTGGTATTTTAATTGTTCATAGGTGGCGTTCACCATTTACCATCTGGTGGGCCGTCTATCTGCTTATCAATCTACTGACATAAAAAAAAATGATATTTTTTTACTTTGTATAGGCTTGTGTTTGACCACAATTTCACTATGGTAGGTGATGATGTGGCCGAAGGTGGTAAGCACACAAAGTCTAGAAAGATCTGGCTCACAAGTGCAGTTGCTGGAACACACCAATAGGTGTTTGGCGACAGATTTTCAACTTGAGGGTGGTAGCCAGCCAGGCGGGTACTACAAAGTACCCTACCACCGTGCTATGGTTTCCTCACGACGTTTTCCTTCACCGAAAGCTCAAGCTCATTGTAGGATTCGAACCCACGACCTTCGCCGCGGCGTCCGACGTCACTACCACTGAGCTATCATCGCCTTATAGGTCGATGTTTGTCCGTAATCTCACAATGATGATGTTGATGAGGCCGAAGGTGGTAAACATACGAATCTTAGTGGACAATTGATGATGTGTACACACTTTGAAGAGATTCTTTGACACCCTTTTTGAACAAACCCACGTTCCAGACTGGTTACAGCTACGGGTTTGGGTTCGTGAACTTCACGCGCGAGGAGGACGCGTCGAGAGCCATAGACACTTTCAACGGATACCAGCTCAGAAACAAACGGTTAAAGGTTAGTTGATTCATTACTACTTTGATTATGCCGTTTGAGGAGAGTATTTTATATATTAGATAGATATGTACTTTCATGTAGTATTATGTAACGGTTATCTGATTTACATAGTAGGCAGAGCTTAGTTTCGGATTAGCTATGCTATTCTGAACTTAAACTGCAACTCGGCAATCAGAAGTTCACGAGTGAGACAGAGAATAGTCACTGCGTAATTTCACCGTTTCTCAAGAGTTTCTCAAGATATTTTTTTTACTATCTCACTTACCATGGTCATGATGTGGCCGAAAGTAAGCACACAAAGTCTAGAAGGAACTGGCTCTCAAGTGCTTGACGTTTTTCACCATGTTTCCATAGCTCCGAGATGGTAGCCAGCCAGATATAGAGAACTAGCATTCCGCCCCGCGGTTTCACCCGCGTAGCCCAATTTTTATCCCCTTAGGGGTTGAATTTCCAAAAATCCTTCCTCAGTGGATGCCTACACTGTATAAAGTATCTAAGTGCAAAATTTTAAGTCTCTAGGTTTGGGCTGTGCGTTGATATATCAACAGTCAGTCAGTTTACCATTTTATATTATACAGATATTTCAAAATGCTACTGTGCTAAGGTTTCTTCACGATCGAAACAACACTCCATAAGATTAATGTGTTTAAATATTATTTGTAGGTATCGTATGCTCGTCCATCGGGGGAAGATATAAAGGAAACGAACCTGTATGTGACGAATCTACCGCGCGCCATCACCGAGGAACAATTAGAGACGATATTCGGCAAGTACGGCCGGATAGTGCAGAAGCACATTCTAAGGGACAAGAGCAACGGATCGCCGCGGGGCGTCGCTTTTGTTAGGTAACTTTATATTATATACTTATAAATATCCTACTTTTCTATACTAAATTTATAAATGTGAAAGTTTGGATTGTTTGATGGATGTTACTCTTTCACGCAAAAACTACTGAACGGATTTGGATGAAATTTGGCACAGAGATAGGATACTTTTTAGCCCGGGAAAACATAAGATCCCTCGGGAACGCGGTTGAAAATGCGTGCCGAAAGCAAGTAAATATAAGTAAAGTTGTATAAAATAATTTGTTTTTAGGTGGATAGTCCTAATTTTGAATTTTTAACCAATTGTTCTCGCATGAAGCGTATGGTAATGAATTATTGTGCACTTAGCTATTTATTTTATTTATGTAGTTCCTATTAATAAATTCAAATTTGATAGATTAAATATGGCAATCGAAAGATGTGTGCATTTTTTGTTAATAACTAAAATAAAATTTTATTTATTAGATTCGACAAACGCGAAGAAGCGCAGGAGGCGATAGCCGCACTAAACAATGTGATACCAGAGGGCGGCACTGAGCCACTATGTGTTAAGGTGAGTGGCGCCATCTCTTTTATAGATCTAACAACTAGATGTTTCACTAAAAATGTTCTAATAATACTGTAATCTTTTGGTGTTAGCATTCTTGTAGGAACTCTTTATTTACTTCGCTTTTGCCTGCTTTGAATAACTTATTGTGTACAAGCTTCTTTGGGACTTAAAAGTATTTATTTATACGAATATGAAGGGTTTGTATGTTACATTTGTGATGGGTTGGTACACCTACGTAATTAATTTTAAATCCTAATCAAATAAATAATTTGAAGCAATAATAAACTAATAAATAAAAACTCATCTGATCAATATGAACAACTTTTATTATGGGAGTAACTGTGAAATCACGAAAAAATATCAGCTGTTCAATAATACAATATACAAAATTCAATACTTACTCGACCAAAATGTATGAAGCAACCATTTTATTTTACGCAATATCAGAGTTGGTCAGTAGGTCAAAAGTTTCCGAAAGAAAAAACTGTCTGAAAGCACTGCCATTAATTGACCCGTAACTCATATTTGCCATAATTAATCTCAGGTATTGCAAAATATTCACAACGTTATTCTAATTAGAAATAAACCCGCGTAGCCCACCTAGAAATAGTGAAGTTTGACATTCCGAAGACCTCTCGCTACACTAGCGCCTCTAGCGGAAAATTCCCACGCGATAGCCCCCATTAAAAAATCGAACTAAACTAAATATATACAAGGTGGATATGACGGTCGATCATTAAATTTAAACACTATCGCTACAAGTGCAGTAAAGCACTATAACACGGTCAAAAACGGTTTTACATCTAAATAATAATTTTTCAAAGAAAGTAAATACCTTCGAAACGTAAACAAAATACAACACTATTTACAGTTACATCGTTATTAACCTGTTGTAAGAGACGCGACCTTGAACGCGGCGCGGGCGTCTTATATAACGTGTTAGACAGAGAAATGGAGGCAGCGCGAGGATCATTGGTTTGCTCGGGTCATTGTCCAAACTACTTTAGCCTAGTGAATTTGTTAGGTATCTACACGTTAAGTAAAATTGATAAACGAAAATTAATTACTGTGGCTAAACTACTCGATGGATTTCAATGATACAATATATACGATTTATAAACATCGTGATAAAGCTCTGGTTTCATTTAATGATCGACCGTTTTCTCCACCTTGTATACAAGTTAAAAAAATGCGTTTAGATCGCCACCCGCAGGCACGGCTCCCATGGTTTTAAAATACGTTCACAAAAAATATATGTTGGCGATGAAACCGTAGGGTAAAAGCGAGTTCAGCATCAATAGTTATTTTTCACTTTAGTTGACATTTAAACAAGGTCGAGCAAAGTAGATACTTTTTCTAAAAAAAGCTTACGAAAGCACATTTTAAATTACTAACATAAGGGTGCATGCATAAATATTGGCGGGGTGTGGGGGTCTAAATTTGTGTGTGAATGTGTGTGCAGCCGTGCGGCGGCGCAGTGACGCGCCGGGACCGCACGCCGCGCGCCGCGCCGCTCGCGCACGCGCACGCGCACACGCACGCGCACACGCACGCGCACACGCACGCGCACACGCGCTTCAACACGCACGCGACCGCGCATGCGCCCGCGCGCGCTAACACGGTGCGACATCAGCGTTGTAGCGGGGGATATGTGGCACTGTGCTTGCGTGTTGGGAGGTTATTTCATTAACATTGAACATAGGACCTAGGGCATTTCATTAAAATAATTTCATTGAATTATGAAGAGAAACGGATTATCTTTTGAAACAAAAATGCTTGATTTTATTTAGAGATAACGGAGAGCGCGTCATGTCGCACTTACACGCGGCGCCATGATACCCGTAAAGGTGACGTCATATTTTTTCGTCATCACTTATGGTGAGATTGTGGTCAAACAAGTCATTGTATGGACTTTTATTAGGTCTGTAGCTTTAAAAACTTACGAAAGTAGTTGCTGACTTCAAAACTAACTATCAATAAATGGGGCTTATTGAAAAATAATATATTGCAGTGGGTAGATAACATGTTAATAGTATTTGCTTCGCTTGCTTCCACTAACTCTAGCTTCTTCCACATTTTACAATGTCTATCTTGTTATCGGCATTTCTAGATATCCGAAAAATCTTCTAATTATTAAGATCATTTCTTTTTCATCTCTTCTTAGACGTTTAATGTTCTTTATTTGGGGGAATAAACCGTCTCGATCTCCGTTTATCTTAAATTGAAAATGGCTCAGTGGTAGTGATGTCGAATGCCAAGGTCGTGGGTTCGGATCTTACAAGGAGAATGAGGTGTAAGAAAACATCGTTAAGAAACCATAGTACAGTGGTAGGATACTTTGTAGTAGCCGACTGGCTGGTTACCAGTTTATTGAAAATCTTTCACCAAGCACTTGCCGCTGTTCCGGCAGCACTTCAGTGTTAGTTCCTCTAGGCTTTGTGTGCTCACCACCTTCTACCACGTCATTACTTACCATGATGAGATTGTGGTCAAACACAGAAGTAAAATATATTTTAAACAACGCCCTCGCATCGCGCTGTAACCACAAGAATCGACTTAGTTAAACGTTTTGCCTGTAAAATAACAGACCGAAAGAATTTGAAATATATTTATACAAGAGACAAAATAAACTTCATGTATACGTATGTTGCCTAAAAATTAATAAACGCAGTGCCACATCTAATCCTAGTTAGAACGCCATCGAAATTACTTTTTGTTACCGCCTTTTGAGGAAATTTCACGATTTTTTTTTGCCTTTTTGACATGTGTCAAATATGACAGTGACGTATGTTTGACAGTGGGTATAAAATTTTCCTTTTTGAATTTTAGGTGGCGGAAGAACATGGTAAGCAGAAGGCAGCGTATTACGCAGGATGGGCGGCTGGGTTTCATCATAACAGAGGTAAGTGAATGTTTACTTTAAAGTATTATTTCTGCACTTAGACATAAGGTATAGTTTCGCTAAACGGTGATCGTCATTAAGGCCAGTAATATAAATATGGTAATCTAAAAGTTGATGTCTCGCGAAAGTAAAATCAATAATTTGAACTATATCGTACTGATTCATTAAAATTGATGTAATTAAAAACTTGTGCACGCTGCTTAACGGATAAACAGCGCCAATAGTGCCCCAACGTCACCACAGCCTCGACCAGCTGGACATGCTGCACAGCCGCCACGATTACACGACCAATTACGGAATGTACGGCGGCCCGTCCAACAGGTTCCTAAGGCGCGACTTCTACAATCAGTCGTCTTACATGAGCCACCACCGCCCGTTTTGAAAAGGGGTTTACTGCAAAAAGTTCCGTCTATCCGATACGCGGATTTAGACGGTCGTTGGACTTTTGATTTCCGTAGTGTAATATAAATATTAAAGTGATCTTTTTGTGTTGCGGGTTGTTTCACTGGAATATTGATCGGTTTTAATGTCTCATTAATTTAATATTTCATTTAATGACAAACTAATGTAAAAGAAACCAAATTATTTTGTAAGTATAATTCCCTCAATGTTAACTTAAAATTATGTCCTATTCATGTAAAACTGACACATTCAAATTCTGTTAAACAGTCTTAAACTGGGCGTTATCGATCCGTTTATTCCAGATATAGACCGCAATATTAAAAGTAATATAACTTAAACTTATTTTTGCGCTTAGTTCCCCCTCCACTGTTACAATCCTAAGCTTCTTCTCTACTTTAAGTATAACGTAGAAAAGACTTGACCTGTACAATGAATGGCGTGTATGGAACGGTGTTGCCAGTTTTGTGGACACTTTTTGTTGCCAGCTTTAAAATATAATTAAATTGTTATAAAATATAAAAATATGTAATTAATATTTTTATATCACACCATTTATATTGGTACAATAAACCAGAACAGATTTTGAATTACCGACTTTACCTGGTAAGAATAAGGTTCATAATTTCAGTAAATACAAATGCAGAAATTGTTTTTTTTTTAATTCTGTGATATGAAAGTTTTCTGATTCGTTTCAGTTTTATACAAAAATTGTTCACAAAAATATAAATGAATACGTCTACGACTGAGACAAGATGTGAAAAAAATAAATTAAAAAATTGGAATGTTAAAACTTTGTCTATAAATGTTAATGATAACTATACAATTTTGTGTTGGGCTTGAATTGTAGTTTTTAACATTCACTAAATCCTTTAAATTATTAGGTTCATCCGGCTCGAAGGATCATTCATGACTTACCTTACCATTTTTATGTTGTAAAAGCAAGTTTTATTAAAATCCACTTATTAATTTGCTAATCAAATTTTTAACACTAAAAGTATGAATCTAAAGCCCTTTTCAGCCCAACACATAATGCGTTGTGTCGAACCTCAATTTGAACCATAACTAGGGACATTGTCGCAGCACAAAATCCTCTGTTTAAAAAGTTCTAGAACATACAAGAATCTTAGATCTCTCATGGTACATTCCAAAATGAAATGGAGTATTGATTACAGTGTCGATTATAGTCGCTATTCTATCAATTTTATAATCGATACCTATCATACCTACGATACCTTATGAAATGTATAGTTTTCATTTGGAACTTTGATGCTGGAATTTATTTGCTAAGAGTAGATGTGATTTTTGTTAGCATTTTATTAGTACAAAGGTTTAATGAAGTTGATTTATTAGTATAGTATGTTTCTTTAGAAATGTCCAAATAGATAAATAATTTTGTAAATACCTGATTTTTCACACTTGTATACTTACTGGGTTAAAAAAGTTAATTAACATGTAAAATTGTTACTAATGTCTTACTATTAGTTGTCCCCCGCGGTTTCATCTGCGTTCTCGAGAAAAAAAAGTAGCCTATTGCCAAATTCTATTGCGATCGGTACAGCGGTTTAGGCGTGAAAAGGTAACAGGGTTACTTTCGCATGTATAATATTAGTAAGTATGAATAATAGAATGGATGACAAATAGCATTAAAAACACAAAAACTTTATTTACCTTTTAGGACATTTCTAAAGAAATAGACTGTACATAGAGAATGACGATACAAACTATTCTTTGAAGGGGTAACGTTTTCATATTACAGCTATTTTTTAAATCAAAATAAGAGAATAAGGAGACAAAAGATTCTGAAATTGTGGTCTAACACATACCTATCCATTGTCAAAGACAGAGAAAAAATTGTGACAATAAAGTGTTCTATATTCTTTGGAATTTATTTACCGGAATAATTTCATACAGCACTATAATAGGTGTTGTTTATTAACTTAGGAAAAAATCGTCAAAACAATAAACCCTTTCAAAGAATATTAACCCATTCTTTGTACACCTAATAAACAGATTGTATTATTGTGGGTCTCAATCTTAATATAATATAAGTTATCTGATATCACTAATTTCACTAACATAAGTTGTGCAAACGTCAATTTATTAATTTTATAAATTCGTGCCGTCGGTTATACAAGGATTAACTTAATAGTGAAGATATATCTACACTTTTTAATGACTTCACCCTAGATTCGCCATATCCTTTCTTCGTTTAGATTTCGTTCGTAAATGTATCTCCGTATGAATTGTTACTCAATTTTTAGCTAAGTTTAGATTCCGCCTCGCGATTTCACCCGCGTTCCCATGGTATCTTATGTTTTCTCGGGATAAAAAGTAGCCTATAGCCTTCCTCGATAAATGGACTATCCAACACTTTCAAAGAATTTTTCAATTCGAACCAGTAGTTCCTGAGATTAGCGCGTTCAAACAAACAAACAAATAAACTCTTCAGCTTTATAGTATTAGTATAGATTTAAGTTTTCTATAGAATATTTAAAGAGTAATAAGTTTATGCGGTCCCGAGCGTGTATGCAATGCAAAGGTATGTTGATAGATGAACGTGAAATCATCTGGGGTGTGTTGATTGTCTGAACAACCCTCTCGCTCCATGTCGACGCCTCCACCGTCTCCGTGAAACTGTTTATCAATAGTTATCATAATAAATATGTTTTTATGTTTACACTACTCAACATAATACTTGTAGATTAAGTTTGTTTAACGTAAAAAAGCTAATATTTATATTAGTATTATATTTACATTAGTTGCTTATTCGTTGTATAACCGACGGCACGTACTTATTGGCTTATGAATACACAAAATGTGCTCAATATAATAAAATTATAAATCTGTTAAATATCGTTATTATATCTAGTTATTTGTAAAATAGCAAGCTTTCTATTAGTGCTATAACATGTTATTATATGTATAATAGATACGAGAATGCAATAGAGGACTTTTTGGTGGCTTTTATTTTTAAAATAATTTATTTAAGTATTTTATGTGCTCCTGCTTCCAACTTACTATTTTTATAATTTATGATAACAAATTACATGCCTTCTCGAATAGTTTGTTTCGTTACTTTAGTTATGGTCTAATGCTTTCATATTTTCAAACTCCCAATCGATAATTCATGTGTTGCAAATGTTGTATAAAATATAGTTCATATTAATATATCGGTGTTAGTTTGTGGTAACTTGGCAGAATTAAGTCGTTATGAACGCGATTTCATAGTGTTATAAATGTGTCATCCAATATTTGATTATATTGCTTTTATTAAGATTACGCTATTTGGTTTAATAATTAATTCATCATTAATTTTACGCGATAATATTGTTTTTTTATTTTTTAGTTGGTGCTAAAAATATTCTATAACGTTATAACATAATATAGCGCATTCATAACGGCTTTATTTGTTCATTGACAATATTATAACGGTGATTTGTATGTTCAGTAGTTGTTTCGGAGTCTATGAGTGTTGTAAATGTTGGGTTCCCGTAACGACTGTCCATTCCTATGTGTGTTTCTTTGTGATGGGTGTCCGGAATTTTTGTGAATACATGAATTTAGTTCATATTCTTATGCTACTAAAGTACATATTAGTATGTCTGTTTTCCATGAGTAAGTTTAAATATATCTGTGTACTTATGAATCAGTTTTGTTGTTTTATATTGTTTGTTGATTGGATTGAATAATAGGGTTTTTCTAGTTTCAAGTATCTTTCGTATTTCTTCTCGATACCCATTACGATCCATCACGTCCCTTCTTAGGTTAGTTTTAATATTGAATATTGACTATTATGATTAAATGGTAGACATTAAACAATGGGAAGTCAGTGGGGAATTCATAATCGTGTGTTAGATTATAATAAGTTTTTCATAAATATTGAATTAAGTGCTTATTTGGAATAGCGTAAAGATATAATGTGTATGACATTCGAATTGATAAAAAAATACTCAAGATGAACGAAGGAATGGTATTATTCCTTATTTCTTATTTATTGTACGCAACCTTGTGTAAATATATTTATGGTACAGATTTCCTCACTGAATCATAAACAAGTAGGTCTAGAATGCTAGAACTAGATTTCCAAAATGTGAATTGTGCCTAAATAACGCGTAATATCTA